>CM062296.1:474334938-474934938 GCA_031216915.1 Pictodentalium vernedei
CAATCAATAAACAGTCAAAGTTTATTTATTTCCTTATGATTACAAAAAAACTGAAGGCATATAACTCTTTATCAAAGATTTCCTATGCTGGACACTGTGGCGGAATTCACAATGGTGAACTTGGGTTGCTGCCACAACTCTCAAGTTAATTCAGTGGGAAACAATTTGTTGCCCAAAGTTTATATATCACCCAGCAAGTCACTCTCGGCCACCTGGCTTTGAATGTCTGTGCACATGACTCTCCATTTGGTCATTCTGTTAGCATGTGCTGGTCAGCTACAAGTAACATGTTATGCACACGAAACATTAGTTCATCAGAGGGTCATTATCATACGCATCAAAGAATCCTTTGTCTAAACATTAACTCTGCTCGCAGCCCCTTTCATTTGCAGACAACACCTAATTAACATTGCCCATGTCTACCCCTGCGCATCTTCAGTCACTTCGCAACCCTGCCTCAGATCAGACGCATTTTTATTACCCACCACCACCCTATCACCACCACCATCGAAAACTCACCAAATGGGCCTCCCAGCTCTTTCTTTCATACCCTATCTGCCACCACATTGCTGTGACCCCTTTACTCATGCACCGGCACATAGCTGTGTCTCTTCTCTGCCACCACATAGCTGTGGTCCCTATGCAGTGCCGCCACATAGCTGTGGTATCCTCATGTTCAGGTGGGAGCGGAATTCACATTCATAGGCCCCCATTCAGTCAACAGGTGATCCTGTCCTGAAATGTGTTAGTGCTTGTCAAAGATAACTGAGGAACACTTATTCATTTCAGAACAGGATAACTCATATTAGGGAGCTGGAACTGCCCTCAACTCGTTGGGAGCAGGCCCAGTACAGCTGGGAGCCCCATTACCCCAATATCTCATAGTAAATACTACGTGTGCTATCCTATGTTCATGCTCATTGTAAATTTGTACATATGCTTTCATCACCCCTCATGTATGCTTGCGATTGATGAATAAATGATTCAAACTGTACAATTCTTTGAGTGGTATATAAACTCTAGACAGTTGTATGCATGAGAGTAACAATTGCAACCCCACAACAGCATACAAAGGGAATATCCAGGGATATCTTCATTTTTCTGCAATCTCTGCTTTCTAAGTAGACACAGTTTGAAAAAAAATGCATGTATTTTTTTTTCCATTGTCCACACGACATGGACCCCTATCGCCACATGAGGACCAGTAACAATCACCCAAGTTTTCCTGTCAGTGGATGCATATGTACTGCTCAGAATGCCTTATGGTTGGCAGGCAAATAGATGCAATTCATGGTGAAGCTGTTTTGGGACAAAAATACACAATAAAAATGGATAATGAAAAAATCTGCATGATCTGGAGAAAACACATTATTTGACACCTGGGTACCCCCTTCCCCCACCCCTCCCCCCACCCCTGCCCTCCATACACACACATTGTGTCACACACCTTTTTTCTGCCTCCTGGTTCAGCACACAGTTTTTAAAGCACACAGTCTTTTGGGAATGTTGAACATGTATGTGCTCAATAAGTTTATTGATAATTAGAGGATCACAAAAGTTTGAGGCAGCCGCTCACTGTTTCAGCTGAAATGACAAGCATTTTTATGAGTCTGAAAATGAATCTGAAATTAAAATGCGAGTTAACACTTTACAGAACACACATGATATCATAATTTTGTATTTTGATTATTTTTTGTAAAAAATATTTTTTTAAAATTGAGACAGCCATAGATGTTGAAAGTGACCAGAAACACCAATAAATAAATAAAATGTTTCCTGAAGCATACTTATCTCGACTTGACAATGTCAAGTGTGAGGTATTGGGATGGGTTCCGATCTGTCGTCTGTATGTCCATCCATCCTTCCATCTATCCATCCATCCATTCCTCTGTCCACCTACAATTCCTTTAGCACACCTAACAGACCGCAGTTCTAACCTGATGAGTTCCAACTTTCATATGTCTAGATGAGAGCTATCAAATTTTTCTGAATTTTAGTGAAAAACATGGCCACCAGCAGCCATCTTAGATTTGACAATATAAATATTGTCAACAATTCTGTTAGCAAACCCAACAGGCTGCATCTCTCACCTGATCTTTTTAAATTTCATATGTAGCTTTGATGTGATGTCTGGATGGGAGCTATCAAATATTTCTGAATTTTGTTGAAAAACATGGCCGCCAGCAGCCATCGATTTGGATATAAATTGTCAACACTTCCATTAGCACACCCTACAGGCCGCATCTCTCACCCGAAGTTTTTGAAATTTCATATGTAGCTTTGGTGTAATGTCTAGATGGGAGCTATTGAATTTTTTTAATTTTGTTGAAAAAACATGGACACCAGCAGCCATCTTGGATTTGGATGTAGATTGTCAGCAATTCCATTAGAACACTCTACAGTCTGCATCTCTCACCCGAACGTTTTCGAATTTCAGATATAGCTTTGGTGTGATGTCTAGATGGGAGCTCTCAAGTTTTTCTGAATTTTGTTGAACAATATGTCCCTCAGTGGTCATCTTGGATTTGGCATATGAATTGTTAACAATTTCATTAGCATGCCCTACAGGCCGCATCTCTCGTCTGATCTTTCTCAAATTTCATATGTTGCTTTGATATAGGGGCTATTGAATTTTTCTGAATTCTGTTGAAAAACATGACCGCCAACGGCCATCTTGAACAGGGTTGGGGTGAAGACATTGCAAATGTATTGAATACGAATATGAATACTTTGAAATTTTACAAATACGAATATGAATAAACAAATTCCAAATGAATTTGAATATGAATACTTTACAATGTATTCATGAGTACAAATATGAATACTTTTCAAATTATTTCTTCTAAATACATGTAGATGATAGTTTCACAATTCCTAGTTGAATTAAGGGGGTTAAAGGATTATGGATGAAGAGTAAATTCTTTTGAGGGTGAATCTGTTGTTAATTAATCTTAAATCAATCAAGAGACATAAGTTGGTATTAATGACAAACAATAAGATGTATAAATTTCATTGTCAGTAAAATCATACAAATATCAATGCCTGTTGAACCAGCTCTTTAACCCTTTACCCAATGCAGACGATATCAAAATTTATTATTTTAAATATCATTTTTTCAAAAAATTTCAACAAAACCATATCATGTGACCCCTCGTTGGAACGAGCTCGACGAGCTCGTTCCAACAAGAGGTCACATGGTATGGTTTTGTTGAAGTTTTTGAAAAATAATATTTTTTCAACTGCTGAATTTGCATATTACGTGGGCGGATGTGGCCGATTCATTGGGTAAAGGGTTAAGCTTGTTCCAATGACATCCATATTTGTATGGGTTTATTGACATGAAAATATGAAAAAATAAACAATAATTTGTTGAACACTTTGTCGGATAAAGGGTTAACTAAGTTTACAGTGAATCAATTATTCAATTACTGTACTGCTGGAAATAAGTTATAATTTAACCATAATAATATTTCAGCTTTACCTAAAACATAGCCTATAGTAGACCTTCATTGGAACAAGCTCATCAAGCCAATAATTATTTTTTGATTCTGAACACTGTATTTGGTAAATTAAGGGATAGCTGAGTTTACTTTTAATCAGTTATTCGGGGGCGCGGTGGCTCAGCTGGTAGAGGTGCAGGCTGCAAGCCGAGAGGTCCTGGGTTCGAATCCCACCTGCGGCAACCTCGTTGTGTCCTTGGGCAAGACACTTCACCCCCATTGCCACGGTGACGCTGTGTACTAAGGCATACTGCACGTCGATGGTGCACCTGTCTTCAACCAATGCTGCTCCTGCTTGTGTGGAGTTGGTATGTTGGGGAGCTGACAGTTACTCGCCATTGCTCAGTGGTTCTCTCTGGGTACTCTGGCTTCCTCCACCCGTAACACTGTCACGGTCATGGTTAGCCATTGTGCAGAAATATGTGACCTTAAACACCAATAAATAAATAATCAGTTATTCAATTACTGTACAGTTGGAATTAATCTGTAATTTGGCCACAATAATATTTCAGCTCTATCAGTCTACACCTTATTTCTACTAGTACTGTATAAAAATATTAGATTAGTGTTAATTGGATATTGGAGTTGTTTAACTGGTTCAGTGCTAGAAGCCACTATTAGGGCTTTAAAAAAATGAGGATACCAGAGCAAAAGCTGTCACTTTCCTTGCTTCAATTATAATAGTTTGTTTATATAAATTTATTTATTATAAATTATTGGAGAGTGCCTGTTGGCAGTCTCCAATAATGTGTAATAAAACAAGTTGTGAATAACAAATTCAGACCACCAAAAATAATCTAGCCCTCAACCAGTTAAGGATTAAGAATTTATGTAGTGGCCAGACTGATATCCTTTGTCCTAAGAATAATCTGTACAATTACAATGCTCAGTTTTAATTAGTCGAGTTTTCAACAAAAAAAACAATCTCGACTGTTGGAATGGCTAAGGGGGGGGGGGGGGGGGGGTGGGGGGTCTGGTGGGACGGATATTGATAATATTTGATATGTGACATGATATGCATGTTCAACACCCGATGATGCGAAACAGAGCATGTCCATGCTTTTTCACGAGTTATGGCCCCTTGTTAAAATCTACTAATTTTGAGCTTGATAGCTCGATAACTTCAACAAACGTAAGCTGATTTGATTGATATATGGCAAATGGGTTTCAGGGAACAATGTCTTGATGGAGCTTGAAAACGGGCTCAGTCCGATGTACGGTAACAGAATTATTGGGCTGACTTGGTAATTTTTTGCTAAAATCGACTAATTTTGAGCTTTATAGCACATTAAATTCAACAAACGTCAACCAATTTGACTGATATTTGGCACATGGGTTTAAAGGAACAATGTCTTGATAAAGTTAAAAAATTGGCTTGGTCCGATGTACAGCAGCAGAATTATTGGGCTGACTTGATCATTTTTTGCAAATTTTGTGCTTGATAGCATGATAACTTAAACAAACGTCAACCACTTTGATTCATTTTTATACGCCCGTTTGAAAAACGGTCGTATTATGTTATGGCGCTGTCCGTCCGGGGACAGCTGTATTCCGTGCTCTACAGAGCGTGATTTCAATCGGATTTAAAAAATATTTGATATACTGCACAACCAGAATAAGATCTTGCGCAAGTTTGAATTTGGGTCATGTTCAGCAGTTTTCCTAGTAGTTATTCCCCCTTTAATACTTAGAAATCGAGCAAATTATGCTTTCCGTGCTCTACAGACCGTCAACTTAATCAGATTCTTTTCAAATTTAATACGCAGCTTCATGGCCATAATGTCTCGCACAAGTTCATATTTTTAGGAGTTAGCACCAGCTAAGTCTGGGTCATTGGTAAGTATAAAAAATATATAAATTACTATAAATTTTGTTCATTTTCAGAGTTATGCCCCCTTTTAGTACTTAAAACATTTTAGTTTTGTGTCGCCTACTCCTTCAACATTTTACAGCGTTGCTCTTGTTTTTATATGGTTTTCTAAGAAGATAATCTGAATTGAGTTCGAAAACGGACTTGGTCCGATATTTGAAAGCAAAATTATTGGGCTGACTTGGTCATTGTTTGCAAATTTTGTGCTCCCTAGCACGATAACTTGAACAAATGTCAACCAATCAAATTCATTTTTGTTATGTGGGTTTCCAGGAACTTTTTCTTGATTGAGTTCAAAAATAGGCACTGTCTGATATATATGGCAGCAGAATTATTGGGCTGACTTGGTCATTTTTTGCCCATTTTGTGCTTGATAGTGCCATAACTTGAACAAATATTAACCGATTTGATTCTTTTTTTATTATATGGCATTCCAGGAAAATTGTCTCGATCGAGTTTGAAAATAGGCTCGGTCGGATAATTACAGCAACAGAATTATTGGGCTTAGTGATTTTTTCGCAAATTAGTTATTTAGAAAAGGTACTCTGGTGCTTTTTATTTCAAGGCCACCATTGCGTTAGCCACAAAAACTCAACCTTGCATCGGCGATGCGAACCCTTGTTTCTCAATTTCTTTGAAGGTCAAGACAAACAAACTATTATCAATCAGCCTTTGCAGTGAATTAGCCTGTTGCCGTTAAAAATATTGTAACAGCTATCAAAATATAAATATATATACTGTGTCAAAAAAGAAAGTATAATAATCTTTAAGAATCAATTTTTTTAGTATTATTGTCTTTAATCCCAAACAAATTATTTTAAATTCATATTTTGAGTCTAGCTGTATGAATTTCTTTCGTTTTATTCACTCACTCATTGCCTGTCGAGCTTGCACCAATGAATGACCGTGAGGTGGTGCTTTTGAAACAAAATAAAAATGTTTAGTTGTCCATTTTCTTCCTAAACATCTCCTGCTAACCTTGTGGGTAAAGCTCACCCTCACCCCCCCCCCCCCCAATACTTAGTTGAAGTAACCTCAAATGAGGAACGATGGTTAACATTTATTATTTTCACTTTTTATCATCTAAGTATTTATAAATCCTTTCCTTCTTCTTCTCCTCGGAAACAGCTTATGCCCCTTCACCGGAGTGAGCTCGTTGAGCTCGTTCTGGTGAATGGACATGAGCTGTGTTTCTGGGAAAAGGGCCCCTCACTTATCATTTATGTATTTATCAATTTTGTCCTTCTTCTTCTCCTCGGAAACAGCTTATGCCCCTTCACCGGAGTGAGATCATTGAGCTCAATCCGGTGAATGGACATAAGGTGGGTTTCTGGGGCAAGGGACCCACATTTTTTAGTTATTCAAGAAACCTTCGTTCCTAAGGGCCCCCAGCTGTCTACTGGCATAGAATATCATCACATGTTTTAGTTATTCCAAAAATCTTCGTCCCTAAGGGCCTTCAGCTGTCTACTGGTATAGAATATCATCGACAGGTAAAAAATCCTAATATTTCATTTTAAAAATGTTCCTCAGCCCAAGTGGATTTGGGCAGGGTCTTTGCTCAAATACAATCAATATCTCTCTTGGACATCCTCTGAATCATAGCTTATGACCCCTCACTGGAGTGAGCTCAGCGAGCTCGTTGCGGTGAGTGGTGGTGAGCTGTGTTTCTGGGACAAGGGAGTCACATTTTTTAGTAATCCAAGAAATATCCTTAAATGTGTCCAGCTGCATACTGGTGTAGACTACCATACATTTTACATTCAGCCATTCGTTGGTTTATTCATTCTCTCATTGCTCGGCATTATTCATTAATTTTATAATCAACCATCTATTCATTCGTTTATTCTTCCATTTATTTGCCTGTCTTGCTCGCACCAATAAGCGGCCGTGAGGTGGTTCTTTTGGAGCCAAAACGAAAATGTTCAGTTATCAAATGTCCTTTTTAAAAAAAATATTGCCTGCTATCCCTGTTGGTAAGGCGCACCCTCACCCTCTCCTTTTTATACACAACTGAAGATATTTTCAGTAATGAATTGTGGTTAACATATACTTTAACTTTCTATAATTTAAGTATCATTCTTCGTCTCCTCGGAAACAGCCTATGCCCCTTCACCGGAGTGAGCTCGTTCCGGTGAATGGACATGAGGTGGGTTTCTGGGGCAAGGGACCCACTTTTTTAGTTATTCAAGAAACCTTCGTTCCTAAGGGCCTCCAGCTGTCTACTGGCATAGAATATCATCACATTTTTTAGTTATTCGAAAAACCTTCGTTCCTAAGGGCCTCCAGCTGTCTACTGGTATAGAATATCATCGACAGGTAAAAAATCCTAATATTTCATTTTAAAAATGTTTCTCAGCCCAAATGGATTTGGGCAGGGTCTTCGCTGAAATACAATCAATATCTCTCTTGGACATCCCCGGAATCATAGCTTATGACCCCTCACTGGAGTGAGCTCAGCGAGCTCGTTGCGGTGAGTGGTGATGAGCTGTGTTTCTGGGACAAGGGATTCACATTTTTTTTAGTAATCCAAGAAATTTCCTTAAATGTGTCCAGCTGTATACTGGTATAGACTACCATACATTTTACATTTAGCCATTCGTTGGTTTATTCATTCTCTCATTGCATGGTCTTCGCTGAAATACAATCAATATCTCTCTTGGACATCCCCGGAATCATAGTTTTTGACCCATCACTGGAGTGAGCTCAGCGAGATCGTTGCGGTGAATGGTGGTGAGCTGTGCTTCTGGGACAAGGGATTCACATTTTTTAGTAATCCAAGAAATTTCCTTACATGTGTCCAGCTGTATACTGGTGTAGACTACCATACATTTTACATTTAGCCTCAGCCCAAATGGATTTGGGCAGGGTCTTCGCTGAAATACAATCGATATCTCTCTTGGACATCCCCGGAATCATAGCTTATGACCCCTCACTGGAGTAAGCTCAGCGAGCTCGTTGCGGTGAGTGGTGGTGAGCTGTGTTTCTGGGACAAGGGATTCACATTTTTTAGTAATCCAAGAAATTTCCTTAAATGTGTCCAGCTGTATACTGGTGTAGACTACCATACATTTTACATTTAGCCATTCGTTGGTTTATTCATTCTCTCATCGCATGGTCTTCGCTGAAATACAATCAATATCTCTCTTGGACATCCCCGGAATCATAGTTTTTGACCCGTCACTGGAGTGAGCTCAGCGAGATCGTTGCGGTGAGTGGTGGTGAGCTGTGTTACTGGGACAAGGGATTCACATTTTTTAGTAATCCAAGAAATTTCCTTACATGTGTCCAGCTGTATACTGGTGTAGACTACCATACATTTTACATTTAGCCATTCGTTGGTTTATTCATTCTCTCATTGCTGGGCATTATTCAATAATGTTTATAATCAACCATCTATTCATTTGTTTATTCTTTCACTTATTTACCTTTCTTGCTCGCACTAATATGCGGCCATGAGGTAGTTCTTTTGAAGCCAAAACGAAAATGTTCGGTTATCAAATGTCCTTTTTAAAAAATATTTCCTGCTATCCCTGTTGGTAAGGCGCACCCTCACCCTCTCCTTTTAACACACAACTGAAGCTATTCTCAGTAATGAATTGTGGTTAACATATATTACTTTTTATAATTTAAGTATCCTTCTTCGTCTCCTCGGAAACAGCCTATGCCCCTTCACCGGAGTGAGCTCGTTGAGCCCGTTCCGGTGAATGGACATGAGCTGTGCTTCTGGGGCAAGGGACCCACATTTTTTAGCTATTCAAGAAACCCTCGTTCGTAAGGGTCTTCAGCTGTCTACTGGTATAGAATATCATCGACAGGTAAAATATCCTAATATTTCATTTTAAAAATGTTCTTCAGCCCAATTGGGTTTGGGCAAGGTCTTTGCTCAAATACAATCAATATCTTTCTCGAACATCCTCGGAATCATAGCTTATGACCCCTCACTGGAGTGAGCTCAGCGATCTCGTTGCGGTGAGTGGTGGTGAGCTGTGTTTCTGGGACAAGGGATTGACATTTTTTAGTAATCCAAGAAATTTCCTTAAATGCCTCCAGCTGTCTAATGGTGTAGACTACGATACATTCTACATTCTGCCATTCGTTTGTTTATTCATTCTCTCATTGCTCGGCATTATCCATTAATTTTTATAATCAACCATCTATTCGTTCGTTTATTCATTCACCTATTTGCCTGTCTTGCTCTCACCAACAAGCGGCCATGAGGTGGTTCTTTTGAAGCCATGATGAAAATGTTCAGCTATCAAATGTCCCTTTTAAATATTGCCAGCTATCCGTGTGGCTAAGGCGCACCCTCACCCCCTCCTTTTTACACACAATTGAGGATATTTTCAGTAATGAATTGTGGTTAACATATATTAGTTTAACTTTTTATAATTTAAGTATTTATTCATCTTTTTTTTTGCTCTCCTCTGAATCATAGCTCATGACCCCTCACTGGAGTGAACCCGTTCAGCTCGTTCGGGTGAGTGGTCATGAGTCGTGTTTTGGGGATAAGGGATTTATATTTCTAGTTAGTCAAGAAATTTTCTTTCTAAAATGTGTGCAGCTGTCTACTGGTGTAGAATATCATCGGCCGGGAATAAAATCTTAGTAGTTCATTTTAAAAAATGTTCCTCAGCCCAAACAGGGCAGCGTCTTTCACATAATTACCTCTCACAGTATAGTCGTTTTTAGTCTTCAGCCCCGCTGGCATGTCTTGTGACCTCTCAATGGAATAAAAATGTTTAGTCACTTAGTAACTTCCCTTTGTAAGCATAGCCTGTTGTCGGCAAGTTTAGAATATCTCATTCTATATAATTTGATCTTAAGCTTAAACAAGCCAGCGTTATTTGCAAAATCACCATTCAGATTTTACCGTTTTTCATTTTTCGTCTCAGAAATGTAGCCTGTGACCCTTCATTAGAAATTCTGTCGTATTGAACCTTGTCTCGAAGACACGGTCTATGTCCCTTCACCGAATGAGCTCATCGAGGTCGTTCCAGTGAGCGGTCTCGGTGGCAAGAAGTTATATCTTTCAATACATCAAGAAACTGTCTCCTGTAAGCCTTTCTGGCTGTTTATCGGTGTAGAATCCCATCTGAGGGAGATGAAATGCGATTATCTCCTTTATCTAAACAAACGTTCGCCAGCCAAAAGCTGCTAGGTTATTCATAAAATTCATTCTCGTTTATTCATGTAAGTTCGCTTATGTTTCTAGAAGTTGAACTGTGTTCAATCTGGTCGATAGAGGAAAAATTCTAAGACTTCATCTTAGAAATTGTTACTTTGCCAAAACAGGCCGTGTTTTTCACAACATGACATCGCTTATGTCCCTAGAAGTCGAACTGTGTTCAATCTGATCGATAGAGGAAAAATTTTAAGACTTCATCTTAGAAATTGTTACTTTGCCAAAACAGGCCGTGTTTTTCACAACGTGACAAAGTTGCCATTCAAATCTTGTTGGCCCAGTCTTCTATTGGATTCATGGCCCATGACCCCTCACTGGAATGAGCTTGCTGAGGTCGTTCCAGTGAGTGGTCATGGGCCGTGTTGTTGTGGCGAAAAATGATAATCTTTAGTGATCCAAGACAATTTCTCTTACCAAAACGGATATGAGCCGGGTCATTCGCTGAGTCATCCGTGCATTCTCTCATTCATTCTTTTATGTACTCATACAAATGACTCACTCTGTTCATATTTTCATCAATTCATTTACTTTCGATTCATTCAATCATTTGATGAAGCACAATTCGTGAGCCCAACCTCATTCGTCAATACATACACAAATGAAACTATTTGTGTATCTCACAAAAATTTCAACCACTTCTTTCTTGTTCATAATCCTTTTTTCTTCTATTCGACTTCATATCAGCAAATGGAATCGGGCTGTCGAACAGATATCTAATAGCTTAACACTACAACTTAACATACATACTGAAGCTGGTGTCAGCTGTGCGGTCAATCGATATGGCGGGTAACATAACTTTAGACGAGGTCCAGACTGACTTGGAATACGACTTCATAACCAAATATAACAATGCATCCCCCTCTATCGACGAGGGTGACGATTCTCCGTTCCATAATCATAAAGTCGAATGTAAGTATTATCAGCCTGAAAATTTTCGATCGACTACCAATGATATAACCCAATCTTTCTCGCTTTTTCATATAAACTGCCAAAGTATTAACGCCCACTGGGAATCTTTACATGATCTTCTATTCAACTTACAAGGAACCGAAAATAAGTTTGACATTATTGGCCTAACAGAAATCTTTAATGTCCCTTCAAATATATCATACTGCCTCGATGGCTACCATAATCTCATAAAAAACAACCGCCCCGACGGTGATGACGGTAGAGGAGGAGTTGGGTTTTTTATCAAAGATAACATTGATATTAAAATTCGTCATGACCTGTCGACTTTCATCCCTCATATCATAGAATCTCTATTTATCGAAGTCATTGTCAATAAATCGCGGAGAGTCATTGGGGTAATTTACAGACCAAACACACCACCAAAAGCGGATATTGATATCTTCCTAAACAAACTAAACGAAATAACTGACAAATTAAATCAAGAAACTGTATCTTCCTACATAATGGGTGACATTAATATTGACCTCCTTAAATATGATTCCCACGCCAAAACAGATAGTTATATCAACCTAATGTTCAGCCAAGGATTCTTACCTGTCATTACTAAACCCACCCGCTTAACCACACATTCAGCCACACTCATTGACCATATATTTTCCAACAATATTCTATCTACCTCAATATCTGGTATAATAATAACGGATGTCTCTGATCACTTTGGTACTTTTCATGTTGAAACCGTGCCCCCCAAAACAAAGAAAGAGTCATATTCATGGGTTCGTAAGGTAAATGCTGAAACTATGGCAAACTTCAAATTACTTCTATCACAATGTGATTTTTCATCAGTTATGGGCTCAGATAACCCAAACACGGCTTATAACAATTTTTTACATATATATCTAGGATTATTTGATGCGGCTTTCCCCCGAATACGCGTCTCTATTCATCAAAAATCTATAAAGAGGCAACCCTGGATGACAAGAGGCTTGGTAGTCTCATCTAATAACAAAAGCAAATTCTATAATAAAAAGTTAAAAAGCCCAACTGAACTCAATATAAAAAACTACAAAAACTACTGTAAAATATTTAATAAAGTAAAAAAGCAATGCAAAGCAACTTATTTTAAAAGTATTCTAAACGAACATAAATATAACATGCGTAAAACATGGCAAATACTAAATAGAGCCATCAAAAAGTCCGACGGAACAACCAACTTACCTCAGTTTTTTATTCACAATGATAAAGAAATTAATGACCCAACAGAGATAGCTAGAGAACTCAATGTTTACTTTGCAAATATAGGTAAACAAACGAGTGATAAAATACCGGGCACCAATAAGTCGTTTCACGACTTCATGGAGACGAATTCTCCTAATAATTTTTACATAAGTCCAACATGTGACTTTGAAGTTATGAATATTGTAAAATCCCTAAAGTCAAAAGGAAGTAAAGATTGTGATGATATTAGTTCAAATCTACTAAAACAAACTATTGATCCTATAGTTAATCCATTAACGCACATCCTCAATTGCTCGTTTGCATGTGGTACTGTTCCAGACAAAATGAAAATTGCAAAAGTTATTCCTATATTTAAAGCAGGCGACCAACATAACTTTACAAATTACAGACCCATTAGCATACTTCCTACATTCTCAAAAGTGTTAGAAAAACTTATGTCTGTAAGACTCTTAAAATACTTAAATCGTTTTAGTATCCTACATCCAAATCAGTACGGTTTCAGGAAAAATCATAGTACGGTGCATCCTGTCTTGCAGTTGTTGAAAACTATATCTGAAGAAAATAACAAAATAAGTAAAAACAGCACACTCGCGCTATTTTTGGACCTTTCAAAAGCGTTCGATACAATAGACCATGACATTTTAATAAATAAACTATACAGATACGGTATTAGAGGTTTGGGTAACGACTGGTTTAAAAGCTATTTATCAGATAGACTACAGTATGTCGCATTTGGCGACTATACATCTGACAGCACAAAAATATCACATGGAGTTCCACAAGGCTCGATACTCGGCCCAACACTGTTCCTAATATATGTCAATGACATCTATCAAGCTTCATGTTTAAACCTCTTATCTTTTGCTGACGACACCACGGGGCATTCGTCGGGTCCAGACCCAAATCAATTAGTTCAACTCATAAACAAAGAGCTTGAAAAAATATTTGAATGGTGCTGCGCGAATCGACTTGTATTAAATGCAACAAAAACCAAATACATTTTAATCAACCCCTCCGCCAAAAAAACAACAACAATTCGGGATAATATTTTAATAAATGGCCAAATCATAAGTAGAGTAGGTTCAAATAATACAGAAAAATCTCTTAAATTCTTAGGAATACATATTGATGATAGTTTGTCTTACAAACACCATATATCTCAACTCTCTTCGAAGATTGCACGGGCAAATTTCGCACTGAATAGAGTGAAGACCACGCTTCCCCGTGAAGCTCTGAAAACACTTTATTATGCTCTGATACACACACATTTAGTGTATGGGATAAATGTATGGGGAAATGCTAGAACGATTAAAAAGATACTGCTCCTCCAGAAACGTTCCATCCGCATAATAAACAATAAGAAATATAATGCACACACTGATCCTCTTTTTCGGGAGAATAAGATTCTTAAAGTAAACGACCTCTTTAAACTCCACGCTTGCCTGTTTGTGTTTGACTGGTATCATGAAAACTTGCCAATATCCTTCAGATATTATTTCCACCCTGTAGTCAACACTACGGGTAGAGCTAGCAGAAGGAGAGATGGCCTCCAAATTGATAGAACAAGGACAAAGTCTCTTGAATACTTCCCAACACACATTTACCCCAGACTCTGGAACGATTTAGACTCTGAGCTACGTAACATAAACAACAGAAACAGTTTTAAAAAACAACTAACTACAAAATTGTTGTCCCAATACGCCGATAACATTGACTGTAATAATCCATACTGTACTGACTGTGCCATTTAATATTAGGTAGAATATTGTCCTACCCTTATTGATAACATTGACTGTAATAATCCATACCATACTGTCTGTGCCATTTAACATTTAACATTAGGTAGAATATTGTCCTACCCTTATTGAGGACTCCACATTTTGCGTTGAGCTGTAAAGTGCTGGAGCGGCGCGTGGTTTTGGACTTACCAGCGAGGGAGTAGTAGTGCTTATAGACCCATCTTTGTAGGTTATGTATATGTCTGGACAAATTCTCGTCTCTTAACTCACTCGTGTTGGGTACACCAGCCCCCATCGTCCTAGACCAAGAATAGATAAATGGTGTTAGACAGTCCGATTCCAATGCTGCATGATGAAATTTGCCGGAGACGACAGGTAGACAGCCAATCTGGCTATGCCGTCTCCCTGCGGTGTACAGGTATATTTGATAATGTTTGTTATATATATATTACTTATGTATATTTTTGTTGTATACTGCTAAATAAAGATTCATTCATTCATTCATAATTTCATGCTCTTACTATTGCCAGCGTCACATCAGGATATCACAATTCAGACATGGGGTGAAATAAAAAGTTCACTCATGCAGTCAATAGAATGTTTGTCCACTGTTTGCCTCTTGGATGGCAAGACATCAACGGCACATGGACCTGATAAGTCTCTGGATGTCACCCTGTGGTATTGCTTTCCACTCCTGCCTTAGAACATTACGTAAATCGACAAATGTCTGAAGATCATGAAATCATACCCGACAGTCCAGTTGATCTCAAAGATGCTCGATTGGCAACAAATCTGGCGAAAGTGGGGGCCAGGGAAGAAGCTTGACACTCGCTCCTCAAGAAAGTCATGATAGATACGCACCACGTGACATCGGGCATTGAGTAACTGCAATCTGATGTTAGCATTGAACAACAGGACAACAGCGTTAAGAATTTCATCCCTATATCGCTGACCATTCAGATTACTATCGATGAAGATCAACTGCATTCGATGGTGCATGTAAATTCCTGCCCAAACCATTACACTACCCCCGCCGAAACAGTCACATTCCCGGACGCAAGCATCAGAAAACCGTTCTCCTCATTGGCGATACACTCTTGCCCTACCATCAGCGCAACGTAGACAAAATCGTGAGTCATCAATAAAAAGAACTGTGCTCCAACGCTGCTGAGTCCAGCGAACACGCTGATGTACCCATTCCATTCTGGCAGTACGATGACGTTGGGCAAGGTTTGGTCCATGGTATGGATGCCTACTTCGGATGCCCTGTTCAGCGAGTCTCTTGCAGACAGTTTGTGCACTAATTCTATTGTTAAATCTACCAGGAGTAATTGCTGCTGTCCTCGTCGCCCGAAGGAAGCGATCCCGCAAGTGAGACGTCCTGATGTGTCGGTCGTAACTCTTGGTCAACCTGAACGTGGTCAGTCAGCAGTAGATCCAGTGGTTCTATACCTTCAAATGAGATGGTAAATAGTGGCCACAGTAACTCTGAACTCAGCAGCGAGCTCATCTGGAGGTATCCCGGCCTCATGCATACCAATGGCACGCAACCTCTGATTTTCGGTTATCCTTGGCATTTTTTTAAAATGTCGGAAGACAAAACTAGCATATTTTCTCAATTACCCAGGCTCTCTAGCACAACATAACACAAAGAAAATCAGCGGTCACCCATTCAATTTGACATTCTCGGGTAGCAAGTTCTATTTTGAAACCCGTAGTAAAATTGTATACAGTTGGGTGGACAACAACAACATGTCATTAAACTCTTTGCAGGACTTCTTATCAACAAACATGCAACATTGGAACTATTATATTTCATCCTTTATGCTATTTTTTCACATTTGTTTCTGTTATACTTTCTTTTTTGTCTCAGTATATTATTAAATATTTTAATTCAATATTTTCAAATTTTATTTTTTTTATTGAAAAACCAGGCACTTCGAGTGTACTAGTTTAATTCTGCAGGCTGCAACTCGCACCTGATCTTTTTCGATTTTCATATCTATGGGAGCTATCAAATTTTTCTGAATTTTGTTGAAAAACATGGCCTTGGATTTGGCATATAAACTGTCAACAATTTGATTAGCATAACCTATAGGCTGCAACTCTCACCCGATCTTTTTTCAAATTTTATATCTAGCTTTGGTGTGATGTCTAGATGGGAGCTCTCAAATTTTTCTGAATTTCAATGAAAAACATGGCCACCAGTGGCCATCATGGAATTGGCATATAAATTGTCAATAATTCCATTAGTTCCCCCAACAGGCCACATCCCTCACCTGATCTTTTTTCGGATTTCATATGTAGCTTTGGTGTTGGCTTTTCTATAGAAACATGAGTGAATGACTTGGCAATACTGGATCTTTCTATCTAGTTCAGTCCCTTCTTGGACAAGTTGAGCTGCAGTGTCATTGACACTTTCATAAATTGTGTAGTGTACATCCCCGTGTGAGATACTTAAATGTTGCATCCTGAAGATGTCATGTACAACCAATCACTAAACACATCACAATGTCTCCACCAAACAAATTATCTTATAACTGTGTGTTTTATCTAGACCTTATTTCTATTTTACATCATGTTCTGGAATAAGATTGTGTTTAATGTTCCCATGAAAGATTGTTTCATTCTTTTTTTCTTGTGACATTTACCTACATGTTCAATAAAACCACAACCAACCAGAATAATTCACAAAATTTGCCATTCAGCCATTATTATTTTTTCAATTTTTGCCTAAAAACACAGCTTATGACACCTTTTTGGAACATTCTCATTGAGCACATTCCAATGAGGGGCCATGAGCTATGTTTTTGAGGCAAAAATTGAAAGTTTTAGTTGTTCACGAATATTTTTCAAAATATTACCCACTGTTTGTGTTAGGTAAAAGGTTAACCTGCTGAAACCTTATGTGGACCGACTCACAACAAGAGATTTATAATACCAAACTCTAATCTACACCTAATCCATCTACAGAGTCTAAAGGGATTCACTAGAATCATTTATGTTGGGTATTAAAATATATCTTTTCCATGAGGCATTTTGCAATTTTGTACAGCTATAGAGCACCATGTGTGAATTTAATGCTATAAAATTGGTATTATTATTATTATGTCAAAGAGACTTTTGGGTGCAACCAGGTGCTGTATGCAATGATTAAGCATTGCAGATGCTGCCTTTTTGCTCTCAAGGGACAATATATGGATGGGATGATCTTTAGAGACCCATCAGTTTGCAGTATAACAGCATTTCACTGGGAGTGTGGTGGCTCAGTGGTTAGAACATTGGACATTAGACTAAAAGGTCGATGACTTGACAGTTTGATCCCAATCGGTGGTAACTGCATTGTGTACTTGGGCAAGACACTTAATCCTGATTGTCTACGTGGGTGCTTTGTACTAAGGTTGGTGCACTTGCCTTCAATCACTCCTAACCCTGTTTGCGCAGAGTTAGTAAGTTGGAGAGTCTGACAGCTGCTTGGTGGTTCTCTCCATGTACTTCAGCTTTCTCCATGCGTATAACTATCCAACATGATGTGACCATGTCTGTTGAAAGTGTAAAAAAAAACCAATAAACAAACAAACAAACAAACAAACAAACAAACAGCATTTTAAAAACAAAAACAAGGATTATCAAAGATATTTATCATTGGCAGCATGGTCCAAATTTCAGAAATAAATAAATCCTCCTTTGAGTGCGAGAAGATGCCATCTGCAATGCTAAGGCATCTTTTTGCACCCAAGGGATGTACTTTATGTTCAGTTACATGGGAGCATGGTGGCTCAGTGGTTAGAGCATTGAACTTTAAAACCAAAAGGTCCACATTTCAATCTTGACCAGTGGTAACTGCATTGTGTCCTTGGGTAAGACACTTAATCCTGATTGCCCACATAGGTTCTAGTGCTAAAACAGTTGGCCCATTTTTGTAATCGGCTAACTGTCGAGCATAACCGGATTTCAACCGTATATCCATTAATTTCAACTGCTGATATTATTGCATTGTCCACGATGTAGAATCAGTTTGGCAAGAAAACAGTTCAAAACAATGCCACCTGACTTCCCCGAAACATTAACAAACGAACACCATTGAGTGCCCACGGAAATTGCCAATCTGCAACCGATCATTAACAATTTATATGACTGCAATAGTACCACATAATAGTGATGACAAATCGTAACTGTGGTCACCTTGCATTGCCCAGTCACAAACCAGGCCTTGCCGTTTGAAAATCACAGGTGTGTAGCATGATGCGCACCTGAAACAAAGTTTGCATGTGAGATTTGTTCCCATGAGCAAGAATTTGAAGTGAGGGATGATTGTCATTGATGAGTTAAGAATTTTCCAACCAGATTGTAAATTGTAGTTTTGCATAGTTAACTGTATTAGCAAAGAACATCTTACCTTATGAATTTGATGTGATCATAGGATGAATATGTACTCCTAATTTTTGGAGTATCTTTTTCTGTTCACTGCTAAGACAAATGTCACAGACAGTTCCACGCTTACATTTCCTATTTCTCGCAATGACATTTCTGGCGGGAATATGTTTTGAGTCATGAATGTTTTGTGGTAAGAAATTATTATATGCCCCATTGACCAAGATCCTCTTGTTGTCTGACATTGACCATCAAAAAAGGAATTTTAAAATGCTAGATTTTAAAATAGTTTTTAGCTCACCGAAGGGAGCTTAACTTATCACTCTGTCGTCGTCCGTCGTGAATTTTACATTATCGACTTCTCCTCCCGAACTACTGGACCAAATTGAACCAAATTTGGTGTGCATGTTCCTTATCATATATCAATTCAAGTTTGTACAAATAAACTTTCAGTGTCCAGAGGGGGCACCACAAGGGGCATTACTCTGATAGCACCCATAAATTCTTTTTAAAGTTAAAAATATGTCAATTCAAGTTTATACAAATAAACTTTCTGTGTCCACAGGGGGCACTACAAGGAGCATTACTCTGATAGCACCCATAAATTCTTTTTAAAATTAAAAAAATCTTCTCCAGAACCATCATTTAGAATCTTTTGATATTTGGTATATAACATCTCTATTGGGGTCAGATTCAAGTTTGTTCAAATCCAGTCCCTGGGTTAATAATTGGGCTCCCTGTAGGAGCCCGAATTGTAACTTAGTGAAATATGAGGAATTTTCTTTAAAAATCTTCTTCTTCAGATCCAGATATTTGGTATACAACATCTATAGGGGGGTCAGATTCAAGTTTGTACAAATCGGGTCCCTGAGTGAGTATTTGGGCTCTCTATTGGAGCCAAAAATTTAACTTTGTGCAATTTGAGGAAATTTCTTTAAAAATCATCTTCTTCAGATCCACCAGTCAGAATCCTTTCATATTTGGTATACCGCATCTATAGGGGGGTCAGATTCAAGTTTGTTCAAATCGAGTCCCTGGGTTTATATTTGGGCTCCCTAAGGGAGCCTGAATTTTAACTTAGTGAAATATGAGGAAATTTCTTTTAAAATCTTTTTCTTCAGATCCACCAGTCAGAATGCTTTCATATTTGGTATACAACATCTGTAGGGGGGTCAGATTCAAGTTTGTACAAATTGGGTCCCTGAGTGAGTATTTGGGCTCTCTATTGGAGCCCAAAGTTTAACTTCGTACAATTTGAGGAAATTTCTTTAAAAATCACCTTCTTCAGATCCACCAGTCAGAATCCTTTCATGTTTGGTATACAACATCTATAGGGGGGTCAGATTGAAGTTTGTTTAAATCGAGTTCCTGGGTTTATATTTGGGCTCCCTAAGGGAGCCTGAATTTTAACTTAGTGAAATATGAGGAAATTTCTTTAAAAATCTTCTTCTTCAGATCCACCAGTCAGAATGCATTCATATTTGGTATATAACATCTTGAGGTGGGTCAGTTTCAGATTTGTTCAAATTGGTTGCCTGGGTAAATTTTTGGGATCCCTATGGGAGCCCGAATATCAACTTAGTGCAATATAGAGAATATATTTTTTAAATCCTCTTCTTTAGACCCTGTAGTCAGAATGTTTTCATATTTGGTATACTACCTCTCTAGGAGGGTCCGATTCAAGTTTGTTCAAATCTGGTCTCTGGGTTGATATTTGGCTTCCTATGGGAGCCCAAATTTTAACAATATGAGGAAATTTCTTTTAAAAGTCTTCTTCTTCAGATCCACCAATCAGAATCCTTTCATATTTGGTATACAACATCTCTAGGTGGGTCAGATTCAAGTTTGTTCAAATTGGATCCCTGGGTTAATATTTTGGCTCCCTATTTGAGCCCAAATTTTAACTTAATGCAATGTGAGGACATTTCTTTAAAAACCTTCTTGTTCAGATCCACCAGTCAGAATTCTTTCATATTTGGTATTTACATTTGTAACATCTCAAGGAGGATCCGATTCAAGTTTGTTCAAATTGAGTCCCTGGCTTATTATTTGGGCTCTCTATGGGCAGGGTTGGGGTGGGGCAGGGGGGCATGTTAGGTTCAAGTTTGTTCAAATCCATTCCTTCGTGTTTTTCCATAAAATTTGCCTTTGCATGGCTTCATTCCTTTGTAGTGTTGATGAACCATGTCTAACTGAATGTGACCCCAAACACTTCTTTGAACCACTTTGGCCGGTGAGCGATTAATGCCCCTTGGGGCCTCTTGTTTTTTTATGACACACGTTCATACTTTTAAACAGTTCAATAAAATCAATACATGGTTTTTCTGAAACTCGTTGGTAAAGTACCAAACAGTCAAGTTATTTTGGAAGCACCATTACTCACACTGAGGGTTTTTTCAGCATTATAATCTGCAGTTAACAACACCTCATCAATGAGAAGAATGTCAAATTTGTCTGTAGAAGACTATGTTACATTTACAGGCACATGCTCACTGCTGCCCACACAGAAAAAAACCTGCTGTGCACTCGACTGTTGGCAGTCTGATACAGAGTAACAAACATTTATTTGTGACTTGACAGCCCAAGCAGCCGAAATAACTGTTCATTCAACATTCTAACACCTCAACCCTTTCATATTACATTGAGACCACATCATTGTAAATCGACAAATGTTTGGTAGCTTTGACAATGTTTGCATCAGCAAAAGAATTCTAATGTCTTGCGGTCAAATACTATTTATTTTCCTGATGCTATCCCGTAAACTATAGGTATAACAGTTATCTGGTTGACAGCTTTTGCAATCAGTTATGCCGATAACTGGTTGCAAACTGGACATCCGGCTAACCGTTTCAGCACTAGTGGGGGCAGGGTGGCACTGTGTACTAAAGCATACTGCATGTTGATGGTACACTTGTCTTCAACCAATGCTAATTCTGCTTGTGCAAAGTTAGTATGTTGAGTCTGACAGTTGCTCGCCGCTATGGGGAGGTTCTCTCTGAGTAATCTAACTTCATCCACCCTTAAAATGTCTGACATGTGGTACCCTGGCTGTTGAAAGTGTTAAACCAAAAATAATAAATAAAGAAATAAAGAAATAAACATTCAGTTAGAAGCAAGTTATAGTTTGTTCATATAAGCTTTTGTTAGTTTATTTGAGAATGCCAATTGGCACTCTTCAGTAAATATTAACAAAACATCTGGGTTCACATCCTGTTTGTAAGCCTGTAAGAAATTGTATGATCATGTTTTTCAAACCAGAAAAAGTATGGAAAAGCTTATATATCTTACCTCCTACAAGCATCTGGAAATTTCATTGGTTCAAAGACGTCACTTGCAGACTGCATATAAAACCATATACTGCCTGTCAACATCAATATACGCTGACATCTATGGGTAATTTCCCCTTTGTTCATTGATTATTCAAAATGGCGGCAGCCGATAAACACTTCAAGTTGAAAGATTGAGTGTTGGAAGCCCATATTTGGTCTGAAGTACATGTTAGGCAACTTAAAAGGCTTCATATTCTGTGGATTTGTGTCATGTTACCTTCGAAATGAAACTGTTTGGTATGTATGAATTTGTCTTGTTACAATTTATGGGAGAGAGCTTCGCTCTTGTCCAATATGAAATTAACTGACACCATATATACCATATTAGGCCACCAACAAACTGTGTAACTAATAATATATTTTTTTATCATTCAAGCAATTAAGATGTATTTTGTATGATACAAAATCAAAATTGTCACAAACAGTCTGTCATTTTTTCTTATTTCCCATATTAGCTCCTCATTCATTTGCTTTGCACATGAACTTAAAAACATACTATTATATTTTAACTGCTTCATTGGATATCTCAGTTAATTAACCCTGTTAATTGACCATAACTTTCAAACACCAAACCATTTACCATACCTGGATCATGACTGCAGTTATTTATTTATTTATTTATTGGTGTTTAAGGTCACATATTTCTGCACAATGGCTAACCATGACCGTGGCAGTTTTACGGGTGGAGAAAGCTGGAGTACCTGGAGAGAACCACCAAGCAATGGCAAGCAACTGTCAGCTCCCCAACACACCAACTCCACACAAGAAGGGTTAGCATTGGTTGAAGACAGGTGCACCATCGACGTGCAGTACGCCTTAGTACACAACATCACCGTGCCCCCACATGAGCAATGGGGGTGAAGTGTCTTGCCCAAGGACACAACGTGGTTGCCGCAGGTGGGATTCGAACCGAGGACCTCTCGGCTTGCAGCCTGCACCTCTATCAACTAAGCCACCGCGCCCCCATCATGACTGCAGTCGTGATCTGGACAAAGTTATCTTCTTGCTTTTCTCCCCACAGCAGTATAGAATCTCACCCAATAGAAAAGAAATGTGAGAACATTGAATCTGAGATGCTATTTTATTTGTTTTTCTTCTGTTGGTATACCACTTTTATGATCACAGTATTGTATGTAATAATATAGAGAGTAATCGCTTGACTAGACTGGTTACGTGAAATAATGAGAGGTGAGAGACGTTGTACAATGCAAATGCGCAAAAGTGTTTTACAATATAGTCCCTCGCCTCAAATGTAACCAGTCCAGTGAAGCAATTACTCTGTTTATTACTTTTCATTATTAACAATAATTATATTATTTAACCCTTTACCTAACGTAATGGCCAAAAACGGCCAGCGTTATTCTCAAAACTCGCCAATTAATTTTCATTATTTTTTCATTTTTTGTCTCTAAAACATAGGTTATGACCCCTCATTGGAACGAGCTCGTCAAGCTCGTTCCAATGAGGGGTCATAACCTATGTTTTTGAGACAAAAAAATGAAAATAATAGTTATTCAAGAATTATTTTTGCAAGTGTTGTCTGCTTTTCATATTAGGTAAAGAGTCAAAAAAACAAAAAACAATGAAGTCCCCATTACATCCACGGCAAAGCATCTTTGTTTGCGTGCACGGATGCATGACACAATTATTTGATTGCATAATTCACTTGTGAAGTTACCGTTTATAATCAAACCCGGAAATCCCAGTAAATCACACTTTGGAAAGTAAAAATATAATAACTTAGTTTAGAGCCAAAGTATCCATAAAAAATGTGTTTGCGGGCCTTACATGAAAAAAGAAAATCCAAGCTTGAGGTAGGCCTATACAAACAACATCCCTCATGTGACAATGTAAATCATTGTATAAATGTTTGTAAAATAGATATCAGTTAATGTTATAGAAAATGTGTGCACAGATACATGTCGCATGAATTTATGGATAAATAAAAGAATGAATAGAAACATGAGTTTGATCAACATGATGAATCACTGTTTATTTAATGCTCAGGCATCAATTCACGCTGAAAAATTAAGTCATATTCCCCTGTCGGTCAGCAAAACGAAATATCAAAATGATATTTAGAAATCGATATTTCATCGTAGGTTCGGATGACGAATCACATGTACTTTAAACGAGTCAGCACATCAGTAATGAATTCCAGAGTCCCAAATACAAACGAATTCAAATAATTGATAGTGACAGTGACTAAATCAATTCATTAAATCAGCGGTTTCAAAGTTTGACTTTCTCATTCACCTTCCAGCGAAAAGCCGAAATCACTTTCAAATTTCTTCAGTTCAACTTCACACGTCTTCAGTGCATTGAGTTCAAAAAAAATAAAATGACGTGTCTTGTTATTGAAAATAAGAAAGTGGTGTTTTTTGTTATTGTTCTATTTCTTCGAAACACATTGCGATTATTTCAATTCGCCAGCCTTGGTAAATCGTAAAGTTAGGGGAGAAATAAGACGGGACTACTTTTTGTGCGGATATTCACACATTCCAATGGTTGGAGTTTGGTTGTTGTAATTTTTGTATGGACGCCGGTTCGGCACATAAATTTTGCGCCTTAATGGCAAATAAAGGCCACAAATTGGAGAGTTTGTAGTCGTAGAGCATTAAATAAAAAGAAAATTCACGAAAATTTGATGAATACCGAAAATATCTCGTTCGTGGCTACAAGAAATATGAGGATCTTCACTCGCGGCTGCGTCGCTCGTGAAGATCCTCATATTTCTTTGTAGCCACTCACGAGATATTTTCGGTATTCATCAAATTTTCGTGAATATCCTCTATTTATTTTATCATTTAACAAATACGTATCTACAAATGTACAAAAACAGTGTAGCCCAAATCTCACCAAAAAAGCTAAAATGTCTAGATGGTGTATGACCAAATAAATGCCTACACAAGTCTCAATAATGGGTTAAGGGCAGCAATAAGTCGTCCCAGTATCCTAGCTATGTATGAAGACTAATACCTGACAAACATATTGGGTAAACCCGGTTGAAATCGTATCAATAAAGTTATTAGGAATAACACTAGTTATGGTGGACCGAGAATGGGTTGAGGAGGGAGTTAAAACAGTGTAAGATTTCAATGGCTGCTTTAAACGAATTGACATCATCTTTCCACATCACAAAAAAGTCTGTGGTTACATATATTACACATTTTTCTCTATATTCAAGACATCATGCTTAATTCATTGAAAAAAAAAACAATTTCACTACACACTTGTGCATATGGACAACCTGATTAGCATTATTTTCTTCCTCCACAGTGATACAGTGCAGATATCAAGGACTCCACATATTGGGTCAATGATCGAAATAAGCAGATGTGCTTATTTTCCATTTATGGTCTTAATAAAAGTAATGAAATGAAACATGTGGGTTTGATGAAAATGACTAAACATTGCTTACTTTATCATTTACTGTTTACATATACATATCTTTAAATGTACAAAAACACTGCCAGTGTTGCCCAAATCTCATCAAAATAGCTAAAATTTCTAGAAGTGGGTGACCAACTGCCTAAGATATGGCCGAAAATGGGTGAACCATCTTGATGAACCCAGCATGAAGCAGTCTTCAACCAAATCATCCTACGTTGTATTAACAAATTATTCCTGTTAGTGGGGTACTTTTCCAAAGAGGTTGTATCTTGCCCAACGTATTCCTGTGCTGTAGATCAACAAATTACCTGCCAAAATAGACAGCTCAGCAAAAACAGTTGTGGAAATGCAGAATCTCTCCTTGCAGGCTGTGCCAAAATTTTTCTTGAACAGTCACATTAAAATGTACACCATGAGACAAATATTTGGTACCAGTAGCAGCCCTCAATTTCGTGTGCTCCCAAAAGTGGGATAATAAAGTGAATCAGGAAGGGTAACACTCAGATGATGAATGATCAGATCAATGTGAGCATTGTACATTTTCTATGACTTTTGGATGTAAAGCAACCAACAGAGTGATAGGCAGTGAAAAAGCTATATATCTTATTCTGACCATAAAAGAAATAAGCATGTGTGCTTATTTCTCATTAATTACCTTGTTGAGAATGCACTCTTGATCAATTCTGCAAAAGCTAGGGAAAAGAGATGAGTTTTCATGGCCCTTCCGAAGCAAGCCACCTCTGTAGAACCCTCAGGTGATCAGATAGTATGTTCGACAAAGCCAGACCCATTGTAACAAAGTTTCCAGCACTTTGAACAAAGTAGTTGGATTTGTCCAACCTGAACCCTTTATACCTTGGCACATAATGGTTCCTAAGATCACACAGATATCAGATATGTAGGTGCAAGTCCGGTGAGAGATTTGAATGTAAACATGAGGATCTCAAGGATGATTCTGTTCTCAATTGGCAGCCAGTAGAGCTGAAATAAAAGTGGACTGATTTGACAGTACTCTTTGCTCCTGGTATTACTCTGGCAGCACAGTTATGGAGAGTTTGAAATTTAGTCATTGAAGATTGATTCCAACCACTCAAAGGTGTGTTAACCTTTTATCCAATGATTCAACCACATTTGTCACTGGCCCAGCATCATTTACAAATTGAGCAGTTGAAAAAGCCAAAAGAAATTTACAAATTTTTTTTACAAAATTGTATCATGTCACCCCCCTTTTGGAACAAGCCTGCTGAGCTTGTTCCTATGGGGTGGTCACATAATATGGTTTTGTTGAAATTTTTGGAAAAAATGAAAGAAAATTGATTAAAGTAACAAATTTTGATATCTTGTGTTTAGGTAAAGGGTTAAAATGGAAATTTTGCTTTGGAGCTTTGCATCAGATTCTGTCTTCTCTAGAAGCAATATCACTGACTCTGCAATGATATTCCTTCTCGTCAAGACCTCTAACCAGATACAAATCTTTGGACATTCATCTGATCGTGATAATTTATATGTCTCAGTGCTTCATTGCTGTCAATAAAAGGCAAGTGAAAAATAGTGCACCTAATCATATTAAGATACGCTGTTAGGAGAAACTATAATGGTCACCACAGATATCCATGCAGAGTGGTTTTGGAAAGTGACCGCCCTATATGTTATTTTCTTCATACAAATTTATTCTGTAGTCTTGATATTTTATGGGCTTAAGCTCTGACGTGAGGTGACCCTGGCTGTCAAAAGTATCATTAAACCCCAATAAATAAATAAATAAATATGGGCTTGAGAATAGGAAGACCTGAGTTGAGATGTAACTCCTGACAGGGTAGCTATTTATTTATTTATTTATTGGTGTTTAAGGTCACATACTTATGCACAATGGCTAATTGTGACCATGACAGTTTTACGGGTGGAGGAAGCCGGAGTACCCAGAGAAAAACACTGAGCATCGACGAGCAACTGTCAGCTCCCCAACATTCTAACTCAGTTCAAGCTCCGCTCAAGCAGGGTTACAGCGGTTAAAGACATGTGCACCATTGACATGCAGTATGCCTTAGTACACTGCATCATTGTGGCCCCATATAAGCAACCGGGATAAAGTGCCATGCCCAAGGACACAACACAGGTTGTCCCGGACGAGGATCGAACTCGGAACCTCTAGCATAGAAGTCCAACAGTCTACCACCGAGCCACCGCACTCCTGACAGGGTAGCTAATCAGTAAACTACTTAATTGTCCCCCGACCCTTCGGGGGACTATTGTAATCAGCAGTGTCTGTCCGTCTGTCCATGCGTGCGTCTGTCCGTCCGTCCATCACACCCTTGTCCGGATGATAACTTTAGTTTGGATGATTTTACTGAAACTAAATTTGGTATGTGTCTTACTTGGGTGGAAATGCAGGTCAAGTTCGAAAATGGGCACGCTCCACTGATTTCTACTGGATTTATTCCCCTTTTTCGACTTAAAAAATACAGTTTTTGTGTTGTCCGGATGATAACTTTAGTTAGGATCATTTGATTGAAACGAAATTTAGTATGCCGCTTATTTGGGTGGAAATGCAGGTCAAGTTCAAAAATGGGCACGCTCCACTGATTTCTACTGGATTTATTCTCCTTTTTCAACTTAAAAAATACAGTTTTTGTGTTGTCCGGATGATAACTTTAGTTAGGATCATTTGATTGAAACGAAATTTAGTATGCCGCTTATTTGGGTGGAAATGCAGGTCAAGTTCGAAAATGGCATGCTCCACTGATTTTTACTGGATTTATTCCCCTTTTTCGACATAGAAAATACGGTTTTTGTGTTGTCCGGATGATAACTTTACTTTGGATCATTTGATTGAAACGAAACTAACTATGTGGTTTAATTGGTTGGAAATACAGGTCAAGTTAAAAAATGGCCATGCTCTGCAAACAAATTGCATCCTAACAGCTCCCTTGAATTTGCCATCTTGGTCGGGGGACCGGGGGCGTTACCCTTGTTTACTGATTAATATCTCGTCCAAGAGTTACACCTCACCCATCATGTTATGCTGATGAATTGTAAAATAGTGAGATTTCTGAGCAAAAATAGTATGATTTCAATTTCTTATCAACCTGCCTTATAATTGTTTACAGGCTTGCACTACAGTGGAAGTCCCTAACTCGGAAAATATACTCTCTATTTTGATCTTTCCCAAGCGATTTGGGAAAGAAAAGTGGTGCAAAAGCACCAAGAAAAAAAATAAGCCAAAAACTGGGTCGAGTGCTACTGGCGCACACCCAGTTGGGGACGCTCTTCTCCTTGACTTCCGGTACCAGTGTGCAGATGTGTAACCAATGACTCATTCTTTTTTCTTCCGCCATCTTGGGAAGATGCACGTTCATTTGTGTTAAGAAACCGTGATAATTCAACTCGTTGATAATGGTTACCTGTGAGTAGAATTATGGATCTGATGATCGTATAATAACAGGACTTTGTTTTATATATTCTCGTTATTAAATTCAGCCACATTTTCATTATATTTTTTATATCCTCCGTGTTTGCACGCAACTTTTGTGTACCATGCGGTTCGGACATTATTATATAGTCCTTTAATTCCTGCCACGTTTCTCTCGTAGTTGGGCGTGTTCTACTTCTTTCTAGATCTGTTGAGTTCACCTTTCCTTCCACTGCTCTCACCTCTGCTATGCCCAGGACCGTTCCTTGTGGGCAATGCCTTTTGCCCAAGCATGTGGACGATTCCCATGCTTCTTGTTCCACTTGTAATGGGTGTTCTTCAGATCGAGTCTGTGGGTCTTGGTCATCCACCTTTAGGGCTTCTGTGAACTGTGTGGTGTGTTCTCGTGGCCATTCCTCCCGCACCCACAGGAAGGGGGAATGCTGTCATTCGGGGCCTCCCAACACGACCACATCTGGTGAGAATTATACCTCCTCCATGGGGGATGTGCAGTCTTTTCCTGTTGTGGATACTGCGGGAGCTGTTGATTTGTACAGTGAAGAGATGCCTGGTTCCGGGACTGTGGTCCCTCTCCATTCAACAAATGAGGGTGTCATTAGGGTTGTGATTCCTCCTTTGGAGCCGAGCTCGATTGCTCTCTCCACCTTTCCACCAGTTTCAACAGCTCCTGGTGTGTCTGCTGTTACTGCTGTTCCTTCTGCAACGTCTTCGGTCACCGTTTCAGCCGGCCTCGGCTTATCCATGCAGGGGTCTGCAGATATGTCTGGTAGTATGGACGTGGGATATTGGCCTCAGCCTTCCCTGACTTCAACTCGGCGAAGTAGGAAGGGGCTGCCGGCCGAACCCTCTGCTGTGGTCTCTCAGCCGTCGAGCCCAGCAGCTTTTTCATTGGATTCAGATGTTCACGGTTGGGTCAGCCAGGCAACGATCATCAGTCGCACACCTACAGCCTGTGGAGCAACCTGCTTCTGGGTGCCTTTGACCATGCCAGTTGGTACAGGTTGTTGAAGCGTTTGCAGCTTTGGATTCTAAGCTGAGTTCCAAGGCTATGAAGACTTCGTTCTTCACCAGGGCTAATACCTTTTTGCCTCCAGTGCATTATCATTCCTAAGATTCTGCCAATCTCTTAGTCTGCCAGACTTTGACGGTCTTGGATCAGGACTCCTCTTCCCTCGGGCTCTCCAAACCCAAGTCGTCCGTTATTCCTATGACGACTATGGAGTCCCGGTTGAGCTTATCGAGAGAGATGCTGGGCAAGCTTTCTCTCTCAGATCACGTTGTTGCTGCTTTGGCTGCTTATCTGCCTCCAGATAAGTTTGACGACGTACAGGCTCCTTTGGATGTGATTTCCAAGGCGCTCATGCATCTTACACGCGTGCCTGTAACACGGCTAACTTGGAATTAGTTCGCGGGATGCTGTGTTGGACACAAGCCGTTCCCTTCCTGAAGGACAGCGTGCTGCTCTTCGATCTGCTTCTTTGGCGGGCCGCGACTATTTTATTGTTTTGTGGCGACAGCCCGGGATGACGTCCTGCACCATTTCAAAGATTAGCTGCTGCTTCGCTAGCTTGATCAGCCTTCTGTTGGAGGCTGGGGCCGTTCTAAGCCAAAAAAAATGCCCTCTGCGAAGCCAAGGGCTGATCCTCCTGCCGCCACTTCTACTTCTTACTCATGTGGTAAGGGTAAGCATTGGCAGACCAGAGGGAGGACTCAGGATCCTTCATCGAGTAGAGGAGGTAGTTTCTCCTCTCACGGACCTCGCCAGGGCTCGAAATAAAGGTCCTCACCTCGATTCGTCCCAGGTTGGAGAAAGGATATCAGAGTTCGCAGACCATCTGATCCTTGGGTGTTAGATGTTGTTCGGTCCCATCTGCAACTATCCTTCCTGAGGCCCCCCACTCTGTCGAGAGTGCCTCTTCCAACACAAGTTCCTTCAGATGTTTCACGTCAGGAACTTTTGATAACGGAGATAGACAATCTCCTGTCAAAGGGGGTTGTCAAGAACATTCATTTAGTAGGATTTTATTTCCGCTTGTGCTTGGTGCCAAAATAGGACGGCCGATTCTGACCGGTTATCGATCTGAGTATCCTGAACCAGTCTATCATTGCTCCCAAGTTCAGCATGGAGACTTTCAGATCGGTTCGATGCTCCATTCACCATGGAGATTTCGCTTCCAGCATCGACCTGCTTACTTTCACATTCCGATTCATCGGACATCGCAAAAGTATCTCAGGTTTGCTTTTCTGGAGTGAGTTTACCAGTTCAAGGTCATGCCTTTCGGCCTCCTTGGGCCTTCACCAGGCTGATATCACATGTGATAGCCTTCCATCGCACACAGTCCAGGGTGACTACTTCGGCGTATCTGGACGATATCCTCCAGAGGCACTGCTGCTCTTCTGGAGTCAGATGTCGACACACTGTTGAGTCTGCTCATGTTGCTAGGGTTCAGAGTCAACGAGGAGGAGTCGGACATGGTCCCTTCTCAGTCATTTTGTCATCTGGGATGGACTTCCGTACTCAGCCAAATATGGTGGCAGTTCCCCGGGTGAGGGCTGTGATTCTCACGGCTTTCGCCCTGACTCTGTCCCAGTCCACGTCCTCGACAGCTCGGAGTAGTATTCTCCGGCTGCTCAGTCTCTGCTGTTCAGTGACGCATCTCATTCCTCTAGGTCGGCTGCTTGTCAGACCTCTCCAACACTTTCTGCTCAGTCGTTGGAGGCCGAATGTCGATCCTCTGGATATGGTGCTTCAATTTCCAGACTCTCTTCGTCACCTTCTTCCCTGGGCGGATGTTCAGTGGATTATGCAGGGAGTTCCATTGGACTTCCACACGTCTGATCGTGTTCTGACGGCAGATACCAGCGATCTCGGATGGGGTGCGATGTTGGATCCTCTTCACCATTCCCTCCATGGGGTATGGGACCAGGATCAAGCTGCTCTTCACATTAACCAGAAGGAGCTTCTTGCTCTTCTGAGTTTCCGGCTGTGGATCCCCTACCTTTCGAATCGTTAGGTCCTTCTGCCGTCCGACAATTCGACAGTGGTCGCTTAAATTCGAAACCAGGGCGGCACGCACTTGGTTCCCATGTACGAATTGACTAGGGATCTTCTACTGCTAGCTCAGGATGTCAACGCCTGAGTGGTGGTTCATCACATTCCCGGTTGTCTGAACGTTCTAGCCGACTCCCTGTCCCGACAGGGCAGGGTCATTTTGACTGAGTGGATGCTTCACAGGGCAGTGTTCCAGTCACTTTGCGATCTCTGGGGTCGTACCCACATCGATCTTTTTGTGACCCATTGGAACCATCAGGTGGGCATTTTCGTGACCCCATGTGCAGATCCTCTGGCTTTTGGCGTGGACACTCTGTCACTCGATTGGAATGGTCTAGTCAGTGACGCCTTCCCACTGGTTCCGATTCTGCCTCAGTTCTAGCCAAGATATGAACCTGCAGTTGTCGAATCATTCTGATCTCTCCCCTGTTGCCTCAACGGGTGTGGATCAATCAACTCCACTCTCTGTTGGCAGTGGTTCTGGCATGTCTCCCTCTATGTCTCAACCTTCCTTGCCAAGGTCACCCGAAGAGGTTTTACGTCTACCCAACTTCATTGTGCCTTCACGCAAATCTTTTGTCAGGTCCTGTCTCCTCCGCAGAGGTTTTTCAAGACGAGCAGTGGAGTGCATTTCTTCTTCAAGGCGGCACTCCACTGGTTTAGCCTATGCGGCTAAGTGGAAGGTCTTCTGTTGATGGTGTGCTGATCACTCTGTTGATTATGCCAATCCTTCGATAACACAGATTGCAGAGTTTCTGGTATATCTGTTTGATTCTTGGGGTCTCCAGCCTGTTACCATCAAAGGGTACATGTCCATGCTTTCGGAGACCTTTTTGTATGTGGGAAAGCGTCGTATCAGCACTAATCCATACCTCTACAAGCTTATTCAGTACTTTTCCTTGAAAAGGCCTAGGATTTTGCAGCTTACCCCAAAATGGAATCTTTTTTTGGGTGCTGCTTTGCTTGGAGAGAGGGGGGGGGGGGGGGGCGGGGACGTTCGAACCTTTATCCCAGGTGGATATGCATTTTCTCACATACAAGATGGCTTTTGCCTCAGCCAGATGGGTTAGTGAGCTTCACGCTCTCTCGGTTGATCCGGCCTTTTTCAGGAGCTCCGCCAGCAGTGTTACTTTCACCACTGATTGCTCCTTTCTGGCCAAGAATCAGATAACAGAAACAACTCCACCTCCTATCTATATCAGGGCTCTTCCTTCTGCTGAGGGTTATCGCCCTTTGCTCTGTCCGGTTCGTGCACTTCGCATTTATCTCAACCGGATGGAGTTCATTAGGAAAGGCAGGAAATGATTCTGTCTGTCTCTTATTCCTGGTTGACAGAAGATCTCTCCTCAATCCATTTCTCGATGGACTTGTCTTGCTATTCACATGGCCTACACTCATCTAGCGACTGATGATTGTATTACCAATTGTATTTCTGCCCATGAGGTGCATGCCTTGTCTCCCTCCTGGGCTTGTGCTAACTCTGTTGTTGTCAGATGTTATGCAGGCAGCCTACTGGAGAAATGCTTCTACTTTCTCCACCTTCTATCTGCGTCAGTTGCAGGAGCAGTCTGAAGACCTTTTTTCTTTGGGCCCTCTTTCTTCTGCTTAGGCTGTTGTCTTCCCTAGCCATTAAGCTTTTTACAAGGTCAGTTCCAGCCATGTGCTGTTTTACTGTCCTTTCTGTCTGTGCATCACGAAGAAATTATCTGCTTATCTCTCATTGTCTTTTACTAATGTTTGTGATGCTGTGGTTTGATAGGCCTGATCTGTCCATGGTACCAGTGCAGTTGGGTTATATGGGGGTTTGGTTTTGTGATTCCCTCCTCCTGTTGTCTATTCAGCCTGTAGTAAACAATTGTACGGTAGGTTGATAAGAAATTTAAATTTTATAGTAAATTTCCTTTCTTATTATACCTACCTCCCGTCCTCTTATTCAGGTAAGAATCCTTCCTCTCCACCGATCACATAACTCCAATGTTGGCAGATTAAAAAAATGAGTAATTGATTACACGCCTGTGCACTGGTACTGGAAGCCTGTTCTAGGAGAAGAGTGTCCCCTACTGGGTGTGCACCGGTAGCACTCAACCCAGTTTTGGCTAATTTTTTTTTCTTGGTGCTTTTGCACTACTTTTCTTTCCCAAATCGCTTGGGAAAGATCAAAATAGAGAATATATTTTCTGAGTTAGGGACTTCCAATGTAGTGCAAGCCTGTAATAAACAATTGTCGTAGGTATAATAAGAAAGGAAATTTACTATAAAATTAAAATTTTTATATGGCTCAATGTGGAAAATAGTGAGTCTCTCTCTAAAATAGTGAGGCTTAATATGTTTGCACCTCACCTAAGGTCTACTTTTTCTTGCACTTTAAAATATTTTGCACTCTTAAAATATCAACAGTGTGGTATATCAACTAATTTCTGTGTCACATCTCTGGACTACCTGGGCTTAGAGCCCTGGTAGGCCTGAGGTGTGGCACAGAAATTATTAGATATATCCTGTTACTAATATTTTTGGATTGCAAGAAAAAGTGTACCTCAGTGGCAAAAAGGTGCCCATGAGAAATGACGGACCTGAGATATGAAGCAATGTTATCCTGGGTGAAAAAACATAGAATTTTTTTCAATAAACTTCTACCAACAGTCCTGATATTGGAAATACAAGTAAATACAATATAGTACTGCCTTTTTTCTACCCTTAGTAATGCCTATGTTGTCATATCGTAACCGCCCTATTTCCTATAGAACATTTTTTGTGCTCTTTTTGAAAGTTGCAAATGAGCTTGTTGTTCCAAAGAAACATGATATTTGTATCACTGCAAATCAACATAATAGATCCCAGTGAAATGTGTCCTATTGGCTATTTAAGGTCTGATATTTATTTATTTATTTATTGGTGTTTAAGGTCACATATTTCTGCACAATGGCTAACAATGACCGTGACAGTTTTACGGGTGGAGGAAGCCGGAGTACCCGGAGAGAACCACCGAGCAACGGTGAGCAACTGTCAGCTCCCCAACATACCAACTCCACACAAGCAGGGTTAGCATTGGTTGAAGACAGGTGCACCATCAACGTGCAGTATGCCTTAGTACACAGTGTCACTGTGCCCCCACGTGGGCAATGGGGGTGAAGTGTCTTGCCCAAGGACACAACGCGGTTGTCGCAGGTGGGATTCGAACCGATGACCCCTCGGCTTGCAGCCTGCACCTCTACCAACTGAGCCACCGCGTCCCCCATTTAAGGTCTGGAAAACATTTTCAGGTTTAAACAAGTGTGGAATTCATTTTGTCACATGTATTGAAACCTTTATTGATGAACAAATTATTGATGAAACCTCTCAAACATTGTGACTAGCAAGTGAACATGCACATATTCCAAAATTTTTCATCTGCGACCATTTTAACCAGGTTATCTCCCCTGAACTTAGATTTTTTAACGATTTTCAAATGATACTCTTGTGTGTGCAACTCCTCCTATATTATTGAACCAATTTCGATGAAACTTCTAAAAAATTATGACGAGCAATTGAACATGTGCAAATTCCAAAATTTTTCATCTGCGACAATTTGTCTCCAATGAACTTGGCTTTACTATTGTTTTTTCAAGCTCAACATTCAGAGGTGCATTCTAGTAAGACGGAAGTGGGGGTATTAATCACCTTCAGTGATATTTTTAGTTTTTTTCATTTTTGTCTCCAAAACATAGCTTATTGTAGTAAGGGTCATAAGTAGGCCTGGAAATAATCTGTGAACGATTGTTCAGGTGTTGGCAGATCAGTGTGTGGGCATCGCCTTCCTCGTTAGTGCAATAATTTCAACAAATATCAATGCATTTGGTCAATATCTGGTATGTGAGACTTTCTTTGCAATGTCTTGAACAAGTTTGAAAACTGAAGCAGTTTGACCATACTGAGCAGAGTTAAGGCCCTTATTTAGAGTTAATTTTTGCCTGTTTTCATCTCGTTAACTTGAACAAATATCAATGGATTTGGTCAATATTTGGCACGTGAGACTTTCTTAACAATGTCTTGCATGAGTTTGAAAACTGGTATGGTTCAGCCAAACTAAGAGGATTTATAGCCCTTAATTAGTTATTTTTTGCCTGTTTTCAACTCTTTAGTGTGATACTTTGAACAAATATCAATGGATTTGATTTTTTTAATGACAAGCCTTGCAGGTGTGAAAAAACTCAACCCCGCGCCATTGATGCATAATCCTTGTTTTTTTGTTTATTCTAGTAACATCACATGAAAATGTTCAAGAGGACTGAAGTATAATGCACAGTGAGTCACCATATCGAGGACAACAGAATGGTTCTGTAAACTATATGGACTCAAGTAATACATACAGTGGAACAGGTAGCGCTGGTTCGGAGAATTACTATGAGGCAGAAAACCAGACAGCTACAGTTTATATAAGGATATCCATTCCAGAACTAAAAGTGCAGGTACAGTAGAACCCCATTAACCCTTTAGGGCCTGGAGAGTTTTATACATTTTTCTACACTTTTAGCCCATTGAGTTCGGAAAATTTTGCAACAGCACAAAATGGCCATCCTTAGTTAATTTTACAATGGCAAATTTGTAATCTGCAACGGCACTTTTAAATTGAATGGTTTGAGTGATTCCCATTTAATGGTAATAGATAATAAGTACAGTCATCTTCAAATAAATGTGCAAATATTGACTGGTGGTCCAAAAAACAGGCAGTAGACCTACTGTATGATCAAATGACTGATCAGTTGTTCATTTAAATCAAAAATGGATGTTTCTTAGTCATGAAACAAATGAGCGTTTTGACACACAGTCTTGAAAATGTCTACATACAGGTTTTCAAACTTATATTAGCACTGAAAAATATTCATTTTATATATCATTTACAATCTGGAAATATATTTTATGCAGGATTGAATAATTGTTATTGTCAGAATTGAGTATCTTTATTACTTTCCAAAGTGTGATTTACTGGGATTTCCAGGTTTGATTATAAACGATGACTCACAAGTGAATTATGCAATCAACAATTGTGTCATGTATCCGTGCGTGCAAAGGAAGACGCTTTGCCGTGGGTACAATGGGGACTTCATTGTTTTGTTTTGCTTTTTTTTACTCCTTTACTTAACATGAAAAGCAGACGACACTTACAAACCAAAAATTGAGCTTGTTCCAATGAGAGGTCATAACCTATGTTTTAGAGACAAAAAATGAAAAAAAATAATGAAAATTAATTGGTGAGTTTTGAGAATAGCACTGGCCGTTTTTGGCCATTATTTTAAATAATATAATTATCGTTAATAATGAAAAGTAATAAACAGAGTAATCACTTGAATGGACTGGTTACGTGAAATAATTCATTCGAGGCGAGGGACTATATTGTAAAACACTCATGGACATTTGCGCACTTGTGTTTGTACAACGTTCCTCACCTCTCATGAATTATTTCACGTAACCAGTCCAGTCAAGCGATTACTCTCTATGTAACAAGTCAAAAACTTATTGAGGCTGGAATTTGTAACAAAAAATATGCCACCATTAAATTTCTCGGTGACAGCATTTGCGATGACATTGCTGAATGACGTTGCTAATTCCACGGATTGCACTTTGATGACCTACAGCCTGTGGATTTGCAGTTGTTTCTAGACAAGTCTGGGCTGCCTATATAGGTAGCCAACAGTTGCCTACAAGCAACTTCCAAAGCACTCCCCAGAGATAGCATGTTGGAGGACTTGTTTTGTTTCCGTAAAAGTTATCGAGGTTGGAATTAAACCCTAAGAATTAATTGAATAGCAACTTTGCCAGTGAAGATATTCAGTAAACACGAGTATTCAGTTCTCAAGAATTCACAAACTGAAAAATTCGGAATTTTTTTCCAGTAATAAACAGAATTTATTTTATTATTCTTAGTTAGAAAAAGCTGATGGGGCTCTTTTAAGCAAGACATAATAGATTAAATGCTTATATGGGATGCACAAGGATAAAAAAATAGCAGGAATTGAGTGCCTGTCAGAGGAATTTGTCAGTACATTGTACTTGCATTGTAATGATGTGGCCATAGATGATGAAAATTACCTTAACCCTTTACCCTTTGAATCCCAGAGGTCCTTTTTCCAGCCCAGTAACATGATGCTTCATAATTTCATTAAGTAGGTTGACTTTTGAGTGAAGATGTGGTGTAGACCAATCAATATTTTCAACGTGCAGACCCAAGGCTGCACGTTGAAAATATTAATTGGTCTACCCCCAAATAATGAATATGAACTCTTCCCGTTGCTGCCATTGAACTGATATGGAAGATATCACTAGGGTTCAAAGGGTTAAAGGCCTGGAGATTTTTTATACCTTTTTGTTATACTTTGACAGTCCATATCCTGTGACTTTGCAGTTGTTTCTAGGCAAGTCTTGGCTGCCCATATGGGCAGCCAAGACTTACCTAGAAACATTGGAAAAGGCACTTTTGAATGTAACTTACAAGTTCAAAGACTGTATATTGGGGCACCTGTTTTGTTGATGCCTTGCCCAAGGACATAATGCAGAAAAGTGTGCTTAAAGTTGGAATTAGGCCCTTAAGGGTTAAACACAATAAATAATATTAAACCTAAATGTTTTGGCCCCCAAATATCACTGATATATACTGTGCTTTTAAATTTTTAGATCAACTTGACATCGTCAAGTTTGAGCTATTGGGATGGATTCCTCTATCTGTCCATAATTCCTTTAGCACACCCTACGGGCCATAGCTCTCACCCAATCAGTTCCAAATTTCATACATGGCTTTGGGGCAATGTCTAAATAGGAGCTATTGAATTTTTCCGAATTTCATTGAAAAACATGGCCATCTGTAGCTATCTTAGATTTGGCATATAAATTGTTAATAATTCCTTTGGCACGCCCTACAGGCTGCATCTCTCGCCCAATTTTTTTGCAGATTTCATATGTAGCTGTGGTATCATATCTAGAAGGGAGCTATCTATTTTTACTGAATTTCATTGAAAAATATGGCTGCCAGTGGTCATCTTGAATTTGGCATATAAATTGTCAACAATTCCATTAGCATACCCCACAGGCTGCACGACTCACCCAATCTTTTACAAATTTCGTATGTAACTTTTACATGATGTCTAGATGGGAGCTATAGAATTTTTCTAAATTTCATTGAAAAATATGGCCGGGAGTGGCAGTCTTGGATTTGCCATATAAATAGTCAACAATTCCATTACCACACCCTACAGGCTGCACCTCTCACCCGATTGTTTTCAAATTTTATATGTAGCTTTGGAGTGATGTCTAGATGGGAGGTATCAAATTTTTCTGAATTTCGTTAAAACACATGGCCACCAGTGGCCACCTTGGATTTTCCATATAAATTATTAACAATTCCATTAGCACACTCTACAGGCCGCATCCCTCATCCGATCTTTTTTTTCTGATTTCATATGTAGCTTTGGGGTGATGTCTTTTTTGTAGGCACTTGAGTGAATGACTTTACTGGAACTTTCTATTTAGTTCAGTCCCATCTTGGTCAAGTTGAGCTGCAGTCTCATTGACACATTCATTAAAAGTTACGCATCAAGTTTGGAAAACCTTGAAAAACACTGTGTTTTTTCAATAGGATACTTGAAAGGCAATTGAATTACACCAAAATTTCACCAGTAAGTGTGAGTGATAAATCTTATGAAAGTGGTTATCCTTATCCCAGATTAATGCTAGCGGCCACATTCATCATCATGGCAGCCTGCCCCTGGGAGAGACAACTCTTCAGTTACAACCATCGTGTCAATTGTGTTGACCATTAACTCAATGGGGACCCTTATTCACTGATTGGTAAACAGGTACAGAACTTTGACATGCATGTCTGTTTGAAACTTATTGTATGCAATACCCAAGTTGATACATTTATAATGACCTTGGAAATTTGCAAGAAGACAGCCAACATGGCTATGCTTCTTTCCAGACATCGTGTGTGTCCAAACTACATTTGGATATTAAATTAAAATGTTTGTCTTCATTATTTTTTCCTGTGCTGTCTTAAACATGCTTATGTTATGTTTACAAAAAATAGGTATAAGAAGCAAACTATTAACCCTTTACCGAACGCTCAGGATATCAAAATTTATTATTTTAATTATTGTTTTTCAAAATTTAAAAAAAAATTACAACAAAACCATATCTTGTGACCCCTTATTGGAACGAGCTCAATAAGCTTGTTCCAATGAGGGGATCACATGACATGGTTTTGTTTAAACTTTTTGAAAAATATATTTTTTAACTGCTAAATTTGATAAATTATGTGGGTGGATGCGGCCAATTCGTTAGGTAAAGGGTTAAAGTGCTTTCAGTCCTGTCTGAAAGATTAGCATCAAATGTCCCACTGGGCTTACTGGCCAATCATGTACTGAATGTTTCCTCAAAAGCTTGAAATAGAATGAATCTCTGAAAACCAAATTTACTGTTGATCATAAAATTTTCAAAAGCAATGTAAACAGCATTCATGCACAAATTTTTTAAATAGTCTGATATTGTTTGGAATAACGACACAAACTCAGAGGCAGAGGATCTAGAAAAACATCATTTGGAGTCTGCGAGAATTACAGCTGGTATGATGTTCAAATGAGATTGGGAATTTCAGTATCTGGAAACAAGCCCTTGAAAACTTGAAGAGAAAAACACAAACTTATGCACTGTCCAATAAATGGTTACAAGTCAGTACCAGTTGTAACAACTAAAATTAACCTAGAACTCTAATAATTAACCCACACTATAAACATGCTGTAAAATATTAGGGCTTGTACAATTTGAACATTGCAACATGCATATTATGCAATGCCCACTGGTGCCCTTGTTTCACTTTTATAGAGCGTAGTTCCTTCTTGTCAAACTGTGGGAGGTTTTTAAAAGGCAATGCTTGGCATTAGGTAGTGTTAAGTACATTAACTTACAGTCAAACAGTAAGGCTATCTTAACTGCTTTTTGGTATTTAGTAGAATATCAATGTACACACCATGGGGTCATGAACTCAATTTAATTTGAAAGGCAAGAGTGTCACTTCTCTTTTCTGTTTGCAAATAGAGTTTCTTGTTAAATTTGAAAAGCCTGAACTATTGAATCTAGCCATTCACAAAAAATAAACATTTGTCTTGGTTGCTCATGAGATAAATTTCGAAGTGCACTCAAAAACACTAAAATATCCTCTATTTATGGGTTCTCTACAGAATTGATCCAAAAATGTTATCAAAGTATCATTTTTAGATTTCTACAATTGTGTAGAATGCTTCTGGTTAAATAGCTGCTTTAATGTCACTCCATTCGTCACATCACGATAAGTAAATTACTTTGTGAACATTTTAAAATATATTTTGTAAAAGTTGTGATGTAGTGAAGTGTGCATTGACATTACATAAAAAGTCCAGGGGATGAAATTACCCTTTACCCAAAATAATGGTCAAAACTGGCCAGTGTTATTAAAAAAAACTGTCATTCAAATTTTATTATTTTTAGCTCACTGAAGGGAGCTTAACTTATCACTTGCCGTCCGTCGTCGTCCGGCGTTGTCGTCGTCCGCCTTGAACTTTACATTATTGACTTCTCCTCACAAACTGCTTGACCAAATTAAATCAAATTTTGTGTGCATGTTCCTTATCATATGTCAATTCAAGTTTGTGCAAATAAACTTGCCACGCCCACAGGGGGCACCAGAAGGGGAATAACTCTGATAGCACCCATAAATAAAAAAATCTTCTTCAGATCCACCAGTCAGAATCTTTTCATATTTGTTATACAACATCTCTAGAGGGGTCAGATTCAAGTTTGTTCAAATTGAGTCCCTGGGTTAAGATTTGGGCTCTCTATTGGAGCCCAAAGTTTAACTTCGTGCAATTTGAGGAAATTTCTTAAAAAATCCTCTTCTTCAGATCCACCAGTCAGAATCCTTTCATGTTTGGTATACAACATCTGTAGGGGGGTCAGATTCAAGTTTGTTCAAATCCAGTTCCTGGGTTAATAATTGGGCTCCTTATAGGAGCCCAAATTTTAACTTACTGAAATATGAGGAAATTTCTTTAAAAATCTTCTTCAGATCCACCAGTCAGAATGCTTTCATATTTGGTATACAACATGTCTAGGGGGGGGGGGGGGGTTCAGATTCAATTTTGTTCAAATCGGGTGCCTGAGTTGGTATTTGAGCTCTCTATTGGAGCCCAAAGTTTAACTTAGTGCAATTTGAGGAAATTTCTTTAAAAATCTTCTTCTTCAGATCGGCCACTCAGAATCTTTTCATGTTTGGCATACAACATCTTTTGGGGGGTCAGATTCAAGTTTGTTCAAATTGAGTCGCTGGGTTAATCTTTGGCCTCCCTATGGGAGCCCAGATTTTAACTTTGTGCAATGCGTGGAATATTCTTCAAAAATCTTCTTCAGAATCCTCTCATATTTGGTATACATCAACTCTAGGAGGGCCAGATTCAAGTTTGTTCAAATCGAGTTTCTCGGTTAATATTTGGGTTTCCTATGGGAGCCTGAATTTTAACATAGTGCAATATGAGAAAATTTCTTTAAAAATCTTCTTCTTCAGATCCACCAGTCAGAATGTTTTCATATTTGGTATACAGCATCTCTAGGGGGGTCAGATTCAAGTTTGTTCAAATCAGGTCCCTAAGTTAGTATTTGGGCTCTCTATTGGAACCCAAAGTTTAACTTGGTGCAATTTGAGGAAATTTCTATAAAATCTTCTTCTTCAGATCTACCACTCGGAATCCTTTCATGTTTGGTATACAACATCTATAGGGGGGTCAGATTCAAGTTTGTTCAAATCGAGTCGCTGGGTTTATATTTGGGCTCCCTATAGGAGCCTGAATTTTAACTTTGTGCAATGCATGGAATATTCTTTAAAAATCTTCTTCAGATTCACCAGTCAGAATCCTCTCATATTTGGTATACATCATCTCTTGGGGGACCAGATACAAGTTTGTTCAAATCGAGTTTCTCGGTTAATATTTGGGTTCCCTATGGGAGCCTGAATTTTAACTTAGTGCAATATTTGAAAATTTCTTTAAAAATCTTTTTCTTCAGATCCACCAGTCAGAATCCTTTAACATTTGGTATGCATCATCTCTTGGAGGGGTCAGATTAAAGTTTGTTCAAATTGGGTCCCTGGGTTGAAAATTTTGAGTCTGGTTCAGACTTCAAAATTTTTGACCAAAATTTGAAGAAAAAAATTTGTTTTGGATATTTTTTGCATTTTGTTCAATTTTAAGACGAAACCCCTCCCCCCCCCCCCCTCCCCCAATTTTTAGCCTCAAAATTTTGGGTCTAGTGTGACACGTCATGTTCCCTCCTGGATATCTTCCTCCGTGGGGGAAGATACCCTAGTATATCTTCCCCCCCACCCTGAATATCCCCCCCCCCCCTCCCCCACCACAAAATTTTTTTTTGGATTAATTTAACATTATTTGATGATGAAATGGCGAGAAAAATGGGGGGGTTTTTGGCAGAATGTTTTTTTTTTCAGGTTCAACCTGGATATCTTGCCCTCATCCAGTTGAAAACCTGTGACAAAAAATCATTTCAATATTTTCTCAACTATTCTGGTTCATGTTGTCATGTGACATGAAGTGTAACTGTTTTGGGTAGAGAAATTGGTTTCGGATATAAACACTGAGTTAAGTTTGGTTGGAATGGGAGATGGGGGGGGGGGGGGGGGGAAGATATCCAGGCCTGGATATCTTCCCTCCACCAATACAAAAAATGTTTTGTCAAACATTTGACACTAATTGATAATGAAATGGTGAGAGAAATAGATTTGGGACTTTAAAAATGGTTTCGGATAAACACTGAGTAAGGGTTGGTTGGAATGGGAGGTGAGGGGGAGGATATCCAGGCCATCTAACTCAGTGTTTATCCGAAACCATTTTTAAAGTCCCAAATCTATTTCTTTCTATCCAGGGGGGTGGGGGGGGGGGGGAGAGATATCCTGTTACACTGGTTCTGACTCCAAAATTTTGGACCAAAATTCAGAATTTAAAAAAAAAATATTTATGCATTTTTTGTTCAATTTTGAGATGAAAAAAAAAAATTTTTTAGCCTGAAAATTTTGGGGTCCAGTTCAGACTTGGAAATTTTGGATGAAAATTTGGGAAAAAAATCTATGGGCAGGGGGGTATGGTGCGTTGAGGTTTGTTCAAATCCATTCCTTAGTGTTTTTCCATACAATTTGCCTCTCATGACTTCATTCCTTTGTAGTGTTGATTTACCAACCAGCCTGATTGGTCCGGATCTCTTAGTCTCATGGTAAATCGGCCGCTTTATGTGCTAGAGGTCGACGGTTCAAACCCCGGCTCCCAGACTTATCTCTCCTCCTGTTACATTTAGTTATCGCTAGGGATTCAAATTGTAATTGTCGTGCACAATTTGTAGAAAATTCTAGTGAAATTTCACTTCTGTTTAAAAGTAGTCTGTCAAAGATTTCTGTTCCACACATGTGCGGAACAGATTTTCAGTTTCCGCATGGTTTAGTGTTGCTGTAGATGGGGATTTCATAGAACAGGCACGTAATAAAAAATAGTTCAAATGAGGCCTGTATGATCATATTTGGCATGGACCTGGATTGGAGACATTTTCAACAGTTTGATGTATGGGCAGCTGTTTGAGCATCTTTTTCATAGATTCCGAGTCATGTTCAGTAGTGGCATAGTGATCTACACTTTATCTGGAAAATAAGATTAACTCAAAAAAAGTTTTCTTTTGTAACATTCATCCAACTGCTCTGATATACTACAAATGGTATCACTGTCTGAAATGAAGAGCATTGAAATGTGACCACATTTGAGTGGGGAGGGGGGCAACAATTTAAATAACATGATGCATGTACATGTACAAGATTTTAATAACCCTGATACTCATTTTCATTACAAATTGAAACATTACTTTTTTTATTTTCAGAAATGTTTACAATTTGAACTAGATGATACTGTGTGGGTAGCAAAACATAGGATATATGATGCTTTCTCTAAAATTCATGTAAGTCTATACTATGCAGTGAATGCAAAGTTCTATGCTGTTTTGTGAGTAGGTTTGGAAAAGCTTAGCTATGCAGTATCTGCATATGGAGTACAGTGGCTCATTGGGCATCGCCTGTGATGTCTGTCTCCTTGCCCTTGGACAAGACACTTCATTCTGATTGCTGATGTGGGTAGCATGGTGGCATACGGCATGATGACAGTACACTTGCCTTCTACCTATGCTAATGCTGCTTGCGCTGGTGTAGCAGGATATCTTCCTTCCAGACATCTCACCCCCTCCCCCTACCCTGGATATCTCCCCCCCCCCACCTAAAGTTTTAAATGAATTCATCTAATTTTGTTTCTTTTACTATTATTTCAAAATATTTGATTACATTTGATATTAAACTCCCCCCTCCCCCCCCCCCCCCCCCCCCCCACCTAAATTTTTAACTCACCTGAGCAATTCTCAAGGGGAGCTTTACTAATCACTTTCTGTTCATAGTCCATCTGTCGTCACCTGTCCGGCATAAACTTTACATTATCGACTTCTCACAAACTCCTGGACCAAATTGAACCAAATCTGGTGTGCATGTTCCCTATCACGGGGTTTGTGTTTTGTCGCGGCCGATCGGCACCGACCCCGAGATCAACCGCGAGAAGGTTGTCGTGGAGGCCATTTTTCCGGCCGCGATCGATCCACGAACTATAATCTAAACTAACCCATCTATCGCGAATATGCAGTCCTTCGATTTTAGCGTGCGCTGGCGCATGCAGTGCGCAGGTAAATGCCGATGGTAGCACGTTATGTTGGGCGCACGTAGCCGTTCAAAAAGTAGCGCTTGCAAATAAAAATAGACAGTCAAAATGTCCGAGACCAACATTATCTACCCCAAATCACAGGCCCTCATGGTTTGATCAGTATTAAACACTGGCTTTTTTCAAATGTAAACAACACTTTCAAAGGAAGTATCCCTTACACCTGCACAGTAAGGTTACTTCAGGAAAACATCTGTCAAATATTGAACATCGAACATCATTAACGCCCACGACAATTGTCAGTCTCCAACACTTGCACGGAAAATACGCCCACTCAATCACCAAACATCTCGGCACTCACCAGTTTCCCCTGTCAATAATTTTGCAGTCTGCTCACACACCTACCAATTTCCAATATCAGGGACAAAACGTCTCCAACTGCTGTAAATAACCGGATTTCATACATTTATTTTGCCAAGAAGAAAATTTCTTTCACAACCTGTCTTAGAAAATTGTGAATCGGAATTTTTTCCTGATAGATTAAAAATTACCGCAACTCATTTGAAGGAGCGAATCAATTGCAAAAAGCCAAAAATATTTTTGGAAAATCCGAAACACACAAAATCAAATCTTTGCGTTTTTTATCGCCCAACTCGAATGCCCATAATTAATAATATGCGTTTCATTTTGACATACCATTGTATTTTTTTTATATCAATCAAGGGTGAGTGTTAGATGTATCATCAGTTCCAACAATTATCCCGCCTCATAAATTTATTTATATCGCCCAACTTGGGCACTTGACATACGTTTCGAACAACATAATGGCACCAGTCATTCCAAAAATAAACAAAAGTAACAAGCCATCTGAAGTGCAGGTTTGGGATGTTTCGGGCTTTTACAGTTTAGCCTTGGGACGTTTCGCCCCAGGATATTTCTGCCTTGATATGTTTTGAAATCGAAGACGAAACAAAAGAAGAAGAAGAAAAAAATGGGGGTGTTTTGGCCTCGACAGGCGGTACGTTTCGGCCCCAGTTGAGGCCGAAACGTCCCCCCCCACCCCCTGCCCCCCCCCCCAAAAAAAACGAGGCCGAAACGACCCAGAACCGATGTGATTGTGGCATTTCAAACATTTTTTTACCCTACAAACCTGCGATGCTGTATTTGTAAACACAAAGCCTGGTGGATTCAGCTCTGGTCATGTACCCAGATGTATGGGTCGGAAGTCTTTCAACCCAAATGGGGGGGGGGGGGGGGGGGTGCGACTCTACAAAGGCGACAGCATATATGTAAAGAAAAAGGGGGGGGGGGGTATTTCGAGTTTTAACTGTAACTTATATGGTATTTCGGGTGGGGGGTGGGGGGGGGGGGGGTAGCGGGGGTATTTCTAGTTTAAATTGTAACTTATACTTATAAAGATTTTTCAGGTGTTATTCTGAATGTCAGTCTTAAGTTCTGAAGTGTCTGACATGATTTATCTGGTGCCTGACATTTTGGCCGGCACTCAAAACAAAATTATTTTCAGGCTTGAAATCAACTAAATGTATCTGGATTGGGGTGACTTTTATTGTTTCCTGGAATATTTCAGAATGATTATTCAGCATTTCTGGGAATTCTGAATAGTTGTTGAAGTTGACAATGTGGCGTTATCGTGACGTGTTCCAGTTCAGGACACATAACCACGAAAACATCACAATGTGTACAACAGTCAACTTCGTCGCTGCTTTTACTATGAACCATACAAAACCAGTTTTGAAGTGGAAACCATTTGTAACCACCATAGAGTCATTTTCTTTGACTTTGGAAAATTGGCCCTGAATAGGCCCCGACCCTCTGATCCCAGGGCCAATTTTTTGGCCTCGACCATTTTCTAAATCACGAACCCTGCTATCATATGTCAATTCAAGTTGTTCAAATAAAGTTGCCATGCTCTCAGGGGCACCACAAGGGGCATAACTCTGATAGCACCCATAAATTTGTTTCCAATATTAAAAAAAAATTTCTTCTTCAGAACCAATAGTCAGAATCGTTTCATATTTGGTATACAACTTCTCTAGTGGGACCTGATTCAAGTTTGTTCAAATCAAGTCCCTGTGTTAAGATTTGGGCTCTCTACTGAAGCCTGAATTTTAACTTAATGCAATATGTGGAATATTCTTTAAAAATCTTCTTCTTAAGATCCACCAGTTGAAATCTTTTGATATTAGGTATACAACATCTCTAGGGGGGTCAGATTCAAGTTTGTTCAAATTGTGTTATTATTTGGGCTCTCTTTTGAAGCCCGAATTTTAACTTAGTGCAATATGAGGAATGTTCTTTAAAAGTCTTCTTCTTCAGTTCCACCAGTTAGAATCTTTTCATATTTGTATACAACATCTCTAGAGAGGTCAGATTCAAGTTTGCTTAAATCGAGTCCCTGGGTTAATATTTGGGTTCTCTATTGGAGCCTGAATTTTAACTTAGTGCAATATGTGGAATATTCTTTAAAAATCTTTTTCTTTAGATCCACCAGTCAGGATCCTTTCATGTTTGGTATACTGCATCTGTAGGGGGGGGGGAGGGGTTCAGATTCAAGTTTGTTCAAATCGAGTCCCTGGGTTTATATTTGGGCCTGAATTTTAACTTAGTGCAATATGAGGGAATTCCTTTAAAAATCTTCTTCAGATTCACTTCACCGGTCAGAATCCTTTCATATTTTTGGTATATAACATCTCAAGGTTTGCCAGTTTCAGGTTTGTCAACTTAGTGTAATATGAGGAATTTTTTTTTTAAATCTTCTTCTTTAGACCCTGTAGTCAGAATGCTTTCATATTTGGTATACAACATCTCTAGTAGGGTCAGATTCAAGTTTGTTCAAACCTAGTCTCTGGGTTGGTATTTGGGCTCCCAAATTTTAACTTAGTGCAATATAAGGAAATTGCTTTAAAAATCTTCTTCTTCAGATCCACCCATCAGAATCCTTTCATATTTGGTATACAGCATCTCTACAAGGGTCAGATTCAAGTTTGTTCAAATCTGGTCCCTGGGTTGATATTTGGGCTTCCTATGGGAGCCTGAATTTTAACTTAGTGCAATATGAGGAAATTTCTTTAAAAATCTTCTTCTTCAGATCCACCAGTCAGAATCATTTCATAGTTGGTATACAACATCTCTAGGAGGGTCAGATTCCAATTTGTTCAAATCGAGCCCCTGGGTTATTAATTTGGGCTACCTATTGGAGCCTGAATTTTAACTTAGTGCAATATGAGGGAATTTCTTTTAAAATCTTCTTCTTCAGATCCACCAATCAGAATTCTTTCATATTTGGTATACAACATCTCTTAGTGGTTCAGATTCAAGTTTTTTCAAATCAGGTCCCTGTTTTAATATTTGAGCACAAAGTTTAACTTAGTGCAGTGTGAGGACATTTCTTTAAAAACCTTCTTCTTCAGATCCACCAGTCAGAATTCTTTCATATTTGCTATACAGTGGAGCCCACTTAATTGGATATCTCTTAATTGTATATCCCTGTTAATTGAATATAATTTTCAAACACAAAACCATTTACCATACCTTCAGTACAAATTTGATCTGTTAATTGCATATGGGTTGTAGAGTAAACTCCTGTTAATTGTATATAAATTTTTGTAATATGTCGAAAAAATTACTGTGACACGCACCAAATTCCCCTTATTTATCAACCTTTTTGGCCTCACTACATCCAATACAGACATTTATTCTATTATATCTTGTTTGACAGAGCTCTATGAGCTCTGTCAAACAAGATATAGAAGAATAAATGCTCAGTTTACCTACAGAACACAGGAAACTGACCAAATCCCTGTTAAATGTATACTCCTGTTATTTGAATAATTAATTTTTACTGGCAAAATGAATATTCAATTAAGAAGATTCTACTGTATAACATCTCAAGGGGGATCAGATTCAAGTTTGTTCAATTTGAGTCTCTGGCTTAATATTTGAGCTCTCTATGGGTGGGGGTTTTAGGGGTGAGCATGTTAAGTTCAGGTTTGTTCAAATCTATTCCTTAGTGTTTTTCCATAAAATTTGCCTCTCATGACTTCATTCCTTTGTAGTGTTGATGAACCATGTCTAACTGAATGTGACCCCAAATACTTCTTTGAACAACTTTGGCAGGCGAGCGATTAAAGCCACTTGGCACCTCTAGTTAGATATATTCATCTAATTTTGTTTCTTTTACTATTATTTCACAATATTTGATTACATTTGATATTAAACAGCTAAATCCTTGTATAAAATTATTCAGGAACACATAACAAAATGTGGAATAAGTTAGGGAGAGAAATATTTTGGATGAATTTTAGAAACAATTCATCTGCCTTCTCACCCTGTCAAAATCTCAACAAAAAAAGTTACAGAGGTTCTAAGATAGGCAGTTTCTATTTCATTTGTGTACAAATATCAGTACAGCATTCCAAAATTTGTTTTCACGATTGAGAAATATTTTGACAAGGTGAGAAGAAGATATTCAGGCCTGGCATCTTCCCCCTCACCCTGTCAAAATCTGAAAAACTGTTCCAAGATTGTAAGATTGGCTAATTGGAATTCAGAAGAATTGGATAATTCTAACCCAGTGTGCCACGATATCTACCCGGATAATTCTAAACTGGTGTGCCATGATACCCCCCCCCCCCCACAACTGTATATCCCCCCAAGGGGAGGGGGGGGGGGGGAGATATCATGGCACACCAGGTTAGTATGAGTCTTACAATACTCTCCATTACTCAGTGTGGTACTCCAGCTTCCTCCAGTGGTAAAATGTCCAACTAGTTATGACCATGCTTGTTGAATATATTGTTAAAGCCCCAGTAAATCAATAGCCTGTGTATCTAGGTTTAATGCTAGAGCCTACAAAAGGTACATTCAGTGAAAAAAAATGGGGTCGTTTAGAAATTTGGACAACAAAACAAAGTATTACCTACACTTTTTTTTAATACAAAACTATTTTTCCCAGGAACTGTGGTGTTCACTTATTTGGATATTTCTTATATTGAATTTCTTAATTGAATAACCCTGTTGATTGCATATTACACCAAACCATTTGTAAACATTTAATCTATAATATCTTGCATGTTTGACATCCATGAGCTCTGTCAAACAAGATAGAATAAATGCTCAATTTCAGAATAGAATACAGGAAAATTGAATACTACTTGTATTTTGAATATTTTCACTGGCACACTGGCTGATTAACTGACAGAGATCTAGTGTAATATATTTCCATAATTTTTAACCCCCTGCACACTGGAAAGTCTGTAAAATGAGATTGAATTGATTTGGTGCTCCTTGAACTCTGTCAAACAAAATTATATTGGTGAAGTTCCTAGTTGCATTTTGGGAAAATGTTGCTACTTGAAAATTTTGATTTTGACATCAGTGTGTAGGGGGTTACAGATAAGAAAATCAAACTATTACTGATATATTTAGCAGTGTTAGTATATCTAGTGCTTATGTTGAGTTGAGCAACATATGTAGTGATTGAGGTATAATGGCCATTTACCACCCAGATGGGTTGGTCCAGATCATTTGGTCTCATGGTACATAGGTCATTTTGTGTGCTAGGGAGTTTGGTTGAACCTTGGCTTCCTCAATTCTCTCTCCTTCCTGTTACATTTGGGGCTCACCCAATTCTCACCAGCCAGTGGCAAAGCAGGCATTATTTTTATCACTCTGAGGAGGAACCGGGGGTGCTATTCATGGGTGGTGAATCGCAAAACGAATGGGATGGTAGTGTAGTAGTCAAGGTATAAATACCATTCACCATCCATCCTGGTTGGTCCAGACCACTTAATCTATGGGTCGTGGGTTTGTGCCTTGGCTCTCACACTTCTCACTCTCCTTCCCATTGCACATAAAATGCAGCAGCTTATATCTTTACCTTTTGCATTGACCCAATGAATTGATGTGATGTTTTGGTTCTGGTTCAGGAAACATTATCACATGAATACCAATGGAAACTCAAATAAATTGTCATGTAATTTATCTGAGGTAAAGTTATGTGTGTAAATGAAAATTTGGTTGGCATATTTTTTCACGATCACCCGATTTGTATGAGATTTCTAAAAACTTATTGCATTATTTCCAGATTTATGGGTAAAAAGTTTATTTCTATCTCCAGGAGTTTCGAGAACTGTTTAACTATGGACTGTATTGTCCTCCAACTAATGGTCGAGCTGGAAAATTTTTGGATGATGAGAGGCTGATAAGGGAGTATCCTTTACAGGGACCAATTGGTTTCCTTGAGGTATGTACCTTGTTAGTCGAGTTGTGACGAAGTCAAACTCGACTTATAGTTTGATGAATGACGGGTGGGCGGGCGTAAACAATTGGTTTCCGGATGATAACTTGATAATGGTTCAACCCATGTTCATGGAACTTCATAGGTAGGTTGGTATCGGTGAGAGGAAGAACCTTATTAATTTTGGACTTGCTTGTCAAAGGTCAAGGTCACAGTGACCTTGAACATAGTAAATTGTAAACAATTGGTTTCCGGATGATAACTTGACTACGGTTCAACCCACATTCCTGAAACTTCATATGTAGGTTGGCCTTCATGAAAGGAAGAACCCTATATATTTTAGACTCTCTAGGTCAAAGGTCAAGGTCACAGTGACCCTAAACATAGTAAATCAAAACAATTGATTTCCAGATGATAACTTGCTAATGGTTTGACCCATGTTCCTGAAACTTCAAAGGTTGGCATCAGTGAGAGGAAGAACCCTATATATTTTGGACTCGCTAGGTGAAAGGTCAAGGTCATGGTGACCTTCAACAAAATAAATTGTAAGCAATTGGTTTCCGGATGATAACTTGATAATATTTTGACCCACGTTCATGAAACTTCATAGGTAGGTTGGCATCAGTGAGAGGATGAACCCTATTTATTTTGGACTTGGTAGGTTAAAGTTCAAGGTCACAGTGACCTTCAACACAGTAAATCGTAAACAATTGGTTTCCAGACGATAACTTGATAATGGTTTGACCCACATTCATGAAACTTCATAGGTAGGTTGGCCTAGGTGAGTGGAAGACCTCTATTTATTTTGTACTCACTAGGTCAAAGGCCAAGGTCACAGTGACCTTGAACATAATAAATCGTAAACAATTGGTTTCCAGATGATAATTTGACAATGGTTCCACCTACATTCATGAAACTTCACAGGTAGGTTGGCATTGATGCAAGAAAGAGCCCTATTTATTTCAGAATCACTAGGTCAAAGGTCAAGGTCACAGTGACCCTTCACATAGTAAATTGTAACCAATTGGTTTCCGGACGATAAGTTGATAATGATTAAACCCACTTTTGTGCTGTCACAACTCGACATTGGATCGGTAATCCTATAGGCATTTTTAAGTATTCTAATATTCAATGTAAAAAAAACATATTTTAGTTTAGAGCAGAATGATACATTAACAATGTTTATAGAACAGGGAACATGTATAAATATTTCCAGATCCCTATGAAATTCAGGGTTATCTTATTCATTAATTTCCTTGTTGCTTACATGGCTTTATGAAATTTTGGATAAAAATATTTTGCTTCTGATTTTTTTAGAGTGATGTAGTAATTGCAAAAACAAAGCAAAGAAAAAAGCTCAAAATTAATAAAACTGTTACTGATATAATGTTTATCAGAATTCTAAAGATTTTAAAAAATTAATTCTGTGTTGATTCGGTCATTTTATTATAGCCCTATGCAAATTTGTTTTTCCTGTAACTTAACAGTTAACAAACCGAGTATTTTCAGAATATTTTTCACCAAATCTGTCATGGCAGCTGTGAAGCAGCCATGACCAGATTTGCTGAAATATACATCTAAATTTCACTGAAGGAATCATTGTTGAAAAAAAATCATTTAATTGTACAAGGGGGAAATTTGATTGAATGTGCCCATATTATGCCTATTTCAGTGGCAAGAGAAATCCTGTCCTGGGCAGGAATATCTGCTAGCAGTATGCAGGGAGTTAACTCTTTCAACACGAGAGGCCGCTTTTCTGGTCCAAGAACACAATACGTCATAATTTCATCAAGTAGGATGGCTACTAAGTGAACATGTGTGGTAGAACAATTAATATTTTCAACGTGCTCCCTCAAGGCTGCACATTGAAAATATTAATTGCTCTACCCCCAAATAATGGACATGGATATTCCAATTTCTGCCATTTAACTGACATGGAAGATACCACCAGTGTTGAAAGGGTTAAACAGTAATTAGCCGACTTCAATTTTTGTAATGCCTTTATATTTACAAAGTCATGAACAAGTTTGAAAACCACTATGATTCATTGTAATTTGGGAGAGTTATTGCCCTGTTTTTCACATTCTACCTGAAATTTCTAATCTTTATGTGATAAATTGGACAGTATTCATTTGATTTTTAGCTTAACTTGACAAAGTCAAGATAAGCTGTTGCCATCATGCATACGGAAGTCTGTGAGTCTGGATGTCTGTTCACATTTTCTTTGGCACTGGCTACACCCCGTAGTTCTTTTCCGATCATCACAAATTTCAAATGCAGGTTCGAGGTCATGTCTAGATAAGAACGTCCCCTTTTAGTCATGATCGGTCAACCGTTATGGCTGCGAGAGCCCAAAACCTGAAAACGTTTAGCACAGTCTACAGGTCCTTTTTATGAAGGGAATGCATTGTAACTTGGTAGGATGATCCTGTATAATGTCTAGATGAGAACGCCCCCTTTTGGACACGATCGGTCAACCATGACGGCTGAGAGAGCCCGAAATCTGAAAACCTTTAGCTCAGTTTACAGGTCATCGTATTTGTGCAGGGATTTCATTGTGTCTTGGTAGGATGACTATGTATAATGTCTAGATGAGGACGTCCTATTTTGGCCATGATCGGTCAACCGTGATGGCTATTCGGGCCCGAAGCCCTAAAATCTTTAGTGCAATCTACAGGGTGTATTTATGAAGTGATTTTATTGTATCTTGGTAGGATGACTCTGTATAATGTCTAGATGAGAACGTCATATTTTGGCAATGATTGGTCAACCATGACAGCCTCACAGGCTTGTGGCCTAGATTTGTTTAGTACATTCTACAGTTGATATATATGAAGCAATTTCATGGTAACTTGGAAGGATAACTTGGTAGGATAAATTGGAATGATGTCTAGATGAGACTGTCGTATTTTGGTCACGATCGGTCAGCCATTACCACCACCTGTTCATTTGACCTAGATTCCTTTAGCACTGTTTTTATGAAAGGATTTCATTGTAACTTGGTAAGATAACTTGGTATGATATCTAGATGAGACTCTCCTATTTTGGTCATGATCGGTCTACCATGACTGCTGAACCTTCACATGAACTAGATTCCTTGAGCAAAGTCTACAGTTATATTTATGAAGGGATTGGGGGGCGTAGTGGCTCAGTAGGTTGAGGTGCAGGCTGCAAGCCGAGAGGTCCTCGGTTTGAATCCCACTTGTGGCAGTCGCGTTGTGTCCTTGGGCAAGACACTTCACCCCCATTGCCCACGTGGGGGCACGGTGACGTTGTGTACTAAGGCTATTGATGCATCATCACGTCGATGATGCATTTGTCTTCAACCAGTACTAACTCTGCTTGTGTGGAGTTAGTATGTTGGGGAGCTGACAGTTGCTTGCCGTTGCTCGGTGGTTCTCTCCGGGTACACCGGTTTCCTCCACCCGTAAAACTGTCATGGTCATGATTAGCCATTGTGTAGAAATATGTGACCTTAAACACAAATAAATAAATAATAATGAAGGGATTTCATTGTAACTTATAGGATGACTCATTTTGGAATGAATTTACTGTAACTTGGTAACTTTGGTTGACATACATTAACTTTTAGGGCCACATCAACCTAGGTCTTAATTCTTTAGCACAGTCTACACTCAAATTATTCTTTTTGAAAACATAGCCTACAGGGAACAGAAATTAACATATTCTCAATTATCACAATTCTTGTCTTATTTCATTATCCTTTCATAAGCATTAGAACATTTTCCTTTTCATCAAAAACTACACGCAGTCAAGTTTAGCTACACTGTCATTGACACTTTCATTTATGAAAATCAGGATGTTGTTTTGTATTAACAATATCTTTTACAAGTTAAAAAACTTCTGTGATCCATTGAAAACTGAGTGAGTTATTAACTCCTTGCATTCTGCTGCTGGATATCCCTGCCAAGGGCAGGATTTCTCTTACTGAAATAAGTATAATTTTTGCCGATTTAATCAAATTTTCACCTTTAACCCTTTACCTAACGAATCGCCTGCATCCGCCCACGTAATATGCAAATTGAGCAGTTGAAAAAAGAAAATTTTTTAAAATATTTCAACAAAACCATATCATGTGACCCCTCATTGGAACGAGCTCATTGAGCTCGTTCCATTGAGGGGTTACATGATATGGTTTTGTTGAAATTTTTTGAAAAATTTAAAAAAATTATATTTAAAATAATAAATTTTGATATCGTCTGTGTTGGGTAAAGGGTTAAATTTGATGGATTTTTTTGCCAATGATTTCTTGATTTAAATTTAGATGAATTTTTCATCAAATCATTAACTCTATTCGCTGTTTTCCACTTGATGTTTTTAACCCCTTATCTAAAATGCAGGATATCAAAATTTATTATTTTACTTATTGTTTTTTAAATTTAAAAAATTTTTTTTTAACAAAACCATATCATCTGACCTCTCATTGGAACAAACTCAATGAGCTCATTCCAATGAGAGTTCACATGATATGGTTTTGTTGAAAGTCTTTAAAGAATATATTTCTGTCAACTGATAAATTTGAAAATTATGTGGGCAGATGCTGCCAATTTGTTGGGTAAAGGGTTAATGTTCATGCCATAACTCAAACAATATTCATTAGATATAAATAATTTAGATCAGTTGCTTTATATTAACAATATATCTGCCAACTTCAAAATGAAATTGAGTGTAATCTGTTGAAAATTTGGAGCTATATTTCACTTCAAATTTTAATTGTTACATCTTTTTCTGGCTTTGGCAGTTGTGTTAAAATCTCGATAACAATCATGCAATTTTTTAAATTTCGTTGCGTTGCTTTGAGCATCTCAGCAGTATTTTGGACGGGCTTGAAAACTATATTCTACCTGTCCATTCTTCTACCCTCACCACTGCCTGTCAGTTTTGTTATTTGTGTCCATTTCTGACATGATGTGACTCTGACTGTTGAAAGTGTTGTTAACCCTTTACCCAATGAAACGCCCGCATCCGCCCGCGTAATATGCAAATTCAGCAGTTGAAAAAATATTATTGTTCAAAAAATTTCAACAAAACCATATCATGTGACCCCTCCTGCTCGTTGAGCTCGTTCCAACGAGGGGTCACATGATATGGTTTTGTTGAAATTTTTTGAAAAATTTAAAAAAATGATATTTAAAATAATAAATTTTGATATCGTCTGCATTGGGTAAAGGGTTAAATCTCCAAAAACAAACACACAATTTGTGGAGAACAGCAAAAGCAAGCCTCCATTCTCCTGAGCAAGCCTGAAAATAAGCAGACTGCCATCTGCAAAATGAGGTCCCCAGAGGGTGAATTTGGTGGTGCTACCCTGCACAGCAGTGTAGCATCACACAATTTACCCTCTGTGAACCTCAGTTTGAATCAAGGTCTCAAGCCAACACAGAAAGATGTACCTAGAGGATAAATTGGCCCACTGTATGGGATAACATCAGCAAATTCACCCTCTGGGGACCTTATTTTGCAAATGACAGGTTGCTTATATTCAGGCTTGCTCCTGAAAGAAGAAATTCCCCAATTTGGTTATGTTCTTTTTCTCAAGAAACTACATAACAACTGAAGTGGTTGTCAGAGAAAAGAGTCTGAGCACAAACTCCTCCCTTAACAGACACTTCACTTCTTGTGAGGTAATAGTAGTAATGTTAATCAGAAAAAGTGAACTGTGAAAGAAGTACAATCAGTGAGTGAGTTGTCAGTCAATCATGTTTGAGTCTGGAGGAGTCTGTGAGACACTTTCAAAGTAGATGAAAAGCATAATTGTTGAAGTAACCTTACCATTCCTCATTTTCTCCACTTTCTCTGTGGCTGCCAATAGTTTTGGTTAACCAATGACTATTTGATTAAGCCCAAAAAAGTTAAAAATCTGTTTCTCAGGACCTCCCACCTGATCCTTTTGGCTGACGCGTACTCTCTTTTTATAACCAATGCAAAGTTAAAAAAAAAAAATTGAATGGTTTATGTTTGATATTTTCCCCAAGTTAATAAAATTTGTCCCTTGAATGCAAAAAGGCTTTGCAGTGCTTTAGCATTGCAAAGCCCTAATGCACTCAAGAGATGAAAGACACCACCACCCATGCTATTCTGTAGATTATGAGGTCTAAAACATAAAAAAACAAACCAAGAGCATAAACGTTTGATGGCAAAGAAATAATTACAAAAACAAAAAAGTAAAAAAATTAAATTAAAAAAATGCCCGCCCACATGGAATTTTACAAAAATGGTCTGAGAAACAGAAGATCTAATTTGTGGGTCCCTTAATAACAAATAGTTGAAATGAAATCAGATTTTTTTGTATAATTCACTGAATTATATATTTTAGAGCCTTTAATGAAACACTATTGTTTACACTCTTATGGTTAATGGAATGCTATTGATACTTGAATATTTTTAATTGACAGAATAGCTGTTCATTTTAACCCTTTTCCCTAACACAAGTTACAAATGACAGTATCAAATACATTTCATGGATAACATAGCTCTCAACCATTCTATGGAACAAGCTTATCATGCAGGCTCATTCAATGAAATAAAGAAAGCTACTGTTTGGATGAAGATGGCAAAAAGTTAATAGCTGTTTTTGTGTGTAGCACTCAGAAGATTTGACTAACCCTCAGGGGACTGTTTCCAGCTATTAAGAATGTTTTGGCCTCAAAATAGGTGCCCCAAAATGACATCATAAAGAAGTCTTCAAAACTTGAGTAGATTTAATCTGGCAGTCAAGTCAAGTCTTGGCTACATATAGGGCCTATACAGGCAACCAATACTTTACCAGAAATAACTACCTCATTATGGAACTTTAAAGGTAGTGGACATTCTAGAAAATTCCCCAGGCCCTTAAGGGTTCAGGGGTTAAAAGAAATCTTCAGTTTTACTTTTTTGGAAAATGTTAATCTTCAGTTTTGCTTTCTTGAAAATTGATTTTAAGTGTAAAGAGTGAAGTGATAGTATCAGGCCTTTCACATTGTCAGAGCTGCACCTGTGAGACCCTGAGATCAGCCCCAAAAACATTTTTTTGAGTATTACAGTAGACCTGTGAACAAATATTGTACAAAGTTTAATGGAAATAGGCTGTGACAACATTAAAGTAGGCCCAAAGTTCATTCTTCAAGGCTTTTTGGTGGGCCCCAATATTATTTCAAATTGCAAAGCCTGTTAAGGGTCATGACTATTTGATTGATAATATTCCATGAGTGGCCTGAAATATATATTTTTGCCTAATTAAAAAGTATATTATTATTATTGAGAAATTATTTCATGTAACCAGGTAATCCATTACATTGACCTTTAAGATACAAAACACTGTCACTTTGTTGCAACCCCTGGAAAACTATTAATGAAAACTACTGAAGGAATTAATAAGATTTGAATTTTATTTTCATGTCTCTGGCAAGAATTTAATTTCCTGTGGACTTGATTTATTTTGTTCCGAATGTCAGATTTTTAATAGCTTTTGTTAGAAGATATCTTGTTGGATGAAATTTATCGTACGCTGCCCTTTAAACTGTTAAACTGGGAAGAGGGTAGGAATGGCTAAAACAAAGCTAGAATCACTCCATCTATCCATATTATGGTGGGAGCAGGTTGTTACATTTGGATTTTTCTTTAGAAGAGTACTTCCCTTGGTTTGGTCATTTCCCATGATATGCAATTGCTTGAGATGAACTCTGTTTTTGTCATTGATTAATATTGGTTTATATCAACAAGATGAGTCAAACTACAGTCTCCAATATTGGTACATGTAATTCTATATGAATGTAGTGTTGGTGTTTCTTTGATGGATCACTGGTAAATTATCTGCTAAATATTGTGCAATATTTTCTTCAGTACATGCACTATAACATGCATCTTTGAAGTTAAACTACATACATCCATGAAAAACAGGAATAGATATAGCAGCAGTGAAAAAAATAACTTCTAACCCTGGTATGAAGAGATTTCTGGCCTCCGAACAGGTTCCTCACTATGCAACCACAAGGAAATCCTGCAGAACTATGGAAATTAGCCCAGCAGTGGATTCTAGTAATGTCTTTGCTGCCTCTATAGGCAATCAGGACTTGATTAGAAATCACTGCTTACCAAATGCATTTGATATATTACATGTGCATGCTAACTCTTGTCACAAAGATCAAAATGGTTAAATTCCTAGTTGCATGATGTGAAGTATTTGAATTAGCCCAGTAGTGGTTTCTAGTTAGAAATCACTGCTTACCAAATGCATTTGATATATTACATGTGCATGTTAACTCTTGTCAAAAAAAGATCAAAATGGTTAATTCCGAGTTGTATGATGTGAAATATTTGAACCTTGAAATGTTTATATTTAGACATCAGTGTGCAGAGGGTTAAATCTTTGGCATAATTTTGTTCAACTGTTAAGTAGTCTTGTCTGTTCAACAATGATGATGAAGCTGGAATGGACGCATAGAGCTAGCATACAACCCTGATACAGGGGTGATAAGCATGCTTTGGAAGCATAAAAAAAGAAGAGAAATATTTGGACGTCACATCTGTAAATCTGGTCAGATAAAGGAATTAATAAAAGAATGGTCTCATATCTGACATTTCAACAAGGTTAGGTAACACTAAAGCATCCTTAACATTATGTTTTATGGCCGTATTGACTTTTAAAGGCCTAATTTCATCTCTTAACAATTTTCCTGGTCTTGGCCCAGGTTCACCAACAAGCAATCTTTAATTAATTATTGAGGTGATAGTTTAAGCACCCTGACAGCAGTTTCTGGACAGATTTTGGCTGCCTATTCATTTATGTTATTAATTATGTTGTAATATGATAGAATTTCTTGCACATTGTCCAAGTCTTTAAGGAGTAAACCAGAGGGAGTGGGGGAGGGGGGTGCAACTGTTGGGGCCTGGTTTTTGACATGGTATAAATTGGAGAAAAGACATAGTAAAATGAAACCCACTTAACTGGATATCTCTTAACTGAATACCTCTGTTAATTGTATGTAACTTCCAAATACAAAACATTTACCATACACTTGCATAGAGGTTTTACAGTAAACTGTTAATTGATAAAAAATCTTGTGATTTATGAGATAATTATTCTTTCATCCACTGAATTCTCCATGTTGATGGATCTATTTGGCCTCAGTATATTCAATACAAGCATTTAATCTATTATATTTTGTTTGACAGAGCTCTCTCTGAGCTCGGTCATACAAGATATAATAGAATAAATGCTCTGTTTTTCACTAGAAAACAGAAAAATTACCAAATTCCTGTTAATGGAGTACTCCTGTTACTTGAATATGTTTCTTAGGCAACACAGTTTTTCAATCAACAAGGTTCCACTGTAATTGACCTCTTGTCAGTTTGGACCATACTTGATCTAAAACATTGTTGGGCATTAAGTCCTCTTGTTGCTAAGGTAACCAATTTTATTGTGTTGTGTTCTTCAGTAACACCAGTCTTGGGCAAAACATCTGTACACAATACGGAAAAATGAAAATTGGCCTTATATTGGAAACTGAAAATTATGTTCTTGTGAGGGGAAAACATCAATATTTCCATTGAGTTTCTGAAGTATTTTTAGTATCTCGTGAAATGATAAATATTATTAATACCTTAACAATCATTGTGTACCTGGTTCACATTACATCTGAATATAATTCCACACTGGAATATCAAAGTTGTTGTGTGGATTTCCTGTGTTTTATTGATTTTCAGAAAAAGCTTCAGCTCACCAGCAGAAAACTTCTCAAATACATAAGTATTTTAACTCTCAAAGAACCTAATTTCAACATTGATTATTTTAACGTGTTAGAACATAGGTGACCTGTTTAATTATCTGCTCATCCCAAGGTATTTGTAGATTCATTCTGAAAAATTGCAGTATGTTGTTTATAGAAGTAGGTTTATGGAGAATGGTCACAATACTGAAAGTAAAAATTATATCGGCAGGTGATTTTTCCCACATTATTCCATCATGGGAATACATGTTGTGATTGCAAAGACTTGCTCTTGCAAAATGGGTTAACCCTTTCCAGTATAATTAAATTTGACATTTTTTCTATTCATACTTTAATTTATTTATATACTTGGTTTACTATGCCCCGACCTCCAAAGGAGGATTCAGGGTATCTGGCGAAGCCCTCAGACCATCTGTCCATCTGTCCATCTATCCGCCTGTCCATACAAACATTTTCCATTGTAATTTCAAAGCCATCGGCCGGATTTGGATCTCATTTGGTATGCTGATAGACCCACATGGGGGAACGGATATGCACAAGGAATGGGTTCCGTCCAATAATGTTTCCCAGAGTTATTTTTCTGTTTTCACTCTTTCTATTAAGAAAATTTTTCTGTCCCACAATACCTTTAAGGCTACTTCGAACATGCCTATGGGTCAGGGGCAGTGGCCCATGCTTTGCACAGCCGTTGCTTTTAGACTTCTCTTGAATTCCCCAGCATGTATGCCAGGTGTTGCCAAAGGAGGTTTGGGTGTGTGTGACTGACACCACCTCAATAATGTTTCTAGTCAGGACATTTTTGTTGGGAATGGACTCTCTACTCTTAACCTGCTGAGTATTTTCTAAGTATTTTTCATCAAATCTAGTCATGGCTGCTTTATAGCAGCCATGACTAGATTTGATGAAAAAGTCATCTAAATTTAACTCCAGGAATCATTGGTGAAAAACTCGATACAATTTATAGAAGTAAAGTTTGATTAAATAATCCCAAAATTACACTTATTTTAGTGGCAAGAGAAATTCTGTCCTGGGTAGGAAAATCAACCAGCAGCTTGCAAGGAGTTAAGAGATCATTTCTCTCTTGCTAGTAGTAATCATTTTAATTTCTTAAAAGACTAGATTTCCTACGTGGTCTTTTGACACATGTACACACACAGTCGGTCATACCAGTGGAGGTCTTTAAAACCCGATTCAGGCTGCTGAGGGACCAGCATGACCAATTTGGTGTACCAGTATCATATGTATTCTTTAAATAACTACATCATATGTATTACATGTATTTACTAATAAACTTCCAAGAAGTCTTGAGTTTTAACTTTTAACCCGATGAGTATTTTCAAAATATGTTTCATCAAATCTAGTCATGGCTACTGTCAAGCAGCCATGACTAGATTTGATGAAACATTTATCTAAATTTATCCAAAGAAATCATCGGTCAAAGAGTTCAAGTTCATTCAATTTACATGGAAGAATTTTGGTTAAATGTGCCCAAATTTCATTTATTTCAGTGGCAAGGGATTTTGTATCCTGGGTGGGAATATCTGCCAGTAGCATGCAAGGAGTTAAACTATAATTCCAACTGACTAATATTCCATGTACATCACAAAGTCATGCCTTGATGGATGCTGTAGCTGGAATATTAGTCAGTCAGGATTTGAGCAATTGGGACAAACCAGGTTTACATTTACAATCGGTCACCTTTGTGACACCCCAGAATGTGTTCATAAACCATACATCTTCCAAATTCTCTTTCTATTAGCCACGTGGCAAGAAGAATAAATTTCATGATAATATATTTCTTTACTAATTTGTCCCTTAGCAACATGATGGTCTTTTGGGACAATTTATTGCTCTCAAAGTATCCCATTGTTTGAGAACTCCCACTCCTGCTTATTTTTTTACAGAACTCTCGTATATGGTGAGCAGTGCCTATTAGTATACCAGTGTGCGATTTGCCCAACATTTTTGGTTGTTTTATACCATTGAGAAAAACATCACCTGAGGAAAATTGGTAGATGGATAATTGATAGATTATAACCTTTTCTCTTTTATTTGTTTATTTTTATTTATCAGTTTAAGAAGAAGAGAAAAGTTTACAAGGTCGCCCATCTCAACCAAAAAAAACTAAAACAGTTTCACACCAAAGTAAGTTTATCTGTTTTGATATCAGTATTGTAGTTTTCCAAAGCCAATAGAAATCACGGAAACATACAAATATATGCTCTGGTGTCTGTTTCTAGAGTTGCATTATTTTAGATTTCCATTTTAATCTTGGCAATAATTATTTTTGTATTGTGTATATTTAATTTGTAAAACATTTGATTTTTCAGTAGGATAGAATCAAGCCTCAATATAAGCAACCTGTCATTTGCAAAATGAGGTCCCCAGATGATGAATTTGCTGATGCTATCCCATACAGTGGACCAATTTATTCTCTAGGTTCATCTTTCTGTTTTGGCCTGAGATCTTGATTCAGACTGAGGTTCACAGAGGGTAATTTTTGTGATGCTACCCTGCCGTGCAGGGTAGCATCACCAAATTCACCCTCTGAGGACCTCATTTTGCAGATGACAGTCTGCTTATTTTCAGGCTTGAATAGAATAATTACCGATAAAAAATATTAATTATTTTCCGAAAATTTTTATGAAAAAAATTGTTCACAGCAACCTATTTTCTTTCATCACCTTTTTTGGGTGGCTGCCATAACATTTTCCAAACAGTAATGATAGAATTGCTTTTATGGGTGACTAAGTTATGATTTGTGGTGATGTCTAAGGAGTGACATTTGGGATTCCAGGGTATTTTTTGTTTTTAAAAATTTGATTAGCAGTTTCCATCTTGGTTTCAAAAAGTGATGATAAATAGTGAATATAAGGCCAATATGAAAGAAAAATGGTTAGCATTTGGCCATTTTCAACTAGCATTTTGCGATGCGAATCCAGTCATCAAATACCCTGGATTCTTTGTTTCTGTTTGGAGTTGGACATTACTTAAAATGCATTTTCCATATTAGCCGATCACCCTTATTAGCCAAGATGACTGTAGCAAGAAACATGATGGTATAAATTTGCTGAGGTGCATCAGGCAGAATCAAGTAGACATGTCAGAAGTTAGAGGCTGAAAAAATACGACAGAAACACAAGGGAAAACAAAGATTAAATAAAATAGACTACATTGAAAAAAAGTCATCACCTTCCATTGAATAACTTGAAAATGACATTGTATTGGGTGCTGGAAAGTGTGTTTGCTGAAAGATGAAGTTGCTCATGACATTTTTGTTGGTTATTGTATTATCATTTGGAGATTTGGAGTTCCAGATATTTTCACCAGAGTCTTTGTTCAAATATTAGAAGGAGTACTTCACATAATGCTCTCTGAATAGACCCCACTCCTATCTTCCCACCACACACTTGCAAGATCCTCATATTTTCTGCTACAGATTATTGATCATATCCTTGCTATAATTAAATAAAAATAGCAAGGACACTCACAAAAATATTTCACCCATTTTCAGTGACATATAAAGAAAAATTTTTGGGGGTGGGGGAAACATGTCAATGCGCAATGATGACCAATGCAAAAAGACATGGAAACTTAGATTTTCAGATTCTTCTATTGAAAATTTGGGGTCTTCTAATAGTGATTAATAAAATCATGAATAACTAGAATGATTCTTGGAAAGGTTTTGTACCATGTATGTCATTGATTCATGGAAAGGTCCTGAAGAGAGCTTTTGACAAATATATGTCAGAGACTGGTATTATTGTGTCTGATTGGATTGGTACAATTTAACAATAAATGGTATGTGGTCACTGTTGGATTTAGTGAGGAAAAAACTCATTAATACAATCACATAGTGTATTTGGATTGCATAACTTTTGTTTTATGTGCATTTATTTAAAGGGTCAGTACAAAAATTTATAAAAATCAATTAGTCTGGCATAATGAGTACAGATCAAACTTGCAAATCTGAAATATATGACTTTTCACATTGCACGTGTATGGCCATCTGACTAAATCTTGGACTCTGCAAGAAACCTCAAAATCAATGGTTGTGCATGCCAGGGGTGCACAAGGATAGTGTGGGCAAGCCCTGTTCCCCCTACTTTCTGTGTTTAAGATTTTAGAAATTTCTTGCATATCGGCATTATGTCTGGTTGCAGGAGGAAAGTGTGGTGATGTTCTTTTCAGGCAAGTATAGTCTGCCACTTTTGTTAGTTGTTTGATAGTTGGAGCGATTCTTGGCAAGTATAGTCTGCCTCAGGCTCATCTGGGTGTTCAAGGAATAGCAGATTCAAATTCAGTTGACCACTTGTAAACAAAACGACCCTTTTCAGGGTACCACTAAAAGACCCAAACTTCCCTCATTCAGGAACAGGCCTACTAGTTAATATTTGGCAGGGACCATAGTTCATTCAGAGAATATTTACAAAAAAGAGCACCAGCGTGGGGATTGGGGGGGAGATTGATGGGGGATACAGGACCAACGCTCCCCCCAGGCATGAACAACCATCTCCAGGGATGGAAGGAAGGATGATAAAATCCTTAATGGTTCCCCCCAATCCCCAAAATTTGCATCCAAAACCAAAAGAAATCATGTCCTATAGGATCTCCATACTACGCCCCCACTGCGCATGCGCAGTGTCAAGGACGTCCCGAAATTGGCGCCAATTATCATTCTCTGTTTGGCCCTTCATCAGTCAACATCTCACTGATCTTTGTGCTTGTAAATCTCAGTTTAAAGGATGCCAGACACGTAATTTTTGGAGAAATGGTGATTCTAAGGAGGATATAGAAGGAGGAGAAGAAAAAGGAGTGACAAAAAATAATCAGGGCTGTACTTAAAATTTTTTATGAAATTATGTTAAGTTGCCTATTTTCGAGGCATGGGCCTCTTGTTGTCATTCTTGCTAAAATGTTGCACTGCTTATTCAGTGTTTCCTCTCCCCTGGCCTTCTAAGTCCCCCCTTGCAATTCTCCCATGCTTTTGGCATATTTTTGAGAAAGTTCATTTCTAAAATTCTCTTGGGAGAGTTGCTTGGTTACAGAATGTTTTCTGTTATTTTCCCCATAGTTACGTTTTCACCCATGGGTGTATAAACGTTGTGTTCTGCATCTTCCATCTGATGTTCTGCAGATTCTCCCCTGGGAGTCTCTGTCTTGCATCAGATAGAGTGTAATTTTGATGACTGATTTCGGGCCAGTTTTTTCAGTGCCTGGAGTCATGTTTTCTTTTGTTTTACACTGTTTGTTTACATTGGCAACAGCCTTTTTTGAGGGGGGCTGTTTGCCTTTGGTGTAGTTTATCTCACTATTAGATACATTTATATTATCCGTAAGTGTCTCATTAATTATTTAATATAAATTTAAAATTTTTGACCACACTTAGCCATCGGATCCATCGGGGCTCAACGTTACTTTTGAGAAACTTGGGCTTCGCTGAAAAAATATTTTTTCAAAATTATTTTGATTTGCAATTGTTTTTTCATTATTTATGGATCATGTTATTATGTATCTTTGTGTCAGGGGTTTGTGCGAGTAACTAGGACTTGTTGTTGACTTTTCACAATGAAAGGATATTGTTCAAATTGTAATGGGAAAAAATCTCTGACTTTCATGATCATTGTATTAATTGTAGTCAGTGTTCTCGCACTAATCCCTGTTCTATATGTCAATATTGGGATGACAAACATTGGAAACGTGTGTCATGGTATGTTGTTACTGGAGAAAGGGCTATGCCGGCTCTTTCTCCGCAAGGTCACTCTACTCTCTCAGTTTCTATTTCAGAGGAACAAGAACAGGGTGATGTTTCCATGTTATCTTCTGCAAGTGCACTTCCGTCGTCACAAATGAATTCAGAGCTAGCGGCAAAAGTGCTCATGGAGATTAAACAAATGTCGTCCGCTAGCTCGCCCGGTGTAGCGTCCATTCACCAAATGGTTCGGCAGCCGGGTTCGTCCGATGCGGTCCAGGAGGAAATGTTGGGTGATGCGAGCACTATAAACATTCAATGTGCACACCCAGTGACGGCAGATAGTAAGCGAGATCGGAGGAAGCCTTTGAGTCCGGTTCCTAGCTCCAGGTCCAGCCGGGCCGCGAGCGAGAGAGGCCCCTCTCTCGTACAACAACATCTGGGACCAGATGTTGTGGTACAAAATGTGTCGCAAGCGGAGCATACGTCCGTCGCTCGGGACACTCCGTTGTATAGGCAGTCCACGGAGACTGCTCAGGCTTCTTCTTCTCGTCAGCGCACACGACCGCACCTTGGCTGCGTGACTGCCGATATCTTACCAGCTTCGCCGATCAGGGATTCTTCGGTGACCAGGTCACACCATCCGGCAGCCAGGGACACGAGGCCGATGGACTCCGGGCATTCGCATAGAAAAAGTATGCGGGAGCCATCTGATGCGGAGCTGCCCTCGGCGAAGCAGCGGAAGACTGCGCCTCCGCAGGTCTCGATGCCGGACATTCTTGTGCAGATAGCACAGCTTATCGCAGCATCCCAGCAGCCGACAGAAACGGTGTCGGATCGGGAATTATCCGACGGCGCTGGGTCGGTACGCTCCGCCGAAGCATCGGGGGCGGACGACCGGGAGCATCATGAGGTCCGACCGGATGGTGAAAGGGATACGTATGATTTGGAGCTATCCCTTTCGGAACAACATAAAGCTGCCGTGGACTTCATCCGGCACTTTCTCCCTCAAGTTGTTCCGTCGGGCCAGACTGCTGCGGTTCCGGACAAGAGGATTATAGCGTCATTGGACTCTGAATTTTTTGAGCGGTTCAGGGACATCGCTCCCGAGTTTCCGTCGCAGTCCAATAATGTTGCAAGAACATTTGAATTATTGAACGACGCTATATTTAAACTTGCTTCCAAGACGGGGAAAGCAGGTTTCTTGTCCGCCAATACTCTCAACCTGCTTTTCATTAATGCAAGGAATAAATTCGACATGGCAGGACAGGGTATTCCGAGAGTTCCTCTGCGTATGGACGACGAGGCGGAAGACTTAGGGCTATCATTACCGTCGTCGGCTTCTATTCCAACCGCGGTGTTGGAAACAGCTATTTCGTCTAACAGAGCCAATTTAGATGCCTTATCTTACGCAGATCACCTTACTAAGGCGTTATCACGGCGCCTTCAAGGGAAAGAATTTCAGGATATACAATCCTCTTTAAGACTTCTTTCAAGGGCAGTAGCTTATTCCACGTGTAACTCCGCCCTTTCAGTGGCAAACCTGGAGTTGGTTAGACGTGACGCAGCCCTAGCTACATCCACACTCGTGGATACTAAGGTGAAGAACTCTCTTAGAGTCGCTTCGGTCTCCGGAGAACTTCTCTTTGACGGCAAGCTTTCTGCTATTTATGATAAAATTACAAAGAAAGCTTCGGATTCTCTGTTGTTCAAATCTGCTTCTAAGAAGTCGGATATGGCAGACAAGAATAAGACAGGCACTTCTGGGTCTAATGCGCCCAAGAGAGGTTCCTATAGAGGTTCCGGTGCATCCTCTTGGTCTTATTCGAGAGACCGTCAGGGTAGCGACTCTCGTTCGGGACGTCCGTCGGGCCGGGACAACCGGTCGGACGCCCCGAGGTCGACGGGACGAGGTGCGGGTCGTGGAGGACGTGGTTTCTCCTACCGCAGGCCTCGCAGGTCCAGGAGGTGATGGCTTAAACCTCTATCGCGTACCGGTTGGCGGAAGGTTGTCGAGCTTTTCACAAGAATGGGCGTCGATTACGGACGACCCTTGGGTGAGAGGAGTGACTTCGGAAGGCCTAAAGATATCCTTCAAACGAAAGCCTCCATTAACTCTAAGTCCAAAGTGGACTCAACTTCCGTCAAATCCACAGAAAAGAGATGCTCTATTATCAGAGGTGCAGTCTCTTTAATAAAGAACGCGGTAGAGGTTGTAGAAAACCAGGAGACTCCGGGATTCTACAGCCATCTGTTTCTGGTTCCGAAACCAGACGGCTCGTTCCGTCCAGTCATAGAACTGAGCTGGATAAACAAGCTGATCATCGCTCCGAAATTTTATATGGAGACGATCCGGTTGGTCAGAGCGAGTATTCGGGTGAACGATTATGCATCAAGCATAGATCTCAAAGATGCGTACTTTCACGTCATGGTACATCCGACATTCAGAAAGTATCTACGCTTCGCAGTCCTAGGAGTGGTGTATCAATTCCGGGCGATGTGCTTCGGACTGAATCTAGCACCCAGGGCTTTCACTCGGGTAATGAACTCGGTAATGATCTATTTCCGAGCTCATTCGTCTGCGGTAACGTCGGCCTACCTGGCCGACATTCTTCAGAGGTACGGCAACGAGTTAACGCTTCAGAACGATGTTCAGAATCTACTTCTATTGCTCCGACGTCTCGGTTTTATAGAAAACGAGGAGAAGTCGGATCTGGTGCCGTCCAAGTCATTCACACATCTGGGAATGAGCTTCGAGACGCACAACAATCTCGTTCGTCTGCCGTTAACCAGAGCGAAATTAGTCAGTTGTTACGCTCGCTATTGTCTGCTCGCAGACAAAGTCACAGCGAGAGAATTTATGAGACTGATAGGTCTGTGCGGAGCCGCTGCGGATCTCATTCCGATGGGGCGGTTACGCACGCGTCCTCTCCAAATTTTCTTGACTCAGGATTGGAGTGTGAAAATTCATTCGCTCGACGTAGACGTTCTCTTGTCAGATCAAGTGAAACAAGAGATTCATACTTGGGCAAACATTCAGTGGTTAACTCAGGGAGTTCCGCTGCAGTTGCCGGGTCCGAGTTTTACCATTATGACGGATGCCAGTCAAACAGGTTGGGGTGCATCATTGATCCCAACGGATTCGAGATGCCAGGGTCTTTGGGATCCGCAATTCCTGTGCAAGCACATAAACATCAAGGAAATGATGTCAATTTGGCTTGCGTTACGTCATTGGATGGACATTATTCACAATGCTCATGTCCAAATCCTATCCGACAATACGACAGTAGTGGCGTATATACGGAATCAGGGAGGCACTCATTCAGTTCCGTTGTTCAATCTAACGGAAAGAATCCTTCTGTTTGCGCTAGAACATCAGGTTCTTCTTTCGGTCCGTCACATACCGGGTCGTCTGAATGTGCTAGCAGACTCCCTTTCACGAAAGGGTTGCTTGTTGCCGTCGGAGTGGACTCTCAACAAACAAGTATTCAATCAGATTTGCTACCAATGGGAACGGCCAATGATAGACTTATTTGCGACACATCTCAACAATCAGTTGCAGACGTATGTGTCTCCGTGTCCGGATCCAAGAGCATTTGCAGTAGACGCTCTGTCGATCCCTTGGGACGGAATGATAGGATATGCGTATCCTCCAGCGCCGTTAATTCAACAAGTGTTGTTAAAGATAAAACAATCTCAATGCAAGATTCTGTTGGTAGCATCTCTGTCGCCACAGAGACCGTGGATAAATCTACTCAGGTGTCTGTTGTGGGACCTACTGCGAAAGCTTCCTCCACGGGAGGATCTTCTTTCGCAGGGGAAATCGCGTCAACTCCATCACAACCCGCAAGGTCTCAACCTTCACGTTTTTCCGTTGTGTGGTCCTTCTTGCATGGCAAGCACTTTACAGGACGAGCAGTGGACGCGATTTCTAACTGTAGGAGGACCTCCTCTTCGCTAAACTATGCGGCTAAGTGGAAGGTTTTTCGTCGTTGGTGTAGGGATCATTCTGTAGATATTTTTGATCCCTCTATACCAGACATTGCAAACTTTCTAGTATACTTGTTTGACGAAATCAAACTGCAGCCTGTTACTATTAAGGGTTATAGGTCTATGTTATCTGATACCTATGCACATCATGATAGTTTACAAATTGGATCTAATGTCTCTTTATCTAAGTTGGTTAGAAACTTCTCGATAAATAGACCCAGAACTCTTAGATTAATTCCTAAATGGAATTTAGCTTGGGTTCTTCTTAAATTGAAGGAAAAGCCATTTGAACCTCTTGGGACAGTAGATTTCAAATTCTTATCTTATAAGACAGCTTTTCTCTTAGCTTTCTCTTCTGCTAGAAGAGTCAGTGAGCTTCATGCACTGTTGGTGGATGATTCTCACTATCGTAGTGTCAGGAACACTATCACCTTCACTACTAATGTGGGGTTTTTAGCTAAGAATCAGGCTCCTAATAAATATCCGGAACCTATTGTTATTAAGGCTCTTCCGTCTTCAGACGGGCGTAGGCCTTTACTCTGTCCTGTTAGAGCGTTACGTTCCCCGTGGGAACCCCGGGAAGTAAGCAGCACTTGTTTACTGTGGTAAACCAGTTCCGCTTTACTAGTAAAATAGGACCCAGTCACCAATGCTTGCGGTGAAAGTCCTCTACAATGGGCAACATGTTGATCAACGATTGACTAAACTTGACTTCATCTCCATGTTGTGTCACGATTAGCCATAGTGCATAAATATGTGACGTTAACCATCAACAAACAAACAAACAGAGCGTTACGTATCTATAAACAGAGATCTCAGTTTATCAGAAAGGGACGGAAACGTTTCTTTCTGTCTTTGATGCCTAATAGATGGGACATTTCGGTCCATTCTATTGCTAGATGGATTCAATTAACTATCCGTACTGCTTATGAGAGTTTATCTTCTTCTCAGCAGTCTGTGCTTAAGATTTCCGCTCATGAAGTAAGAGCTCTTGCTACTTCTTGGGCTTATGCTAATAGTGTTGCTATTACAGATTTAATGAAGGCTGCTTATTGGTCTCAGCCATCCACATTCACGAATTTTTATCTCAGAAATATTGAGTCCATTTCTGGAGACCTGCATTGTTTAGGTCCATTATCTGTTGCTCAGAATGTCATCCACTAAACAGTTGCAACTATAGTTATGCAGGCTTTCTGTTCCGGCAGTGACTCCGTCCGGCTGCCCTCTTCGATCTGGGCTATTTGACCCAGGGCAAGGGGAAGGGGGGGGGGGGGGGCAGGTGTTCCCTTAGGTCACCTGCTTTATAGTGAAAAGCAAGGGAAGGCCTCCTCCAAAGTCAGTATTTCTGAGTCGCTTCCGGGATGGTTTTAAAGTGTAATATTAATGTTAAAATTCATTCATGTCTTATTTTTAAAGTGTAGCTCGGTGTGAAGCATTTGTATATGTCAAGTGTCAAACGGGCTTTAATATACAATACTCGGACACTTTTAAAAGATTATAAAGAGTCTCAATTCTCTGGACTACTTTATTTATTGGCTTACTTTAAAAATAATTAGTATAAGGGTTATACTGGATGTTAATAGAGAACATGAATATTATTGTGCTCAATTATTAAGGGTATTGTATCTTTCTAATTTAATATTAAATAAGAAAGATACATGTAAAGCCTAATACTCCTTTTCTCCTTAAGGGGTTACCTCTTTATTATATAGTTGAGCTTATTGGATTTTCCTCTATGTCCTAGGCCCTCCAGCCTTTTTACTATTCAGCTAAGTCTGGGTCATTGGTACAGTATAAAAATGTTAAAAAATTTATAGTAATTTATATATTTTTTATACTTACCAATGACCCAGATGGGGATGGCCCTCCCAGGAGTTGGGAACTCTTGCCTCCCCGCTGAGTACATAGCACTGCCAGTAAGAATGATAATTGGCGCCAATTTCGGGACGTCCTTGACACTGCGCATGCGCAGTGGGGCGTAGTATGTAGGTCCTATAGGACATGATTTCTTTTGGTTTTGGATGCAAATTTTGGGGATTGGGGGGCAAAATTTGTGTTTGGCCCTGGTTTTGTTAGAGTTAGCACCAGCTAAGTCTGGGTCATTGGTAAGTATAAAAAATATATAAATTACTATAAATTTTTTAACTTTTTTTCATTTTTTGTCTCAAAAACATAGGTTATGACCCCTCGTTGGAACGATCTCAACGAGCTCATTCCAACGAGGGGTCATAACCTATGTTTTTGAGACAAAAAATGAAAATATTTTGAAAATTGACGATTTTTGAGAATAGTGCTGGCCGGTTTTGGCCGTTACGTTGGGTAAAGGGTTAATATTACCTCATGGCATGAACATATGCTCACACGCCATGACTATTAATTGAAAGCCCCATAAAATGTGACCAATCCAAAATATGAAACTCACAATTCCTTCTGTTGGAACTCACATACCTTCAAGTGTTACTCAATTTATTTACATTAATATTATGTCATGGCATAAGCATGTGCTCATCCGCCGTGATTATTAATTGAAAGTCCCATAAAATGTGACTAATCCAAAATATGAAATTTAAAATTTTTGATACACGAGAGGTTGACAAAAAATATGTATGTAAAGAATGTTCAACGCGATCATTTTTGTTTTCTACATCAATATAATGGGAGCGAGAATGTGCAGTTAAACTACTTATCATTTTGTTGTGATATGTTCCAGTGATACTAATCATTGATTGCATAATACTCATATGTTTGTAAACATATCAACCATCTTATAATGATATATTTACACTGGCACTCCCAATATTACATTCGTTTTTGTTGCCGTCATAAAAAATCGTGCACTTGGCTGACTTTACTAGGTATTTAACACAATGTCTGATTCGATTTGGATTCAATTTGGATTCGAATCTTCCTTAACATTCGATTCTGTATTCGATTCAAGCCAAGAATTAGGATTTGCAGGGGCCTACTTGCTGATCTCTTTCGGAGTGACCTATACTCTAGAATTGGCTGGGTCAAAAACCAACCTGAATCAACTGGGCTCAGAGGACATAAACCCAGTTGGGTTCATATTCGCTCAACCCATGCCCATTCCTAACCCATCTGATTCTATAGAGTGTATAGGCTGGGTTTTATTCTGATTATTTTCTCAAATATTCAAGTTTTTGATGGCTGGCACAGATTTCTTGTCAGGGTGGAAAATTGCTTGTCAGGGTTGTCCTGTGCATCACTTGATCGTCTATCATATTATATGTGCTTGTGTATTAATTCTTGGTTTTTTCTGCATTATGGGTTATAGTTTATGTTCAGTCAGGATTAAATTACTACAGCATAGTTTTTCCAGAGTCATGTGTCAAAATAATTTGGTTTAGAAGCAGAACCCATCTTAAGACTTAAATTTACCCACCTCCTGCCATCCAAAGTTGGTAGTTTTTCAGTTTGCCTTGCTGCACTCTGCTTGTTGCACCTATCAGTTAGTCCATTTACACATTTATTCTGTTCAAATATTATTGGCAACACTGTAACATATTTGAGACCCTTGGCCTCAAATGTGTTTTGTTAGTTTATACTTATTAATTTTACAAGTTCTAAAACTTTTATTTATGTCTCTATTTGGCCCAATGGCATGGGTATGTTGGGATGACCTTGTGGTAGGCAATTCCTTTGCCATGCCCTTCTTGAATACTACAAAAGGATCTTTCCATGTATCACTCTCCACGGAAAAGACAGTCATTACATGTCCCTGTATGATATGCCTGTTCGTTCGTGCCAAATCGGCCCTAACTTCATGCTGCAAAAGAATGTTCTGATACATTTCTTTACCGAAGATCAATCCCAGGACCTCAGGAATGAGAGATTGGGGAATAAGTGCCCTAGTCTCTCATACCAGAAGTCCAGGGATCGCTACTCGGTAGGGAAAATTCTCAGTATTGTCTCAGCAGTACTGTGTGCTCCATTAAACTATTTTAATAGTTGAAACAGTGTAGCCTTTACTGCAAGCTGCTGTTCTTTTTATACTGTTCATAACCCCGTGGAAACCTGAGGAAGTGGAGCAGTGCTTGATTACTGTGGAAAAAAGTTCTGGTTTACTAGTAAAATAGAACTCGGTAACCAATACCTGAGGTTGAAGTCATCAAACGTGAGCAGCATGGATAAAAAAGTTCAACTAAACTTGACTTCATACCTATGTTACACTAATGCTATAGCCATAGATGCTGAAAATGGCAATTACACTCAATTGTAAGCTTTACATGTTGTTTAACTTGTATATCCCATAAAGGGGCGTCTAGAGAGATTAAGAATTCACATTGTGGTTGTTTCTCACTTTATAGGTATCACAGTACTAAATATTTTCCCATAGGTGACCATTACAACGTTCAAGTGAAGAAAATTATAATCGCATTATTTTAATTTTGGCATTCAAATATCTTTGTCAAGTATAGCCCTTCAGACTTTTTCTGACCCCAAAACAGGGGGTCATGCAACAAATAAGAGAGTAAAGCTGACAGAAAGGGAAGTATTGGTCATGCACACATATTTTTCAGGGAATTCCCAACAAAACCACACCAAAAGTCAATTGTATTTTCTAGGTTCAAAAGTCATCAAATAACCTTCTTTATTTATCTGGTGTATTCAAAAATAATGCAAGAAGTCATTAGAATATTTCAAATGTTTATTGAAACAATAAATTTTCCCAAGGCTACTTATTTTTAGAGATTGCATCATTTCCAAGTGCAACATTTCAAGGCGGGTAACTCTTAATTCAAATATGTACTCCAGCGATACCTATTGAATGGTATCATTGACATCATTTTACATTAACAGTTGAACAATTGCAGAAGATAATAAAATGTGGTTAATGAATCATCACAAAATGCTTGGCAGCAATCGGTTGAACCAATGTTCCAGGAGCTGTTGCCGTTGTCATCCGATTGCCCACAATCGGCCGATTGTGGTGGCCAGTTCCGATCATCAGTTAAACACTATTGTCCAACTTCTGTTGTTAGTTATTTTCTTCTGCTGACTAATTGTTTTAAACACTTTGACTGACTACATTAGTCTGTTTTATCTAATAAGGGCATTTGTATGTATTTATATGCAACTGACTTTGTGTAGGCAAGTCTTTTAACTCGCCAAGCTCCTCTCCAATCAGTGTCCACATTCACCAACTGTTGGGCCTTGAAACCTAGTTCTTACCAAACTACATGCATCATTCTGGTATCTTGGTTGAATGCGATGCAAATTCAGAACATACTTTGGGAAAAGTCATGCATATCTTTAGCTTTGTATAGAACAAATCCATACTAGTTGTCTTCCCCAACTTCATTACCATGGGTCCCCTCACTAAAAAAAACACATGAACACATCTAAACCTGTTATTTATGCTTAAGCTGTTTTCATATTGTTTTTCTATTATATATTTCAGTCAAACTTGAAGCATTTTGTGGAACATGTCAAACATGGCAACATTGAAAAAGTGGAGAAATTCTTTGCAAAGGGTTTGGATCCTAACTTTCATGACCCTGAACGTGGAGGTAAAATAGTACTGTGTCTTCTTTTACTGTGATTTTGTTAACTTTTTTTGTGCCACGGTGTTCAGATCACTCTTGAATATCCTCATTCATTCCTAGAGTTTCTTTTGTTAAATTGTAGAATGCATGATTACTTTTTGGTGGACATAATTTTTTTATATCAAGTTGTTTTGTTACAGTTTATTGGGGAGTACATTTACACACTCTCCAATAAATTGTGAAAACTGTTTCCTATAGATAAAATTTTTGCTTCTGAGTATTTTTTTCACAAAGTATAATTTCTTTAACCTTTACCAAATAGAATTTTCTGACGAGGTTTGCAAAAGTATTTCTTGAGTAATCAACTTGGAATCACTTAAAGGCCTGGAGATTTTTTTTCACACATATTTGCAACCTTTTGCCAGTTTATGTTCTGTCATTTTACTGTTATGTCTAGACAAGTCTTGACAAGGCAACAGAGACTTGTCTAGAAACAGGAGACAATGAATTTGAAATAGATCATGGAAGTTTATGCATCGACTTTAATTGTAATTGCCCATTTGAGGGCACTGTGTGCTAAGGCATAATGCACAGTGATGGTGCACCTGCTTTTAACCACTGCTAACCCTGCTTGTGCAGAGTTAGTACACTGAAGAGTCTGACAGTTGCTCACTGCTGCTTAGTGGTCCTCTCCAGTACTCTGGATTCCTCCACCCATCAAATTATCGAACACCATGTGACTCTGGCTGTTGAAAGTGTCATTAAACTGCAAAAAATAAATAAACAATCCCCATAGAGTGCATGTAGATACACCTGTTCTGAGATAGTAAAAGTTGACCAAAGTCGAATATAAGCTTCTAAGGGTTAAAATATTACATTTTTTGCCTCCAAAACATCGGTTATGACTCCCTCCCTCTTTTGCACCAATGCACCTATACCAATGAGGGGATCATAAAGTATATTTTTGATGCAACAATACAAAAAATAATGAAAATTTAAAGCAAAAGAAATGTTTTGATTCTCAGGCAATCTCTCATTGATATCAGACCCCCTCATTGGATGTTTTTATTGCTTTGCAGTGCTGTCTTTCCAATATTGCCATAAAATCGGGGGATTCAGAGTTTAACATTAACTGAGTTTATTTGTATAATTATGCACTTTCTACATTTTCTGTGTGTAAAAAGACAGTGAAAAGCCTCTCAATTCATGCTCATCATACAAGACAAAAACAAAAAGTAAAAATAAAATCTTCCCTTCCTATCTGATTTGAAAGAAAAATGCCCGAGAATCAGTTAATTTGTTTTGTGTGACCTAATAGCCATTTTTGAGAATAGCACTGGCCAGATATGGTAGTTGTGAGAGGTAAAATGTTAATTAAGTATGGCTCAATCTCTTTTGTTCATCAAGCTCTCAGACCAGTAGTCTAACTTTGATACTGTTATGGCTTGGAACCAGTCTAGCCCTAAAATAGTCCATCACCTATATTTAGATTCACTCATCTGACATACTTCAGTTGACCAGAAAAGTGAGCCAGAGGTTCAAGTTTCTGACCAACTAATATATCCAAGACAATTTAATTTAAAAAAATACCATAAATTTTCTGAATCAGCGTTAGAAGTATTGCTTAATCAAGACTTTATTTGACCGAATTCTTGATGACGTTACCATTTGGAAAGAAGACTCATCACAACCATACTTTTAGTTGTTCCACTAATTGTTTTAATATCTTGATGGTTTCAAGTTGAATTAAATACTTATTCATTGGAATATCTATAACTGGAGCATGAAGGAATACATGTCAATCTCTGTGACTGAAGGAACATTGCATTACACCAATGATAGTCTGCGTGCAAATTTCATGAAAAGTGGGTAAAGAATTCTTGGAGAATTAGACTTGTGGCCTGTGAGCTGATATTTCATATGTATTGTAAAACAGATTTACCTGTTTTGTGAAGTGAAGATTCAGTGAAATATTTTGGGGGAAAATCTATCTGGAAACAGGGTGCTCATTTACTGAAGTAAACAAATTCTGTTTTACTTTGAAATAGGACCCAGTAATAAATGCTTGGTGTGGAAGTCCTCTCAAGTGGACAGCACAGATATAAGCATTTTTATGCCCATAGTAAAATATACACCTGGAACATAATTAAGCACCCCCTGAACTGTTTCTTGACAGTGAAGTTTCTGTTACTGATTATTATGTTTTAATGAGTGCTATGTCCTGCAGTATATTTCATCTCGTGAAACACACACCCTTGTCCACATGAAGCATGCTACCCACGAATGTCACAAAAAACACTATCATCTACATGCAATAGCTGGATACAAAACAAGAAAATTTGTCACTTCTTATATCAGTGAATGTTGACATGGCAAGGAGGAGACTGTCAGAGGCACTAAGATAGCAAATCGTTGACATGCATGCAACAGGCATGTCATTCAAAGCTACTGGAAGGCAACTTGGCTATAGTCATTCAGTCATCAGTAGACTTGTCCAAAAAAATAGACAAACCAACGATGTTAAGGACCGGCCATGGGCTGGAGAAACCCAAAAGACCTTTCCTCAGGAAGATCAGAGTCGGGCATGCCTTGCTAGGTGTGAACCCTTTGCTTCTAGTGGGGTTTTGAAAAGCCTTTGGCTCCCTAACAGGCATTTGTGCAACAGAACTGTCCAAAACCATCTCAAAGCACTAGGTATGAGGTCCAGAAGGGTCATCAAACATCCAGCTCTGTCCGATCAGCATCAAAGACGATGTTTGGAGTAGTGTATGGCACAGCAGCATTGGAATCTCAGAACATGGAGGAGAGTCCATTGTTCAGACGAGAGTAGGTTCCTGCTTCACGTCACAGATGGTCACATCAAAGTGTGGAAGCATAGAAATACTACTTAAGTGCCCAGGAACATCAGAGCTACCGTTCCTTATGATGGAAGGTCCGTAATGATCTGGAGATGCCTCTCTCATGATTGTAAACTTGATATGGTAACTGTACTTGAGAATCTCAGTGGGCATCAGTACATCTGGGACATTCTCAAACCAGTTGTCATGCCTCATTTTGACAACTACTCATTGGCTACTCACCCTGTATTCATTCATGGGCGACAATGCAAGGCCACACCGACCTCATGCTGTGAGAGCATTCCTTCAGAACAATGCTATTACAACACTATCTTGGCCTGCAATGAGCCCCGATTTGAATCCCTTAGAACACATCTGGGACTTTCTTGGACTTAGTGTGCAAGCAAGGGATCCGCCTGTACAGAATTTGGCTGATTTGGAAGCTGCATGGCATGAGGAGTAGCAGCAGTTGCCTCTGAACAGTATCAGAAGGTTCACTGGTAGCATTAGGAGGAGGGTTCAGGCTGTCATATGGGCATGTGGTGGATACATTCACTGACACTGCTATTGTGTTCAGGAGATCAAAAGTTACATTTTTTGTCAGTAATTACTGGCATTGTTTCATCATGGACCATTCCTACACCATACTTGTCGAGACAAAAACATTAGTGACAGATATGTGTAATTAGCACCATTAAAATACTGCATATTTTCATCATTGTGTTGTCTTTCATTTGTCAATAGACCATTCTTTCAGCAACCAATCACTTTTGGCCGTGTTAAAGATAGCATGAAAGTAATGACAGTTTCTATTAACACCACTGTGGAAAAAAACAGGGGTGCATAATTAAGTTTCAGGTGTATAGTTCTGTTTTCTTGTAAAATAGTACCCAGTAACCAATGCCTTGAGTGGAAGTCTTGTCAAGTAGGCAGCACAGATATGATCATTGTATGTAATTTGACTTTCTGTTTCTGAAAAACTACTAGTGGCAGCAACCAAATTTGGCATATGATCGACCATCAGATTTGCTTTCTACGACTATTTATACAGATACAGAAAGCCAATTTACATACAAAATTTGCATATGGTTGACAGAGTCTCACAGTGTGACCCTGACAAGTGAAGCAGTGCTTGTTACTGTGGTAAACTGTAATAAACAGGCTCTGCTTTACTGGTAAAATAGAACCTGGTCACCAATGCTTGGGATGGAAAATGGGCAACAAGGATATAAACGATTAGCTGGACATGACTTAATATCCATGTTGGGGTTACGATTAGCCATTGTGATCTTAAACACCAATAATTAAATAAATAAATAAAATACCTGGTCTCCTGGACCGTTTTTTTTACTCCTCTCCCATCATATTTTCAATAAATTTAGAGAAAAACTGGACTTAACACTCTTGTGTCACTTTTATAAGCACATTGTTTGAGCTGCATGACATTCGTACACACTTCCCTCCTGTCTGTGTTCTGCTTGTTTTATAAAGAACCATCAATTGCTAGAAAAGAAAATATAAAACTTGGGAGAAATCATTAGGGTCAGTACAGTAAGGATAAAAGTTATATATATTTTAAATTAGTCTTTGATTTCTGTTCTCTAGTCCATTGGAAAAACTTTCAATTTCACTGGAAACTGTCATTAACAGCATACTGCTGGTGGATATTCCTGCCCAGGTCAGGAAATCTCTTGCCACCAAAAATAAGTAAAATTTGAGGATATTTAACCAAATTTTCTCCTGAAAATTGTTTAGACTTTTTTGACCAAATTTGAGTCAAATTTTTATGATATTTTTATCAAATCTAGTCATGGCTGCTTCACAGCAGCCATGACTAGATTCAGTAAAGAATATTTTAAAATTACTTAGGGGATTAAGAGTTAAAATTTTACCTTTGATTTTGGGGATAGAAAAAATGCAGGAATGAAGCAAATAGAAAAATCAAAATGAGACATCCATTGACCGTCATGCCAACATCTTTTAATTTAAAGTAAGTTGTTTGTTTATGTCAAATTCATTTTTAGCTCAACTTTGGCGAAGCCAAAGTTGAGGTATTGTCATGACCCATTATCCGTCTGTCCATCTGACCATCTGTCCCACACACAAATGACTACTTATGTGGCTATGAGTTAGTAAAACAGGATACTTATGTGGTTAAAGTCTGTTACATGGCTAGCCATGTAACAGAATCTCTTATTTTTTTTTTGGGGGGGGGGAGGGGGAGGGTTGGATAAATGTAGAGTAGGGTTAGGGCTTCCGGGGTGGGGTGGGGTGGGGGTCAGTGAAGGGGTGTTAAAGTTATGTGGCTAGGGTTAGGGGTGGGTAGGGTTAGGGTCAGTAAAGGGTATGGTTAGGGTTAGCTGAACCCCCCCCCCTCAAATTTCCCCCCCAAAACTTGTTTTATTATGTTGGACATGTGTTTTAGGTTAGCCACCTAACATATCCATAAAATAGCCACATAAGTAGCCATTTGTAAGAATGTTCATCTGTCCGTCCGTCGCGCCGTACACACGGCTCGGCTAGAGGCCATATTTATGAACCTATCTTTATGAAACTTCTTGGGTACCTTTGTTATCACTGTGAGACGAGAATGAGTGTTTTTGGGTCCGGTCCGAAATTCAAGACGGCTGCTGGCAGCCATTTTGTACAAAATTAGGTGCAATCAGATTTTTGTGCAGAACTTCCATATGAAAGTTCTGATTTTAATCATTTTTGTATGAATGTTTAGTACCATGGGATACATCAATTATAATACAGGTTTTTTTCTCGTGTGTAAATTATGCAAATTAGACTAACTTTGATTTATTTACTGTTACTTTCAGCACTGTAAGTGCAAATGCCAATACAGCTCGGGCTAGAGGCCGTATTTATGCATCGATCTTTACGAAACTTCTTGGATATCTTTTTCATCACAGTGGGATGAGAACGAGTGTTTTGGTGTCCGGTCTGAAATTCAAGATGGCCGCCATTTTGTACAAAATTAGGTGCAATCAGATTTTTGCGCAGAACTTCCATATGAAAGTGCTGATTTGAATAATTTTTTGTGTGAATGTTTAGTACCATGGGATACATCACATATAATACAGGTTTTTTTCTCGTGCATAAATTTTGCCAATTGGACTAAGTTTGATCTATTTAATGTTACTTTCAGCACTGTAACTGGGGAGCGCGGTGGCTCAGTTGGTAGAGGTGCAGGCTGCAAGCCGAGAGGTCCTCGGTTCGAATCCCACCTGCGGCAACCGCGTTGTGTCCTTGGGCAAGACACTTCATCTCCATTGCCCGCGTGGGGGCACGATGACGCCATGTACTAAGGCGTACTGCACGTCGATGGTGCGCATGTCTTCAACCAATCTAACCCTGCCTGTGCTGCAGTGTGGAGTTACGATGTTGGGGAGCTGGCAGCTGCTCGTCGTTGCTCGGTGGTTCTCTCCGGGTACTCCGGCTTCCTCCACCCGTAAAACTGTCACGGTCATGATTAGCCATTGTGCATAAATATGTGACCTTGAACACCAATAAATGAATAAATAATAAATATAGCACTGTAACTGCAGCTATCAATTTTCTTCCAATTCCATCCGTCAAAAAATGTTGGCGCTGGCAGCGATCTTTGAACTTAGTTTAGTCACGCATCAATATATTCGTTTGGCATGCCCTGCAGGGCACATTTATGATCAGATCGGTTTGAAACTTTGTATGCTTGTTTGGTGTTACCTCTAGATGGGAGCTATTGATTTTCTTCGATTTCTGTCAAAAAATGTTGCCACTGGCAATGACCTTCGATGAACTTAGTAAAAACTTAGTACAGTTAAGCATCAGTATTTCCATTTGACACACCCTGCAGGGCACATTTAAGATTGGATCGCTTGCAAACTTGGTGTGCTTGTGTGGGGGTGACATATATGGGAGTTGTCGATTTTCTTCCATTTCTGTCAAAAAAAGTTGCTGCTGACCTTTGAACTTAGTTTAGTCAGACCTAAATATTTCCCTTTAACACACCCTTCAGGGCACATTTATGATCGGATCACTTTGAAACTTGGTATGTGTGTTTGGGGTGACTTCTAGATGTGAGCTATTTTTTTATTTCCATAAAAAGTTATTGTCGTTATCACCAGCCTTTGAACTTACTGCTTTTGTGCATCAACTTATCCCTTTTGCACTCTCTGCAGGGTATATTTATGAATTTCCATAAAAAAACCCAAAAAAAACCCATTGCCACAAAGCAATGACCTTCTACTTAGTGCATTTGTGCATTAACATCTTCCTTTGGCATACCTCAGAGGGCACATTCATTATCAGGTTATTTTGAAACTTTGTATGCTTATGCAGCGTGACAAAGATAGGAGCTATCGATTTTCTTTTCATTTCCATCAAAAACTGTTGCTGTTAGCAACAATCTTTGAATTTATTGCATTTGTGCATCAACATTCTTTGTCATGGCGTACAGGCCACATTTATCATAGGATTGTTTTTGAACTTGGTATGCTCATTAGTCAAGAACTCTAGATAAGAGCTGTTGATTAGCATTCATAACCTCTGAACATACTGGATTTGTGTATCAGCATTCTTCCTTTAGCCAGTCTTACAGTTTCCATTTAAAAATGCATGGATTACTCTGACCTTGTGCACACACAATGCTGTTATGTTGAAATTTCATCAAATAACATTGGTACCAATAATCTTCAATTTTGCCATTTCATTTATAACTTACCAAGTTCAAGTTTGTCAAGTTGAGCTACAGTGTCATTGACACGTTCATTTGTACACAACTTCTATATGGCTCAGGCTAGAGGCTGTATTTATGAATCGATCTTTTATAAAACTTCTTGGGTACCTTTGTTATCACCGTGGGACGAGAATGAGTGTTTTTGGGTGCAGTCCAAAATTCAAGATGGCTGCCAGCGGCCATTTTATACCAAAATTAGTGCAATCAGTTTTTGTACAGAACTTCTGTATGAAAGCTCTGATTTGAATAAATTTTTGTATGAATGTTTAGTAACATGGAATACATCATATATAATACAGGTTTCTTTTCTCGTGCAGAAATTATGCAAATTAGATGAACTTTGATTTATTCAGTACTACTTATATACTGTAAGTGCACATGTCAATACGGCTAGGGCTGGAGGCTGTATTTATGAACCGATCTTCACGAAACTTCTTGGGTACCTTTGTTATCACCTTGGGATGAGAACAAGTGTTTTGAGGTGCAGTCCAAAATTCAAGATGGCTGCCAGTGGCCATTTTGTACCGAAATTAGTGCAATCAGTTTTTATCCCCCCGAAAAAAAAAATTTCGGGGGATATAGTTGTCACGCGTTTTTTTTGTCCGTCCGTCCGTACGTCCGTCTGTCTGTCCGTCCGTTTACATTTCGTTTCCGGATGATAACTTCCCTTGAAATAGTTTGATTGTAACCAAACTTGATATGTGGCTTAAACATATAAAAATACAGGTCAAGTTCGAATCCGGGTTCATCCTGATTAATATTACCAGAGTTATGCCCCTTTTTAATTTAGAAAATCTTATGATTTTTGGTTTCTGGATGGACCACACTTTTTTCGGGGGGATCAGCTGCCCCGTGGATGTGGCAGCCCTCTAGTTTGTATAGAACTTCTGTATGAAAGTTCTGATTTGAATAAATTTCTGTATGTATGTTTAGTAACATGGAATACATCACATATAATACAGGTTTTTTTTCTCGAGCAGAAATTATAAAAATTAGATGAACTTTAATTTATTCAGTGCTACTTATACACAATAAGTGCATGTGTCAATACGGCTCGGGCTAAAGGCTGTATTTATGAACCGATCTTCACAAAACTTCTTGGGTACCTTTGTTATCACCTTGGGATGAGAACGAGTGTTTCTGGGTGCGGTCCAAAATTCAAGATGGCTTCCAGTGGCCATTTTGTACGAAATTAGGTCCAATCAGTTTTTTGTACACAACTTCTATACGGCTCAGGCTAGAGGCCGTATTTATGAACCGATCTTTACAAAACTTCTTGGGTACCTTTGTTATCACTGTGGGACGAGAACGAGTGTTTTTGAGTGCATTCCAGAATTCAAGATGGCCACCAGCAGCCTTTTTGTACCAAAATTAGCGCAATCAGTTTTTTGTACAGAACTTCTGTATGAAAGCTCTGATTTGAATAAATTTTTGTATGAATGTTTAGTAACATGGAATACATCACAAATAATACTGTTTATTTTTCTCGTGCAGAAATTATGCAAATTAGATGAACTTTGATTTATTCAGTACTACTTATACACTGTAAGTGCACGTGTTAATACGGCTAGGGCTGGAGGCTGTATTTATGAACTGATCTTCACGAAACTTCTTGGGTACCTCTGTTATCATCTTGGGACAAGAACGAGTGTTTTTGGGTGCGGTCCAAAATTCAAGATGGCTGCCAGCGGCCATTTTGTACCAAAATTAGTGCAATCAGTTTTTTGTATAGAACTTCTGTATGAAAGTTCTGATTTGAATACATTTTTGTAGGAATGTTTAGTAACATGGAATACATCACATATAATACGGGTTTTATTCTCGTGCAGAAATTATGCAAATTAGATGATTAGATGATCTTTGATTTGTTCAGTGCTACTTATACACAATAAGTGCACATGTCAATACAGCTCAGGCTAGAGTCTGTATTTATGAACTGATCTTCACGAAACTTTTTGGGGTATCTTTGTTATCACCTTGTGACAGGAATGAGTGTTTTTGGGTGCCTTTGTTATCACTGTGCTATGAGAACAAATATTTTGGGTTCAGTCAGACCCACTCTGGGACTCAAAGATTTCATTTCTAGTTTAGCATCTAAATGTCACCCCACTTTTACAATACTTTACCTATATATTTGTTACAGGCTACGGTCAGACCGTTACAGTACTTTACATGTACCTTTGTTATCAGGTCATTACCTAGATGTTTGTCATTGCTGTGTCACATACTATACATGTACATGTCTTAAACAAGTTGAGCTACAGTGTCATTGACACTTTCATTTATGAATTTTTGTGTTTAATCCGCAAAATGCATCCTTGATACTTTAATGAACTAATATCTTTAATGTTTTCTGTTTAGAAACCCCCTTAATTTACTGCATTACACTAGAAGGAAAGAGATGTCGTGATATGATAGCCTGTCTTGTGAATGGTGGTGCACATCTAGACTTTAGGAATAAAAAAGGAATTTCGGCAATGCACAAGGCTGCAACAATTGGAAATATGGATGCTGTTAAGGTGATTAAACTTATTGTGACTCTTTCTTCATCCAGTTTATTTTAACCCTTTACCTAACATAATGGTCAAAAACGGACAGAAAACTGACCAGAATAAGCCTACCACAACCTAAAATATCTCAGAACTTTCTCAATAAAACCCCCAAAATATGGATATCATTAGAATCAACTCGTTGAGCTGGTTCTAATGATATCCATATTTGTATGGTTTTATTGAACAATTTTGAAATTTGTTTTCGAAAAATGTGAAATTTAATTTAGTTTTTAAAAATACTGTGTTAAGTATAGGGTTAAATAATAAATTATGCACAGACATGATATGACCCTGCCTGTTGAAAGTGTCATTAAACCCCAATAAATAAACAAATATGCTTGTTCAAAATCTGTGAGATGATGAAACAAATTTATCATGTGGACATTTATTATGAATCACAAAGTGTCTCATGGTGAGTTTGTGAACAATCAATTTGTTTTATCACATAAGGCTAAAGAAAATTAATCTTGTGATTCTCAGGCACCGGTGCATTCTTTTCGGCCCACATTCATCATATTCATTTTGGAAGCAAAATTCAAAATGTATAAAACTATCATAGGGTGCAATTTTAATGGTATCACATCGCGATTTGCAATGCAATATGTCATATACATTGATACAGTATTGTTATTCTCTTTGTGAAATGCCTCCTGATTCTCATATGTATGTACAAAATAAATATTTATTTAACTGGTTGAGAGCTAGATTAGTTTTAGTGGTCTTAATTTGTTCATCGAAAATTGTTTTATTACAAATTTGTATAAACAAACTATTATTTACATTTGACTGAATACGAAACATGGGTATGGAAATTGTTGGCTTTTGCACTGGTACCCTCATTTTTTTGAAAGGTCTGATTCTGGTTTCTAGCACTCAACCAGTTAAAAAAAACTCATTATTTTTTATCTCCATGTTAGTTGTTCTATATTGATTTTGTGTTGTATGATCACTGTTACAAAAAAAAAAAACTATCAGTGAAATCAACATGGAAGCTCTAGTATTTAATTTTAGGCTCTCACAACCAGGGGTCAGCCTGGCAGCTGATTTTAGGGAGAAGTGACTTCTCCCTCCAGAGACTTTAGGGAGAAGTCAGGGGCCAGGAGGGAGAAGTCAGTGGACATGAAGGAGAAATCAGAAAAAAACATAAAACGTATATGACATCGTGACAAAATAAATGAACATGGAGGACACAGTTGTGGAGAAAAAAATAAATAAAAGTTATACAAATATATATACACACACAAAACTAAGTCAGATGGTATATAACAAGATGTAGGTTAAAATCTGCCTCCCCCCCCCCCCCCACCCCCACACACACACTCAAAAATGTGTCATTCATGGTTTCTGAATACCCCCTAACTCTTTCCCTAACAGTGATGACTAAGGTTACCATGCAGTTGATTTTGTATTTGCCTCAATGCAGTGGATATGAAATTTAGCATTACCCATGGTGTGAGTGTTCTCTGTAATAGAAGGTATATTCTTTTTAAAAAAATATTTAAAGTGTTTAAAATAAATTTCAAGTTCATATAAGAAGCTGGGTCATTCATGGTTTCTGAATGCCCTAATTGAACTGAAAAGCGTAGTTAAAAAAGTTTCGATATCCTTCATAAATTAAGCGTTATTAATAATTTGAGTTAATGTATTTCTTATGTAAATGACAAAATATTTCAGTTGTCTCCCTTCCCGGCTGCACTTGGTAATAATACACTGTTCAGAAAACTGACAATTTCTGCCAACCATCTTACATTGACACGTGCGATTAGTGCTATGAAGGTCTGCCATTCTTATCCATCCTAATATCTGTGATTTCTGTCATAGCCTTATCACATTTAACCCCCTTCCAACACAACTTCACACGTTTTCAAAGAAAAACATTCAATGCAAATTGCCGGGCAAATTTCAATGCAACCAGTTTTTCAGTGGAACAGAGCGTAACCGCAAGCAATTTCGACGTTTTTATGGATGAACTGTCTCCAACACATTTTTTTTTGTTTTGAAACAGTGGTTAACTTTAAAAAATTCTAATTAACTCGATGCATGTCTTGTGTGATTCGTTGTTTTTGCTGGCACTTTGTTTTTAAATAGCCATTTAGTGCTGGTTGCTATCAGTTGGGCGTATTGTTCGAACGACTACGCCATTACAATTCTTTTCAGAAATATAAGATTGGGCTAGTTTAGGCTATTTTCATAGCCGTGTGACAGACTTTAACAACAGCCGTGTTTACTTTTTTGTGAATGCAGAAGCGAGTTTTTTTAAAAATAAAACATAAGAAAATACACTGCCATGTCTCCCAAGGAAGTTTTGGAGGGCGACTTGAATTTCGCCCCCAATGTAAGCCAAGGCGACTTGAGGAATGACAAGGCGACTTCTTTGCCCTAGTCGCCCACTCAGCTGACCCCTGCTCACAACTGAATTTTAGGTATTGGCAACCTTTCCATCAGGAATAAAAAATAAAAATAAAATCCCCCCCCCCTTCATTCACTTCAAAAAAGTTACCTGATAATCAGTTATTTAATTTTATTTGGCCTAAGGGTTTTCAAACAATCATAATTCAATTCATATGTTTATTCCCTTGTTGAGAAAAGAAATATTTTATTCCTGGATTGGAAATCTAGTTCTCATCACAGATCATAACATACACTTGTACTCCAAGTATGTTGTCACCTTGTTGATCAAAACAATAGCAGCGTTACATTGTGTAGTTCAGTTTTGTATTGCAAAGAGATAACAAAGATAAGGCCTAAAAAAATTAAAAATCTGTTTCTCAGGCCCTCCCGCATGGTCTTTTGGCTGCCGCATGCTCTCTTTTTATAACCAATTTAAACTTAAAAAAAATAAAAATTAAATGGTTTATGGCTGATATTTTACCCAAGTTGAAAAAATTGATGAATTTGTCCCTTGAGTGCAAGAAGGCTTTGCAATGCTTTAGCATTGCAAAGCTTTCTTGCACTCAAGGGATGAAATACACCACCACCCATGCTATTCTGTAGATTATGAGGCCTAAAACTTGAACCAAGAACATGAACCTTTGATGGCAAAGAAGTAATTACTGAAATAAAAAATAAAATAAAAAAACGCCCGCCCGCATGCAATTTTACAAATAATGGCCTGAGAAACAGAAGATCTATTTTGTGTGGCCTAAATTCTAATTTTTTAAAAGAAATATTGTATGAAAATAAATTATTTGAAGAAAAGCATTTCTGCTAGCTGGTTATCTAGGAAGAGATATGATTCTGAGAATCTACATATTGTTCGTATTGGCAGCCATCTGTTTATAGCATGTAAACAAAATATAAGAATAGACTGTAGAAAATCAAGTTTAATACACTATATCAAAACACCAGTTTTTGAATGTCATATAACCAAGTGGTATCATGAGGTAAATCACATGATCAACTGGTATTCATAGAAAAAGGGTTTCTTGCACCTGAGAATCAAGCCTGAATGTAAGCAACCTGTCATCTGCAAAATGAAGTACCCAGAGGGTGAAGTTGCTGATGCTATCTCCTATAGTGGGCGAATTTATCCTCTAGGTACAAATTTCTGTTTTAGCTTGAGATCTTGATTCAGACTGAGGTTCACAGAGGGTAAATTTTGTGATGCTACCCTGCTGTGCAGGCATCACCAAATTCACCCTCTGGGGACCTCATTTTGCAAATGACAGTCTGCTCATATTCAGGCTTGCTGAGAATCCAATGCCAATGCAGTGTTCATTGAAGAACTTGTCAATTCCAGCATAAACATTAATTATTAATTTTATTTCCTATTTTCTTCTTAGGTGAAAAAAAATTCAGTTATCTTAGTTTTTCAGCATCATGGAATACGTCTTGTAATGCCATGCAGATTGTACTATCTCCCTTACAATATTGATGTGTATTTTGTTTTCAATAGACTTTACTGGATCTTGGGGCTTCTCCAAACTACAAAGACTGTAGACAGTTAACTCCCCTGTTCTATGCTGTGATGACTGGAACAAACATTCTTTGTACTGAAATGTTGTTGCAAGAACGATGCTTTGTTGGTGTTCAAGATGAAAATGGTTGGGGTGAATGTCATCAGGTAATTATGGACTGTTTTATCATGTCATTCAGTGAAGTTGAAATGACGTATTATATTGTAGTCTCTTTTTTTCTACATTTAATTCTTACATTCTTTTTTCAATCATGCTACTTTCTGGATATTTCCATCCTCGATCAGTCATCAAGTTTGGCACAGTTATTGGAAACACAACTTGGCAAATATTGGGGGTTTTCTGTTTTTTAAATTTTAACTGAAACAAAATAAGATGAATTCTCAATTTAAAATGTATTTTTCATTTTATCAGCTGACTATTTTTCAAACTTTGACAATGCAGTAACCAATAAAAACCATGCCTAACAGACTCCTCTGTTTTTTACCCAGGCCTGAAAATAAGCAGTCTGATATTTGCAGAATGAGGTCCCCAGAGGGTGAATTTGATGCTATCCCATACAGTGGGCCAATTTATCCTCTGGGTACCACTTTCTGTTTAGTTTTGAGACCCTGATTCAGATTGAGGTTCACAGAGAGTAAATGTAGTGATGCTACCCTGCTGTGCTTTTAAATACATCAGAGAAATTGTACTGTGAAATGGATGTTAAAAAATTAAAGTATCTGATTGTTCTGAAAATTCAATATGTCATATACTACTCAAAGTTTGCTAAGCACCAAAAAATTGATATTGATCATTTCCAACATCCAACTACCTGTTTTACGTTTTAGTTGAAATATTATAATGAAAAGTGTATATATTTTTTATTTAATTATATCTTTAATGATTTAAGTACAGAAATTAAGATTGTATTTGTGTTTGACATTTTGTTTTAGCTTTTGAATACGATAACCATGGAAATGGATATTTTTAGTAAAAGAGGAAATTTTTCAATATGCCATTTGTATGGCTTCAGTATCAAGAATGAGACCCATTACTGTTAATTACAGCTTGATAACGCCTTCTCATGCTCTCAATCCTGTTCCTGGTGGTCCTTTGTGGGATGTTGTTTCATTCTTGGACCAGCATGGCACCAACCTCCTGGACAATTCTTGGCTGGACTGGACGGGCTGAAATTGCAAGCTACAACTCATTCCAGACATGTTCGATTGGACTGACTGAGGTCAGGGGATCTTGCTGGCCAGTCCATATGCTCAATCCCCTCCCTCTGTCGGTACTCCCCTACAGCATAGGCAACATGAGGATGGGTATTATCGTTCATCAGAATGAATCTATCACCCACTGCACCTGCATACAATCTGACGACATCCAGGATCTCATCAGTATACTGTTTTGCAGTCAATGTACCCCGTTCAAGGACACAGAGCTCTGTACGTCCATCCCAGCTGATGCCGACCCAGACCATGATTGAGCCTCCACCATATCGGTCATGCTCAGCAATGTTGGCAGCACGGAATCACTCTCCTGGTCTTCTCCACATCCTAGAATGCCTATTTGTGTGGTTTAGGCAGTACCTTGACTCATCTGTAAAAAAGGACAGGTCGCCAATCTTCTCCGGTCCATCCAACGTGGAACGTGGTCCATGGTCCATTCCTGTCGTGCCTGGTGGTGGTTCTGGGACAGCGGAATGCGAATACATGGTCTTCTCGATCGAAGACCACCTTCGTGCAACCTTGGCCGGATAGTCTGTGTCGAAACATTTACCCTGGATGCATTCTGAAGGTCACTGCGAAGCTGAGTTGCTGCGGCAAAGTGGTTCCTACGGACCTGAATGATCAAAATATGGTCTTCAGTTGCAGATGTTGCCCTGTCTCTGCCACCACCATGCTGTCTTACTGGTGTGCCATACTGCTGAAATCTTGCCCAGGCTCTGGTGATCACCGTATGGTGCATACCAAGGGCTTCACCAATCTAATGATGGGTAGCCCCTTGCTCCACCATCCCTACAGCCCACCACATTTCTGCTTCAGACAAATGTCTTCTTACATTTCCATTTGCCATATTCAATCATTAAATCACAAGGGTTTGTGTTGAAATGAAGATTGAATACCATACACATGTCATGTACATGTAGACAGTACACGAAAACATCATGAAAATCAAGGGGTACATGCTTTCCATGACTGTCACGAAAAGTCTGCCTGTCAAGAGAGCTAATGTGAACACTGGGCACTATCTCAATACATTTCTCAATCATATCCACCAAAAATATCGCAAATATGTCACAAGCAAATTTCACAATGATGTGTCAAATATTTGGTGCTTAGCAAACTTTGAGTAGTATATGTTGTAGAAATGGATAGACCTGTTGTTTTTTTACTCACATTGTGTACTTGTACATACACATAAATATTGTACAAAATTTGTTGTAAAATAGCTATGCCTTCTAAAAAGTTGTTACTAATAGCTATGCCCTCCAAAAAGTTGTTACTTTTTATTATACTCTAAACGATAGATTATCGAAGAAATTGCAAATGACATCAGTTGTATCCCCCACTGTGAAGATATAGAAATTTTCACTTTTAATCAAATTTTAATAAAAATGGCGGCTTTCAAAGCATCATTTCAAAGTGAATACTAGACAAATTATTACTGGAAGTGATCAGTTTGTTCTAAAAACATATAATGAAAAGAAAATCTAGTATTCTTGAGTGGATATTGATCATTTCCAGCAATAATTCAACACATATTCCCCTTGAATTGATGCATGAAACCTGCTAGTCCAAACCTGGCCTGAAGGTCCGTAATCTTAAGTTTTTGGTTTGGTATGTCCTTTCAAAGGATGTACCAATCCAAAAACTTTATTACAGACTTTCAGGCCCATTTGGACTAGAAACCTGCCAACTGAATCAGATCGCAAGATGCTATCTGTTCCGAGTATCGATCAAATCACTTCCGCGAATCAGTGATTCATTGCGCTTTTTACTTTCATGCAATAATTCATGGTTGAAACGAGTGGAATCATCAGATTCTTATAAAAGGCGTATAATAAAAAGAAAGTCTAGTGTTTTTGAATGGATACCTAAAATTATCTCACTTGTGACTGAGATAAATGGCTATTTTTGCATGAACAAAAAATAATCATTTTTTTCGGTCACTCATGAGATAATTTTCGGTATCCACTCAAAAACACTAGATATCCTCTATATATATGTTTCTTTCATTATAGGCTTGTCATGGTGGGCATGTAAAACACCTTGAGCAGTTGATATTTTATGGTGCTAATATGGATACTCAGAATAAAGTTGGAAATACTCCTCTGCATATCTGTGCTACTGATAATCAGGTTGGTCAAAGTCAAACTTATTAACTTGTATATTGTAATATTTGTTAACCCTCTTCCCAATGCACACATTATCAAAATTTGTTGGTGAAATTATTTTTTAACATGTTTTCAACAAAACCAGATCATGTGAGTCCCTAATTGGAATGAGCTTGACAAGCTCATTCCAGGGTCACATGGTTTTGTTCCAATTTTTTTTTTACCCAAAGTCCCCCAACATGATGTGACCCTGGTTATTAAAAGTTGCATTAAACCCCAATAAACAAACAAATGAACCAAACGTTTATTAGGCCTAAAAAAATTAAAAATCTGTTTCTCAGGCCCTCCCGCATGGTCCTTTTGGCTGCCGCATGCTCTCTTTTTATAACCAATTTAAACTTAAAAAAAATAAAAATTAAATGGTTTATGGCTGATATTTTACCCAAGTTGAAAAAATTGATGAATTTGTCCCTTGAGTGCAAGAAGGCTTTGCAATGCTTTAGCATTGCAAAGCCTTCTTGCACTCAAGGGATGAAATACACCACCACCCATGCTATTCTGTAGATTATGAGGCCTAAAACTTGAACCAAGAACATGAACTTTTGATGGCAAAGAAGTAATTACTGAAATAAAAAATAAAATAAAAAAATGCTCGCCCGCATGCAATTTTACAAATAATGGCCTGAGAAACAGAAGATCTATTTTGTGTGGCCTTATTTCCAAATTTTTTAATCTCTGTTTCTTTGAAAAAAGAACATAGGTCTCATTGGAACAAACTTATCAATAATGGCAAAGTTGGTGTATTCTTTTTGAGAACAGTTGAGAAAATTGTTTACATTTTTTTTTAAAATAGTATTGAGTAGTTCGGATTAATTTGTTTCCTGAAAGGTTTATTAAGAAATAACTGTTGTTTTCCTTCGGTTTATGCGATATAAACCGAAAATTTTCAGCACAAGCTTCATAACTCGCTCGCTAAGCTTGTGCTGAAAATTTTCGGTTTATATCACATAAACCGAAGGAAAACAACAGTTATTTCTTATAATTTAATCCGGCTGTAATATTAAAATATAAAAACTATGTGTACGTGAATGAAAAACTTTTAATTTTCGCAAAAGACAACAGTCAAACTCAGGAAAGTGTGTCACAAACAGGTCACATCAATCATTGTCAAATTGTTTGTTGTTTTGATTTTCGATCGCAGATGACAGATATTTAGCAAGTCACGTAACAATAGCATTAAAAACATTTTTTTTAAGTTCCTCCAAAATCATGTTTGGATGTATGATCTTTTTATTCGTCTCCCACTTCAGTATATTTTATTAAATTCAATTGTTCCCGAGAAATTATTTTTATATTCTCGCTGACTGGAAGCGATGAAAAATCGATCATTGATCTTTGTTTACAAGCTTGTTATCCATCTATCAGTCTGCCGTCATGCCCTTACAGTGACAATTTGAGTTGAGTGGGCGGGGCTTCCAGAGTCTTCAAAGTTGGATCAGATGTGTGCGAACGTGTTTACATTCCAAATCATTACGTGATTTGGTTTATACAATTTTGACAACTTTCACTCTGTATGCTTTCAACCAATCAAACGCAGAGGCGGGGCAAATGACTAAATTATTAAGGATTGGGGGGAAAAGATTTTTTAATACATTCCTGTGTTATATTTTTGTATTACGCTTTCTTTCAGGAATCATGTGCCAGAGTTTTGTTATTTCGTGGTGCTAACCATTCTATTCGAAATTACCAGAATAGGACTGCGTATGAAGTGGCATTGATAACTAGCAATACAGATGTTGCAGAGGTTTTACATAAACACAAGACTGAAGATGTTGGTAAGTGTTCATCACCTTATTCTCAAAATTCTCCAAAAATCACTGCAGCCTTTCTTTGTGCAAGTTTCTTGTCATTTCACCCACCCCTTTCATTATTACTGAGACTATATTACAGACCAATTTTGAACCCTTTACTATGTTTTTGGCATCCCTTAACCCTTTCCCTAACATGAAAGGTAGGTGACACTAGCAAACATAATTCTTCAATAACTAAACTTTTTCATCTCCTGCATCAAAAACATAGCTTATGATCCCTCAGTCGAACGAGCTCAATGAACTCATTCCAATGAGGGGGTCATAAGGTATGTTTTTGAGACAAAAAATGAAAAAAATTATGAAAATCGAATGATGGTTTTTGTGAACAGTGCTGGCTGGTTTTGGCCATTACATTGGGTAAAGGATTAAAATTTGTCCCAGTCCATGAGAAACAGATTTTGATTCTTGTGAACTTCTACTTTCAATTTCCAAATTGAGAATACTATTATATTATACCCTTGAATGAGTTCACGCTGCTCTTAACCCTTTACCTAATGAATCGCCCACATCTACCCACATAATATGCAAATTCAGCAGTTGAAAAAATATTATTTTTCAAAAAATTTCAACAAAACCATATCATGTGACCCCCTCATTGGAACAAGCTCGTTCCAATGAGGGGTCACATGATATGGTTTTGTTGAAATTTTTTGAAAAATGAAAAAAAATAATATTTAAAATAATAAATTTTTATATCGTATGCATTGGGTAAAGGGTTAAATTGTCTGAAACAACATTTTTAGCTCACTGGGAGATGTTCGGACTGAACAAAATGTTCTGATGCCCAAAACATTTGCAATTCATTTTAAGGTTGATTGCTGGGGAAGGGGAGGGGGGGCATGGGGGGGGGGGGGGGGGGGTTGAAGTGTTTTTTATTGTCTGCAGGCCCACTGGGGGGGGGGGGAGTGTTTTTTGAATGTCTGCAGGCCCCAATGGAAACATCTTTAAACAATACTCTAATTAATTATTTTATTGAAATGAAAACAATAGTGTAAGCCTGTGAAATGGGCACATAATCAGGTTAATATTATATAAGGGAAATATGCATTTCATATCCTCTATTTATGTGATACACTGTTGGAAAGACCCCTCAAATCCCATTTCACCACTATATGAACAGTGTGGCACATAGAAGAATATTATTGGTTTACTGGAAGAAACCCAAATAATGATTTGGAATATTGTAGTCTAGTCTGGTTAGCTTTGACATGAAACCAATTAATGTTTAATGAAAATTGTGCCTCTCTTGAGAACAGTATTGAGTTTCTTCTTCTGTAACATCTTCCACTTTTTACTTCTAAATGAATTCTGAATTTTTTCAATAAATATTATGCCTGAAGAAATATATTAAAAAATAGCAGAGCAATATTCCTTGATTTGGTTGAAGATTTACTCATTCTGTTCAAAATCTGAGACTTTATTTCCAGACATTGATGAATTTATAATTCTTGGAGTTGGCTGCTTATCAATAAGCTTTTGAGCTTCCATCTTTTACAGAAGAATAGACCTTGTTTACATCTTTTTAATAAATATCGTTTTTGAAGGATCACAAAATAATGTTCCATTTCAAAGGTGCATGGAAATTTTCTTTGCCATGATCATTCACTCACACAGTTAGATATTTGATCACATCCTTGTTGGCTTGAATTTTTATTCATTTTTGCTGCAGTTGACAGACTACATCCTGTTAACTCTTTACCTAATGAAACATCTGCATCTGCCCACGCACTTTACAAATTTAGCAGTGAACAAAAATTATTTTGAAAAATTGAATAAAAACCATATCATGTCACCTCTCATTGTAATGAGTTCTTCAAGCTTGTTCCAGTGAAGGGGTCACCTGATATGGTTTTGTTAAATGTTTGTAGAATTTTTTTTTTAATAATTATACCGGGTATATTTATTATTGGGATTTAATTTAATCACACTTTCAACAGCCAGTCACCTTGTTTCAGACATTTTTATATGGGTGGAGGAAGCCAGAGTACCTGGAGAGAACCTCCAAGCAGTGGTGAGCAACTGTCAAACTCCCCACAATACTAATTCTACACAAGCAGGGTTAGCATTGGTTGAAGGCAAGTGCACCATCAAGGTACACTATGCTTCTGTACACAGTGCCACCATGCCCCCACATGAGCATTAGTAGTAATTGCCTTACCCATGGACACAATGCATTTACTGCTGGACATCATCTGACCGTGGACCTTTCATAAAAATAATTAAAATAATTAATACAATAAATTTTGATATCTTGTGTATTGGGTAATGGGTTTAGTATTGCATAGTTTCTAGGTAAGTCTTGGCTGCTTATAAAGGCAGCCAAAACTTGCCTAAAAACAATTTCCAAGATACTTAAAATGTACCTTGAAAGTATCAGAAAGACCTCATTTTGGGGCACCTGTTTTGTTGCTGTAAAAAATGATCCAAAATTGGAAAATGGCCTTCAAGGATTAAAGATTATCTTGTAATTTGGGGGGTTTTTTATCCCCTGCCATAAAATGTTAAAAGTGTTATTTTGGGAGATTAGGTGATATAATATGTGGTATTAGTTTAACTGTATTTATTTCCAAAGGTTAAAGTACAAATTAAACAAACCAATAGAAGCATACCACTATTGACTCTTTACATACCTTAAATTAAATATTTGCCTGCTTGATTATGTAAGATGTGATTCCTTAAAGAAAATTTGTGAATTATTCTTTTTATTTCAGTGCCTTTTAAAGAGATGCCAAAGTTCAGTGAACGAAGGAAAATAACAACAATCACACCAAATATACAGACATTGTTACGATGCCGAAGTGACCCTAGATTGAATAGTAGCATACTAGATGATCGAGTCTATGCCTCATCATCAGATCACAGCCTGTCACATAACAGCAATCTGTCGGATCCGGGCTCATCTCCACCATCAAGGGGATATGACTCTGATTCTCCCAGATCATTGAGTATATCCAGTGCTGGATCAGTATCAGGTAGCTCGCTTAACTTTATTCAGTAATTTCAGATACAAGTTATCAGTACTTTGGAAAAACTTTTCCAACCACTCATCCACAGGCATCAGGGAAAGGAAAATACTTTGTCACAATATATTAAATGTTGCTAGGTAGATTCTCCACCCAAGAATATTTTTGTGTTTTTTTAGGAAAATCACAAGAAGTATTAGCAATCATTTAGTTCATAGACAACCAGGTGAAATCCAGTGGTCCATGAGCTGAAAGATTGCTAATGTTTCCTGTAATTTTTTTTAACTCACCTGAGCGAAGCTCGAGGTGAGCTTTAGTGATCGCTTTCCATCTGCTGTCCGTTATCCATCCGTCCATCTGGTATGAACTTTATATTGTCGACTTCTCATAAACTACTGAGCCGAATTGAACCAAATTTGTTATGCATCTGGGAGCGTGGTGGCTCACTAGTTAGAGAAGCAGGCTGCAAGCTGAGAGGTCCTTGGTTCAAATCCCACCTTCGGCAACTGTGTTGTGTCCTTCAGCAAGATATTTAATCCCAATTGCCCAAAGGGGGCACAGTGGCATTGTGTACTAAGATGTACTGCATGTCGATGGTGCACTTGTCTTCAACCAATGCTAACCCTGCTTGTGTGGAGTCAGTATGCTGGGGAGATTGGCAGTTGCTCGCCGATGCTTGGTGGTTCTCTCTGGGTACTCCGGCTTCCTCCACCCATAAAACTGTCCAACACAAGGTGACCCTGGCTGTCAAAAGTGTCATTAAACCCCAATAAATAAATTATGCATCCTCCTTGTATGTCAATTAAAATTTGTTTTAACAAAGTTGTCGCATGCACAGGGGACACCACAAGGGGCATAATTCAGTTAGCTTACACAAAAATCTTGTACAAAATTTAAAAAATCTTCTCCAGAATTACCAATCAGCAGTGACGAATGGGAGCAAAATGAAGGCGAGTGGAAAATCGCTCACCTCAAATCAAGTTTGCAAGAGTGAAAAATGTGAGGAGAGTGATTTTGATTCAATATTTATCTTCATTTTTTTAATACTGTTGAATTGTACATTCAAAGTGTATTTTTTTTCTAAATTAAGTTAATGTTATTGTTTGCCTGTGGTTCAGAATAAAATTGCAAGCTTGAAATCTAGTGTTTGTTTATTAAATGTATTACCAGAATTCCTGAAATGAACTTTTAGATAATCTGAAGTGAACTATATATTATGGCATGTACAAAAATTTATTTCGCAATTTCCATTGACAAGCATCCTTTGAAACAAATGTATGAATACAACTGAACACGGATGGAAATTTTGATGGTGAAAATATATGTAACCCGTTAAAATTAGTTCTGGATTTTAAATGGCAGATTATTAAAATCATGGAAAATGGATGTGTAAATTCCAAATCAGGCACATTAATTCATGTCACTGGTGAATTGGAGCGACAGGCGATTATTCGCACACCTTGAACAATTTTTGCGTGAGCGATGGTGCACGACAGCGATCGTGCGCCTTTCCCATGCGTCACTGAATCAGTATCTTTTGATACTTGGTATACAGTATCCTTAGAGGGGTCAGATTCAGGTTTGTTTGAAACATGTCCCTGGTTTCATCTTTGGGCCTCCTATGGGAACCCAAATTTTAATTTGGTGCAAAATGAAGAAATTTATTTTAAACTGTTCTTCAGATCTGTCGGTTAAAATATTTTGATATTTTGTATGCTGCATCTTCAGGGGGTGGGGCTGGGGTGGGGGAATCAGCTTGAAATTTGTTCAAATCAAGTCCCTAGAGTGATATTTGGGTTCTCTATGGGAGCCCAAATTTTAACTTAGTGAAATATGAGGTATTTTTTTTAAACTTCTTCAGATCCATCAGTCAGAATCTTTTGATATTTGGTATGTTGCATCCTCCATGGGGTGAGATTCAAATTGGTTTTGTTCAAATCAAGTCCCTGGATTCATATTTTGGTTCCATATTGGCACCCAAATTCGAACTCACAGTTCAATATGAGGAAAAAATTTTATGCCCACGATAGGGAGGCATCTTAAATCTGTGTTGTCCATCAGTCCGACTTTATGTTTTCATCCAGTGCCTTAACTCTGTAATGCTTTGGTTGATTTCAATGAAACTTTACTCCAGGGTAAAGACCAATGGAAGGTCTGTTGCACAGCAACACCATGCTCGAGTGACAAAGGTTAAGGTCACAGTAATGGGAAAGCTTAATTCTCTCACAGACTGTGTTTGTCCGTCCGTAGCCATAATTCTGTAATGCTTGGGTGGATTTCCACAAAACTTCACACAAAAGTAAAGACCAATAGAAAGTCTGTTGCACTGCAACACCATGCTCAAGTGACAAAGGTCAAGGTCATAGGAATGTGAAAACTTAATTCTCAAACAGACTGTATTTGTCCGTCTGGACACATAACTCTATAATGCTTGTTTGGATTTCCACAAAACTTCACACAAAGGTTAAAACCAATGGAAAGTCTGTGGCACAGCAACACCATGCTTGAGTTACAAATGTCAAGGTCACAGGAATGGAAAAACTTAATTCTCTCACAGAATCTGGTTTTTCATCCTGAACAAATTCAACACAAACTTTTCGTTCCATTTATTATAGGCCATTTGGCCATAGTTCGGGGGCATCTGTGGATGGGTAGTCACTGTCAGTTTTGTTTAAAATCTTCAGAGGTCAGATTCAAGTTTGTTCAAATCAAGAACCTTGATTAATATTTTGGCCACCTATGGTAGCACAAATTTTAACTTGGTGCAAAATGAACAATTATCTTTAACAATCTTCTTCAGATCCACCAATCAGAATGTTTTGATATTTGATATGCAGCATCCTTAGGAGGTTCAGATTCAAGTTTGTTCAAAGCAAGGGTCATATTTGGGCTCCATGTGGGATCCCAAATTGAACTTAGTGCAATATAAGGACTACTCCTTCAAAAATCTTCTTCAGTTCAAGATTCTTTTGTTACATAGTATTCACATCCTTAATGTGGGGAGATTCAAGTTTGTTCCTAGGCCTATATTTGGATCCCTGTGGGAGTTCGAATTTTAACTTCTTGCGGTATGAGGAATATTCTTCAAAGGTTTTCTACTTCAGATCCAGATTTAAACCGAATGGAGAATTCACTATTGGTTTAAATGAACTGTGCCCACACATGACAGATCTGATTATGGAAAACTTTTGTTAGATGTAAATATGAGTACATAAGATAAAAGTTGGGGGTTCCATTTGGCCAAAATTTGGGGGGGGGGGGGGCTTGAAAAGAAGATTTTGAAAATTTTTGAGTGATATTATGCCAAAAATTGAACTTTCACCCTGTTTAGGAGTTGGAGAGGTTCCACGTGTTGATTTTTTTTTTCTCTTTGCTTCAAAACGTCTTTTGAAGGGGTTTGAGCGATTTTACGCATAAAAAAATCACCCAACAGACCTCCTCCCTAGACACCCCCTCCCATTGCTAAATTAGATGAACTAGATTAACATGTTCATGCTGAATGTGCCCTTAAATTCTTCTTCTTCAACCAATTTTATCAGGTGGGTGATTAAGGCCCCTTGGGGCCTCTTGTTTAGAAATGCACACCACAGTGTCTTAGTAGTATTTCCCCACCTGCATTTGGTAAAATTGGTAGTAAGTTTGTTCATTTCTGAGGAAACCAATGAAACAATGGCCAGTTCCTTTTTCCGTTGGATAAACAATTTGATCAGTTATCAATAAGTCAGGACAATATTATTCTGTTTTGGATAGGAGGAAGGTGTAACTTTATTTCAGTAAACTAGCAGGATTAAATTTTTTTTAAATGATTTTAGGCCTAAAAAAGTTAAAAATCTGTTTCTCAAGCCCACCTGCATGGTCCTTTTGGTTGCCGCAGACTCTCTTTTTATAACCAGTGTACACTTTAAAAAAAAATTAAATGGTTTAGGCCACACAAAGAAGATCTTCTGTTTCTTGGGCCATTATTTGTGAAATTGCATGCAGGCGAGCGGTTTTTTATTTTATTTTTTATTTCAGTAATTACTTCTTTGCTATCAAAAGTTCATGTTCTTGGTTCAAGTTTTAGGCCTCATAATCTACAGAATAGCATGGGTGGTGGAGTATTTCATCCCTTGAGTGCAAGAAGGCTTTGCAATGCTAAAGCATTGCAAAGCCTTCTTGCACTCAAGGGACAAATTCATCAATTTTTTTAACTTGGGTAAAATATCAGACATAAACCATTTAATTTTAATTTTTTTTAAGTTTAAATTGGTTATAAAAAGAGAGCATGCGGCAGCCAAAAGGACCATGCGGGAGGGCCTGAGAAACAGATTTTTTATTTTTTTAGGCCTTATGCTTTAACATTGCAAAGCCTTCTTGCACTCAAGGGACGAAATACACCACCACCCATGTTATTCTGTAGATTATGAGGCCTAAAATATAAAACAAACCGTTGAAATCAAGAACATGAATTTTTGATGGTAAAGAAATAATTACAAAAATAAAATAAAAAAACACCTGTCCACATGCAATTTTTAAAAAAAATGGTCTGAGAAACAGAAAATCTACTTTGTGGGGCCTAATGTTTGAAACAAAACAACAGATAGATATTTGAAAACAAATGCCCTCAATTCTGCCCTCCTCTTCTGAGTATGCCCATGCACTCATCTAGTAAAAAAGTATTGTCAAGACTAATTGGATAACCTCCTATTAATTGTATTTTACTTCTAAACACCGAACCATTTACCATGATTTCCATGTTTATTGTTCTGCTTGACGTCAGTATATTTAATATGAGCATTTAATCTATTATATCTTATTTGACAGAGTGCCATGAGCTCTGCCAAACTATATACACAACAGAATAAAGGTTAAGTTTATCACAACACTACAAGAAAATGTCAAAAGTTTCTTTTAACTGAATGCTCCTGTTACTTGAATATTTTTCATTGGCCAAGCAGCTAATCAGTTAACTGGGTTCCACTATACAATCATTTTTCCTTCAGGGCACAAAATATAAAATCAAAAGCACAATAGCATTTTTGATTTCTAGAAGGTTACATATAAGTTTACCCTCTTTATAACTCCACAGAAATAATTTGCATTCTCTCTTACAAAGTCACTCTTCAGAAAAAATGAAGGCGCACACACTTAACAACACTTCTATTTTTTAACCCAGATGTGCATTTTGTACAGTCCGGCCTGACATTTCAAGGTTCATGCAAATCAGTTAATTCACAAAATGAAAGATCATGAAATGACTCATGAGACCACTGGTCATTGTTATCACTGATCATTGACAATTTAATTGCATCAAAATTTGAAAACATTTTAATTTTATTCAACCTCACTCAAATAGTGCAACATTGTTTAACCCGAATTTACACAAATTTCTCAGAATCAAATAAATTAGTTTTCCCATTGTCTGTGTAAACTAAACCATTCAGTGTTGCATGTTCTGGAAAATTCCAAGTGGGAATCCATACAGGCTACAAACAAAACAAAATGTAAAATGTCATTTTCAGCTCACCTTTCACGTAGTCAAATTTGAAGTTTTGTCATGCCTCATCGTCCATCGGGATGTCTGTCTGTTCATCAACAATTCAATACGGCGCAGGCTAGAGGCCATATTTATGAACCGACCTTTACAAAACCTCTTAGGTACCTTTGTTATCACTGTGGGACAAGAACGAATGTTTTTGGGTGCAGTCTAAAATTCAAGATGGCTGCCAGCAGCCATTTTGTACCGAAATTAGTGCAATCAGTTTTTTGTACAGAACTTCTGTATGAAAATTCTGATTTTAATAAATTTTCCTATGAATGTTTAGTAACATGGTATACATCACATATAATATGGGTTTGTTTCTCGTGTAGAAATGATGCAAATTAGATGAACTTTGATTTATTCAGTGCTACTTATACACAGTAAGTACACATGTCAATACGGCTTGGGTTAGGGGTTGTATTTATGAACTGATCTTCACGAAACTTCTTGGGTACCTTTGTTTTCACCTTGGGACGAGAACGAGTGTTTTTGGGTGTGGTTCGAAATTCAAGATGGCTGCCAGCAGCCATTTTGTACCAAAATTAGGTACAATCAGTTTTTTGTACAGAACTTCTATATGAAGGTTCTGATTTGAATAAATTTTTGAATGAATGTTTAGTAACATGGAATAGGTCACATATAATACAGGTTTTTTTCTCAATCAGAAATTATGCAAATTAAATAACTTTGATTTATTCAGTGCTACTTATACACAGTTAGTACACGTCAATGCGACTTGGGCTAGAGGCTGTATTTATGAACTGATCTTCACGAAACTTCTTGGGTACCTTTGTTATCACCTTGGGACGAGAAAGAGTGTTTTTGAGTGCAGTCCAAAATTTCAAAATGGTTGCTGGCGACCAATTGGACAAACTTTGATTTATTCAGTGCTATTTATACACAGTAAGTGCACATTTCAATACGGCTCTGGCTAGAGGCATCTAACTTTCACCCACCTTTACAATACTTTACCTGTACATTTGTTACAGGCCACGGTCAGTATTTATGCACAGACCTTTACAATACTTTACATGTTCCTTTGTTATCAGGTCATTACCTATATGTGTGTCATTGCTGTGCCACATACTATACATTACATGTCTTACACAAGTTGAGCTACAGTGTCATTGACACTTTCATTTTCTCTGGGCCGCAGATCACTAGTAATGGATATTTGGTATGAATCCTCCGTGGGAAAGGAGGGGACCTGTGATTTTAACACTGTGGGAAACCGGAAAAACAGTCAATAAAATCACTCTCACAAACCACCAGTCCAAATACTTTCATGGTTGAGTTACAATATCTATGTTAGATCAATTTATTTTTTCAAATCAAACTGGTTAATGGGTAAGTTATGAACTGATGACATCATAACAATATCACAAGAATTCACAGGCTGGACTGATTTCATGAACGTTCATTTATGCAGACATTCATTTTACCTGTTAATGGATAAGTGATGAACTGGTGACATAACAATATCACAAGAATCGACAGGCAGGACTGATTTCATGAATGCAAATTTATGCAGACATTCATTTTGCCGGTTAATGGATAAGTGATGAAGTGGTGACATAACAATATCACATGAATCGAGAGGCTGGACTGATTTCATGAACATATATTTATGCAGAGATTCATTTTGCTGGTTAATGAATGAGTGAAAAATCGACAGGCTGAATTGATTTCATGAACCCACTTCAGAAATAAACAGATAACACTGAGAATTACTTAAAACTATAATTTCTTGCACTGTCTGTATACTGGGTAGTTTTTAGTTCATATACGAAATGCTACAGATAGTCAGTACAGGAGTATATATAATAAATAGTATATTGGAGAGGTAAGTTTGAACATAAGAAAAATTTATTTTGTCTGTTGGGCAGTTTTAAACCAATGTCTAGTGAGCTGCACCCACTCAAAAATCTGTTCAGACTTCCTTCTCCACAAAATATTTCCTGTTTTCAAACATTACATGTCTAATATACCATAATGTCCTTGACCTTAAATTTGTTTTGGCTTATTGTCTGTTGGCTTTCTTGACTGATTGGGACCCTAATTCATCTGTAAGTTGTAAATTATGAGAAGAAGAATCCTGTTTGCCAAAGTCAAGGTCACAATGACCTTGAACATAAGGTTTCTGCTTTATACCTGAAGATACTCGCAACCAATCTTACCTCACCATTCGTAACCAAAATCATATAAAGGTTGAACAAAATGAGAGGTAAGACCTCTTTTTTATTTTCAGGTCTCATTGCCAGTTGTTAGGGCAACAGTGACCTATACCATCAAAAGAATTTTCACTTCACAATTCATAATTTCCTTGGCTAATTTTTACTAAATGTCATTTGTAGTTCAGACAATTGAAACAATATTTTGAGGTCTCTGTGTCATTGGTTAAGAAGAGTGTTGTCAGAATATACTTTTTATTTAAAGTTAACTCCCTCATTCGCACTTTCCACATCTGCTTTTCACTATCTCAAACATTCTCTAGCATTACCACCAGAGGCTGGATTCAAAAAATTTTTAACCTATCACATTTAACCCTTTACCCAATGTAGACAATAACAAAATTTATTATTTTAAATATCGTTTTTTTCAAATTTAAAAAAAAAAACAACATATAATGTGACCCTTCATTAGAACGAGCTGGATATGTCACATGATATGGTTTTGTTGGAATTTTATGAAAAACAATTTTTTTAACTGCTCAGTTTGTATATTACGTGGGCAGATGTGACAGATATGTTCAGTATTTTAACATCAGTGTGCAGAGGGTTAATTGAATAACAAGTCCTGTGATGTGTTGAGAAATTACCATGACAATCACCACCAAAGTCCTCTTGTTGACAGACCTATTTGGCCTAGTACATTCAATACAGGCATTCAATCCACTATATAACAGAGCTTCAATGGAGGCCTATCAAACAATATATAATTGAATAAATTTATATATACGATACAGGAAAGTTACAGAATCCCTTTTAACCCTTTACCTAACATGAAAAGCAGAGACACTTGCAAACAAAATTCTTGAATAACTAATTTTTTTCATTTTTAGCTAAACTTGACAAAGTCAAGATAAGCTGTTGCCATCATACGTGCGGAAGTCTGTCAGTCTGTGAGTCTGTTAGTCTGTCAGTCTGTGAGTCTATTCACATTTTCCTTTAGCACAGGCTAAACATCATAGTTCTTGTCTGATTGTCACGAAATTTCATATGCAGGTTTGGGGTCATGTCTAGATGAGAACATCCCCTTTTGGTCACGATCGGTCAACCGGAATGGCTACCCTCGCCCAAAACCAGAAAACTATTAGCACAGTCTACAGGTCGTATTTGTGATGGGATTTCATTGTAACTTGGTAGGATGCCTCTGTATAATGTCTAGATGAGAACGTCCCCTTTTGGTCATGATCTGTCAACCGTGAGGGCTGCGCAAGCCCAAAACCCAGAAACTTTTAACACAGTCTGCAGGTCATATATAATATGGAGGGATTTCTTTGTAACTTGGTAGGATGACTCCGAATGATGTCTAGATGAAAACTTCCCCATTTGGTTATGATCTGTCAACCGTGACGACTGCCCGAGCCCAAAACCTGAAAATCATTAGCACAGTCTACAGGTCATATTTATGGAAGGATTTCATTGTAACTTGGTAGGTTGACTTCATATAATGTCTAGATGAGAACGTCCCCTTTTGGATGTGATTGGGCAACTGTGATGGCTACAGAGACCCGAAGCTGGAAAACCTTTAGCACAGTCTACAGGTCATATTTATGAAGGGATTTCATTGTAACTTGGTAGGATGACTCCAAATAAAGTCTAGATGAGAACGTACCCTTTTGGTTGCGATCATTCAGAATTGATGGCTGCCCAGGCCCAAAAACCTTTAGCATAGTCTATAGGTCATATTTATGGAAGGATTTCATTGTAACTTGTTAGGTTGACTCCATGTAATGCCTAGATGATGACATCCCCTTTGGGTCGTGATTGGTCAACTGTGACGGCTACAGGGGCCCGAAGCCTGAAAACCTTGAGCACAGTCTACAGGTCACATTTATAAAGGGATTTCATTGTAACTTCATAGGATCACTCCAGATAATGCCCAGATGAGAACGTCCCCTTTTTCAACCATGATGGCTGCCCGAGCTCAAAACCCGAAAAACTTTAGTACAGACTGCATGTCGTATTTGTGAAGGGATTTCATTGTAACTTGGTAAAATGACTCAGTATAATGTCGAGATGAGGATGTCCCCTTTTAGTTGCAATCAGTCAACCATGATGGCTACACAGGCCTGAAGCCCGAAAACCTTTAGCACAGTCTACAGGCCATATTTATGAAGGGCTTTCAATGTAAGTTGATAGGATGACTCGTTTTGGAATAATTTCACTGTAACTTGGTAACTTTCGTTGACATACATTAACTGTGAGGGCCACATACATTAACTGTGAGTGCCACATTAACCCACCCCTCAGTTCTTTAGTACAGTCTACACCTCATATTATTAGCTCAACTTTGGCAAAGCCAAATTTGAGCTTATGCCATGGCCAGTCGTCTGTCAACAATTCAATACGGCTCGGGCTAGAGGCCGTATTTATGAACCGATCTTTAAGAAACTTCTTGGGTACCTTTGTTATCACCGTGGGATGAGAACGAGTGTTTTGGGGTCCTATCCGAAATTCAAGTTGGCCGCTGGCAGCCATTTTGTACAAAATTAGGTGCAATCAGATTTTTGCTTAGAACTTCCATATGAAAGCGCTGATTTGAATAATTTTTTGTATGAATGTTTAGTACCATGGGATACATCACATATAGTACAGGTTTTTTCTCATGCGTAAATTATGCAAATTAGACTAACTTTGATGTATTTAGTGTTACTTTCAGCACTGTAAGTGCAAATGCCAATACGGCTCGGGCTAGAGGCCGTATTTATGAATCAATCTTTACGAAACTTCTTAGGTACCTTAGGTATCACCGTGGGACGAGAACGAGTGTTTTTGGGTCCGGTCCAAAATTCAAGATGGCCGATGGCAGCCATTTTGTACAAAATTAGGTGCAATCAGATTTTTGCACAGAACTTCCATATGAAAGTGCCGATTTGAATAATTTTTTGTGTGAATGTTTAGTACCCTGGGATACATCACATATAACACGGGTTTTTTTCTCGTGCAGAAATTATTCAAATTAGATGAACTTTGATTTTTACCTGCGTCGCCAGGGGCAGAGCAGGTCTAGTAACCGCTCGACTCCATCCATCTGTCCGTCAGTCCGTCCGAAACACTTCTTCCGTCAAAGTTTTCTTGGCTTCTATGAAAGGGAATGATTTTATATTTGGTCTGCTGCTTCATAATGATGAGTTGTATCATGTGTCTAATTTTCAGATCTGCCGTGCTGCCACTTCCTGTTTGCCGATACTTTGAAATTTTACTGTACCCACTGAACATTGAAAGTTTCCGTCAAGGTTTTCTTGGCTTCTGTGCAAGGGATTGATTTTATATTTGGTCTGCTGCTTCATAATGATGAGTTGTATCGTGTAAGCAATTTTCATTTCTGCCATGCAGCCTCTTCCTGATTGCCGATACTTTGAAATTTTACTGTACCCACTGAACATTGAAATTTTTTGTCAAACTTTTCTCGGCTTCTATGCAAGGGATTGATTTTATATTTCATCTGGAGCCTGATAATGATCAGTTGTATCGTGTATGCAATTTTCAGATCTGCCATGCAGCCACGTCCTGTTTGCCAATTCAATTGCATGCAGCAACGCAGGTCCAGACCCGGTATTGGTCTTGTTTCAGTGCTACTTACACACAGTAAGAACACATGTCAATACGGCTCGGGCTAGAGTCTGTATTTATGAACCGATCTTCATGAAACATCTTGGGTACCTTTGTTATCACCTTGGAATGAGAACGAGTGTTTCTGGGTGCGGTCCAAAATTCAAGATGGCTGCCAGTGGCCATTTTGTACCGATATTAGGTCTAATCAGTTTTTTGTACACAACTTCTATACGGCTCAGGCTAGAGGCCGTATTTATGAACCGATCTTTACAAAACTTCTTGGGTACCTTTGTTATCGCCGTGGGATGAGAACGGTGTTTTGGGGTGTGGTCTGAAATTCAAGATGGCCTCCAGCAGCCATTTTGTACCCAAATTAGTGCAATCAGTCTTTTGTACAGAACTTCTGTATGAAAGTTCTGATTTGAATAAATTTTTGTATGAATGTTTAGTAACATGGAATACATCAAATATAGTACGGGTTTTTTTCTTGTGCAGAAATTATGCAAATTAGATGAACTTTGATTTATTCAGTGCTACTTATACACTGTAAGTGCACATGTCAATACGGCTCGGTCTAGAGGCTGTATTTATCAACCGATCTTCACGAAACTTCTTGGGTACCTTTGTTATCACTTTGGGATGAGAACGAGTGTTTCTGGGTGCGGTCCAAAATTCAAGATGGCTGCCAGTGGCCATTTTGTACTGAAATTAGGTCCAATCAGTTTTTTGTCACAACTTCTGTACAACTCATATTTATGAACTGATCTTCACAAAACTTCTTGGGTACCTTTGTTTTCACCTTGGGACAGGAACGAGTGTGTTTTGGGGTGCCTTTGTTATCATTGTGCTATGAGAACAAATATTTTGGGGTTCAGTCAGACCCACTCTGGGGCTTAAAAGATTTCTTTTCTAGTTTAGCATCTGACTGTCACCCACCTTTACCTATACATTTGTTACAGGCTACAGTCAGTATTTATGTACAGACCGTTACAATACTTTATATGTACCTTTGTTATCAGGTCATTACCTAGATATTTGTTATTGCTGTGTCACATACTATACATGTACATGTCTTAACAAGTTGAGCTACAGTGTCATTGACACTTTAATTTTTATTAAAAACATAGCATTCAGGGAAAAGAAATTAACATATTCCCAATTATCACAATTCTTGTATTATTTCATAATCCTTTCATAAACATTGAACATTGTCCTTTTCATCAAACACAACACACAGACAAGTTAAGCTACAGTCATTGACACTTTCATTTGTCTCAGAAACAAAGGTTATGACACCTCATCATCAACGAGCTCGTTCCAAAGAGTGGTCATAACCTATGTTTTTGAGATAAAAAATGAAAAAATAATGAAAATTAATTGACAATTTTTGTGAATAGCGCTGGCCTTTTTGGCTGTTACGTTGGGTAAAGTGTTAATTGGATACTCCCATTAACTGAATAATTTCCATTGGCAAAGTTGCTGTTCAATTAACAGGGATCCACTGTATGAAATTGTTTCAGCTACTGTGTTTTATTTACAATGGCATAGCGGGGTTCAAACCAATGGCAAGAGAGTTTCCTCTGGCACCAACTGCCTAGCAAAAACTATACTGAACCACGCATACCACTCAGCCACTGACAGACCCCTATAAGGGGAATGTTAGTTAACAATTATATATGAGACCAGTACAGATCACACAGAATTCTCTCTGTTTCATATTTCTGCCTGCCACTGAATCAAGGACGCTGGTTTTGTTTGCAATAGCATAGCGGGGTTCAAATAAATTTTAAATAAAGTATATTTTTACAGACTCTTTTACAATATTTGAAATTAAAGATTAGGATTAAGATGTAAATTTTGGTCAAAGTTGAGATAATATTGAATGAGATTATTTTTGCACTGATAGGTAATAAAGAAAGAGATCATGGATTTTGGGATGGACCACATGGATCAGAACTCTGGCAAGAGCAACATTCTCCAAGATTTCCAAGAATAAAGCGAGGTAACAGAACAATTTTCGTAGGTGTCTTGGTGGATGGAATAGGAATTTATGTTATGTTTCCTTGGGCTTTTATGAAATACATGGAATAGTGTAACATTCACAGTTCAGCCATAGAATAGTGTTATTAAGGAAACAGCTAATGACTTAACTCTTAACCAGCTGAGTACTTTTAAAATATTTTTCATCAAATCAAGTCATGGCTGCTTCACAGCAGCCATGACTTGATTTGATGAAAAATTCATGAACATTTGACTTCAGAAATTATTGGTCAAAAAGTCTATACAATTTACCCTGGAAAATTTTGTTAAATATCCTCAAATTTGATTTATTTTAATATCAAGACATTGACTGTCCTGAGCAGGAATACCTGCCATCAGCATGCAAGGAGTTAATCAGAATGATGCAACTTGAAGAAGTTTCAAGCAGTTGAAAACAGGATCTAATAAATAACTTATTTAGATATTATTTTCTTTTTAGCTCACCAATGAAGTTGTGTGAGCTTATGTCATGACCCAAGGTGTGTCGGTGTCAATGTCGGCGTCATCACTTGTGTTAAAGTTATTGTAAGAGTCCACTTTGACTTTCCCACCTGTTAAAATGCACCTCATTCTGGTTCTACGGCTTACAATTACCCACACACCCTTACCGAGTGATATTTTTTCAATTTTTAGAGTGTTTTTGCAAAGTTAGACTTTTTTGTCAGTGTGTACATGAGAGGAGGCTACCACCGGTATGCCGTGGCTTTTATATTTCAGATATGTGTTAAATGCATCAATATAAGACAACATTAACCCTTGACTGGACATTTTTTGGAGATGTTGGACTTTTTTAATGCAATGTTTGACTTTTTTGTAAGTTTGGACTTCAGAAATTTCTGACCTGTTTTGCTATACATGTACATGAGTGGAGGCTACCACAGGTATACAGTGGCTTTTATATTTCTCATATGTGTTAACCCTTGACCAGACATTTTTTGCAGATTTGTAATAAGCCTAGGTTTATTGCAGGCCATACATTGGTGAGCTGATGGGGATGGACACCCCCCTCTTGTTTGTTTGATATATTCACTATAATCTGCCTAACATCCTGTCTCACGGTTAGGACATAAAAACAAAATAGAACTAAAAAAAGAAATGGGCACTTTGATTCCTGAATTTGATCCAGTTCCCTATGCAGGTGACTTTTGTTCCTGAAATGTTTTTAGCTCACCGAAGGGAGCTTAACTTATCACTTGCCATCCGTCGTCGTCGTCCGGCGTCCGTCGTCTGGCGTGAACTTTACATTATCGACTTCTCCTCCCAAACCAATAGCCCAATTTTATTCAAATCTTGGTCAAATATTCGTCCACCAATACCAATTCGGATTTGTTCAAATAAAGTTGCCTCTCTCCCTGGGTGGTGCCACACCCCCAAGGGGCACCAAAATCCTTAAAAATCTTCTTCTCATGAACTATTAGTGGCAGAGACCTGATATTTGGTTTGCAGCTTCCTTTTGGGTTGTAGACTCAGGCTTGTACACAGAAAGTTTGAGGGGCAATATTTGCCATTGTTATGGGAGGGGCAGTAATTTTGGCCACGCCCAAAATTTCTATTTTCCAAACCGAGAGGCTGATTTGAACCAAATTTTATGTGAGGGCTTATTGGGTCATGAGTACTTGATTTATGCAAAAAAAAAATTTCCCGCAGCCCCGTGGGAACCGCAGGAGCTAAAAATAGAAAAAATTTAAAACGCCCATATCTCCAAAACTGCACGGCATTGAAAATTTTTATTTGGTGTGCAGCTTCCTTAGGACCAACAGAAAGGATTGGTAAAAAAAAATTGCCATCGGTTTTATCATAGGGTACAGTTTCGGGACTTTGAAAAAGTGCTGAGTCAGCACTTTTTAACACTGTAGGCAATGGGAAAAACATTAAAAAATCTTCTTCTCCAGATCCAGCAGGCAGAATCTTTTGATATTTGGTATGCAACATTGTAGGGTGGATCTGATTCAAGTTTGTTCAAATCGGCCCCCTGGGTTCATATTTGGGCTCAGTATAGGAGCCTGATTTCGAACTTAGTGCATTTCAGGCAAATTTCTTAAAAAATCTTCTTCTCCAGATCCAGCAGGCAGAATCTTTTGATATTTGGTATGCAACATTGTGGGGTAGATCTGATTCAAGTTTGTTCAAATCGGCCCCCTGGGTTTATATTTGGGCTCAGTATAGGAGCCCAAATTTGAACTTACTGCATTTCAGGCAAATTTCTTTGAAAATCTTCTTCTCCAGATCCAGCAGGCAGAATCTTTTGATATTTGGCATGCAACATTGTAGGGTGGATCTGATTCAAATTTGTTCAAATCGGCTCCCTAGATTCATATTTGGGCTCACTATAGGAGCTCGAATTCGAACTTAGTGCATTTCAGGCAAATTTCTTCAAAAATCTTCTTCTCCAGATCCAGCAGGCAGAATCTTTTGATATTTGGTATGCAACGTTGCAGGGTAGATCTGATTCAAGTTTGTTCAAATCGGCCCCCTGGATTCATATTTGGGCTTACTATAGAAGCCTGAATTCGAACTTAGTGCATTTCAGGCAAATTTCTTAAAAAATCTTCTTCTCCAGATCCAGCAGGCAGAATCTTTTCATATTTGGTAAGCAACATTGTGGGGTGGATCTGATTCAAGTTTGTTCAAATCGGCTCCCTGGGTTAATATTTGGGCTCAGTATAGGACCCCGATTTCGAACTTAGTGCATTTCATGCAAATTTCTTAAAAAATCTTCTTCTCCAGATCCAGCAGGCAGAATCTTTTGATATTTGGTATGCAACATTGTAGGGTGGATCTGATTCAAGTTTGTTCAAATCGGCCCCCTGGGTTGATATTTGGGCTCAGTATAGGAGCCCGATTTCGAACTTAGTGCATTTAGGCAAATTTCTTAAAAAATCTTCTTCTCCAGATCCAGCAGGCAGAATCTTTTGATATTTGGTATGCAACATTGTGGGGTGGATCTGATTCAAGTTTGTTCAAATCGGCTTCCTAGATTCATATTTGGGCTCACTATAGAAGCTCGAATTTGAACTTAGTGCATTTCATGCAAATTTCTTAAAAAATCTTCTTCTCCAGATCCAGCAGGCAGAATCTTTTCATATTTGGTAAGCAACATTGTGGGGTGGATCTGATTCAAGTTTGTTCAAATCGGCCCCCTGGGTATATATTTGGGCTCAGTATAGGAGCCCAAATTTGAACTTAGTGCATTTCAAGCAAATTTATTAAAAAATCTTCTTCTCCAGATCCAGCAGGCAGAATCTTTTGATATTTGGTATGCAACATTGTGGGATGGATCTGATTCAAGTTTGTTCAAATCGGCTTCCTAGATTCATATTTGGGCTCACTATAGAAGCTCGAATTCGAACTTAGTGCATTTCAGGCAAACTTCTTAAAAAATTTTCTTCTCCAGATCCAGCAGGCAGAATCTTTTGATATTTGGTATGCAACATTGTGGGATGGATCTGATGCAAATTTGTTCAAATCGGCTCCCTAGATTCATATTTGGGCTTACTATAGAAGCTCGAATTCGAACTTAGTGCATTTCAGGCAAATTTCTTAAAAAATCATCTTCTCCAGATCCAGCAGGCAGAATCTTTTGATATTTGGTATGCAACATTGTGGGGTGGATCTGATTCAAGTGTGTTCAAATCGGCCTCCTGCATTCATATTTGTGCTCACTATAGAAGCTCGAATTCAAACTTAGTGCATTTCGGGCAAATTTCTTCAAAAATCTTCTTCTCCAGATCCAGCAGGCAGAATCTTTTGATATTTGGTATGCAACATTGCGGGATGGATCTGATTCAAGTTTGTTCAAATCGGCCCCCTGGATTCATATTTGGGCTTAATATAGAAGCCCAAATTCGCACTTAGTGCATTTCGGGCAAATTTATTAAAAAATCTTCTTCTCCAGATCCAGCAGGCAGAATCTTTTGATATTTGGTATGCAACATTGTGGGGTGGATCTGATTCAAGTTTTTTTCAAATAGGCTTCCTAGTTTCATATTTGGGCTCACTATAGAAGCTCGAATTCGAACTTAGTCATTTCAGGCAAATTTCTTAAAAAATCTTCTTCTCCAGATCCAGCAGGCAGAATCTTTGGATATTTGGTATGCAACATTGTGGGGTGGATCTGATTCAAGTTTGTTCAAATCGGCCCCCTGGGTTTATATTTGGGCTCAGTATAGGAGCCCAAATTTGAACTTAGTGCATTTCAGGCAAGTTTCTTCAAAAATCTTCTTCTCAAGATCCAGCAGGCAGAATCTTCTGATATTGGGTATGCACCATGCTTAGGGGGGTGAGATTCAAGTTTGTTCAAGCCAAGTCCCTGGGTTCATATTTGGGCTCACTGTGGTAGCCCGAATTATAACTTAGTTCAAAATGAGGAATTTTCTTTAAAAATCTTCTTCAGATCCAGCAGTCTGAATGTTTTGATATTTGGTGTGCAGCATCCTTAGGGGGTGAGATTCAAGTTTGTTCAAGACATGTCCCTAGGTCCATATTTGGACTCACTGTGGGAGCTCGAATTGTAACTTAGTTCAAAATGAGGACTTTTCTTTAAAAATCTTCTTCTTCAGCCATGTCCCTAGGTCCATATTTGGACTCACTGTGGGAGCTCGAATTGTAACTTAGTTCAAAATGAGGACTTTTCTTTAAAAATCTTCTTCTTCAGATCCAGCAGTCGGAATGTTTTGATATTTGGTGTGCAGCATCCTTAGGGGGGTGAGATTCAAGTTTGTTAAAGCCAAGTCCCTGGGTTCATATATGGGCTCCCTGTGGGAGCCTGAATTATAACTTAGTTCAATATGAGTAATATTCTTTAAAAATCTTTTTTTTTTAGATCCACTGGTCAGAATCTTTGGATATTTGGTATAAGCTTTTCTTAGGAGGAGCAGATGCAACTTGTTGAAATCAATTCTCTGGGTTGATATTTAGGCTACCATGTCAGGTGAGCGCCCTCAGGCCCCTTGGGGCCTCTTGTTTAAATGATTCACCCACAATGTTTTCCCCCTGGATCAGATAATGTTAATGCCCAATTGCCATAAACCAATGAGAAAAGCAGACATCTCGGCTTATCCGAAACATGTAGAAATGTAATGCCTCCTCCCATATCCCCACAAATGTCAAATTCCTCAGTTCCCAAAGAACAGGATTGTCTTCAATGAAAATCAGGTTCCCCACTCTGTCTGCTTTCATATATTTGTTTTGTGAGAGTTGTAAAGAATACACAAATTGTTTCTTTTTTTTTTTTATTCATTTCATTTATTCATTTCAAGTTGTTGGATTGCAAGTGCAAGCAAACTCTTTTGATCTCAGATATGTCATTCATTAACCCTTTGAACCCTAGCGGCTGTTTTTCCGGCCAGGAACATGATACGTCATAATTTCATTAAATAGGATGGATGCTCTAAGTGCATGTGTGTGGTAGACCAATCAATATTTTCAACGTGCAGCCCCAAGGTTTAACATTGAAAATATTAATAGTCCTCCCACTTAATAATGAACATGAACTCTTCCAGTTGCAGTCATTGACCTAATCTGGAAGATACCACCAGGGTTCAAAGGGTTAAAATAATATCCTAAATTTAGTTTCACTGAACTGTGGCATGTCAAGAATATAAAGTAAACCTCCTCTTTAGGTGGATTACTCTATGCTTCGAAAAAAAAATAATACAGATTAGGCCTAAAAAAGTTTAAAATATGTTTCTCAGGCCCTCACACATGGTCCTTTCGCTGTCGCATGCTCTCTTTTAATAACCAATGAAAACTTTAAGAAAAAAAAAAATAAAATGATGGTTTATGTGTAATATTTTATCCAAGTTAAAAAAATTAATAAATTTGTCCCTTGAGTGCAACAAACCTTTGCAATGCTTTAGTATTGCAAATCCTTCTTGCACTCAAGGGACGATATACACCGCCACCCATGCTGTTATATAACAAATTAAGAACATGAACTTTTGATGTCAAAGAAATAATTACAAAAATAAAAAATAAAATAAAAAACACCCACCCACATGCAATGTTACAAATGAAAGTGTCAGTGACACTGCAGCTCAACTTGTCCAAGAAGGGGCTGAACTAAATAGAAAAATCCAGTAATGCCATGTCACTCACTCAAGTTTCTACAGAAAAGACATCACACCAAAGCTACAAATGGAATCTGAAAAAAATCGGGTGAGGGATGGGGCCTGTTGGGTATACCAATGGAATTGATGACAGTTTATATGTCAAATCCAAGATGGCTGGTGGCAGTTTTCTTTTTCAATGGAATGCAGAAAAATTTGATTACTCCCATCTGGACATCATACCAAAGTTACATATAAAATTTGAAAAAGATCGGGTGAGAGGAGCGGCCTGTAGCATCTGCTAATTGAATTGTTGACAGTTTATATGCCAAATCCAAGATGGCCACTGCCTGCCATGTTTTTCAACAAAATTCAGAAACATTTGATAGCTACCATATAGCCATCACACCAAAACTACATATGGAATTTGAAAAAGATTGGGTGAGAGATGTGACCTGCAGGGTGTGCTAATGAAATAGTTGACAATTCAAATGCCAATCCAAGATGGCTGCCTTATTTTTTAACAAAATTCAGAAAAATTTTACAGCTCCCATCTAGACATCACACGAAAGATATATATGAAATTCAAAAAAGATCTGGTGAGAGATGCGACCTGTAGGGTGTGTGTGCTGATGGAATTGTTGACAATTTACATCCGAATCCAAGATGGCTGCTGGTGGCCATATTTTTCAACAAAATTCAGAAATATTTGACAGCTTCTATCTAGATATTAAACCAAAGCAACATATGAAATTTGAAAGATTGGGTGAGAGATGCAGCCTGTAGGGTGTGCTAATAGAATTGTTGACGATTTATATGCCAAATCTAAGATGGTCACTGGCGGACATGTTTTTCAATGAAATTTGAAAACATTTGATAGCTTCCATCTAGACATTACCCCAAAGCTACATATGAAACTTGGGACTGATCGGTTGAGAGCCGTGGCCTGTATTGTGTGCAAAAGGAATTGTTGGACAATTTATATCCAAATCCAAGATGGCTGGTGGCATCTATGTTTTTCAACAAAATATATTCCGAAAAATTCAATAGCTCCCATCTAGACATCACACCAAAACTGCATATGAAATCTGAAAAAGATTTAGTGAGAGATGCAGCCAGTAGGGTGTACAAATGGAATTGTTGACATTTTATATGCCAAATCTAAGATAGCCACTGACAGCCATGTTTTTCATTGAAATTGGAAAAATTTTATAGCGCACATCTAGACATTGCTCCAAAGCTGCATCTGAAATTTGAGACTGATCGGGTGAGAGCTGCGACCTGTAGGGTGGGCTAAAGTAATTATTGGACAATTTATATGTAAATCCAAGATGGCCACTGCCAGCCATGTTTTTCAACCAAATTTTTAAAAAATTGACAGCTCCCATCCAGATATTGCCCCAAAGCCACATATGGAATTTGGTACTGATTGGATGAGAACTGTGGCCTGTAGGGTGTGCTAAAGGAATTGTTGGGCAATTTATATCCGAATCCAAGATGGCTGCTGGCAGCCATGTTTTTCAACAAAATTCAATAGCTCAAATGACATTGACATGCCTGCCCACGTCATTTCCAGACTTGTACTTCAGTTTGACAGGACGCAATGATATCAGATGTATATTTCTCTCTGATAAACTGATAGAGCAAGTTGAGGTTTGCTGAAGTTTTTCTTTTGAGTGTTCTGGTTTCGATTTTCATTTATAAAGTCCTATTTATGGAAGCAAACCGGCCTTCCATTATGTTTGTTTATACATGTGCAGACATGATTTGCGATGATTAAATAGTTTGGGCACCAATTACATATGCAAATAGGTTGGTCATGTGGGTGGGGTGAGATAGCTGTCACGTGGGTGGGGTGAGACAGGCATATCTCTCCCAACTGTCCCACATGACTTTATATATATCTCAGTACCTTAGTGGTGGGAGAAAAGCAGATCTATATTTGGCAAAGTCTGTCTATCAGTCAGTCAGTTGGTTGGTGACTCACAAGTTTTTTAAACTCAAAGCTTTTAAAATACTTAGTTGAATTACGTTATTGATGCCTAGCCCATTGTTTAATGCAAGTGTTATTTGGTGTATTTTTGTCAGAGTTATTTCCCTTTATGAACTCATATTTATAATCCATTACAGCTTAGGGGGTGATCATGCAATTTTTAAATATGGCTCAGTTGAGTAACTGTATAACAAAATAATATAATCAGAGGTTATTATCCTAAATTCAAAGATTGTTATTCATCTAGAATACAGGACTTACCAAGCCAGATTAGTTTCAAACTTCTTTATTCTTCTTCTGTTGCATAATCTAAAGGGTCACTGCTCCTCATTAGCTTAAGTGATCACTTTTTGTCCATTGTCCATCCATCCATCATCCATCTGTCCCTTAGGCTTGAACTTTACATTATTGACTGCTCTTCGTAAATCCCTGAGCCCAATTGAGTCAAATTTGATGTGTATGTTCCTTATCATTTGTCAGTTAAAGTTTGTTAAAATAAAGTTGCCTTGCTCACAGAGAGCACAAACAAGGGGCATAATTCTGTTAGCACCCTACAAATGTTTTTTCTTCTTCAGAACAAACTATTGGAATTTTTACATATACAACATCCTTAGTGTGTCAGATTCAGAGTTGTTCAAAACAAATCTTCGAATTGAAAACTGGCCTCCCTTTGGGAACCCAAAATCTAACTTGGTGCAATATGAGGAAATGTGTTTAAAAATCTTCTTCAGATCTACCAGTCAAAATATCTTGATATTTGGTATACTGCATCTTTAGGGGCAGAGTGGGGGAAGGGGGTGGCAGGGTTTTGTAAAGGGGGGGATCAGCAGGAAGTTTGTTCAAATCAAGTCACTGGAGTCGTATTTGGGCTCCCAATGGGGAAACTGAATTTTAGCTTAATTTAATATGTGGAATATTCTTTAAAAATCTTTAAGAATATTTTGATATTTGGTATGTAGCATTCTTAGTGGGGTGAGATTCAAGTTTGTTCAAATCAAGTTCCTGGATTCATATTTGGGCTCTCTTTGGGATCCCGGTTTTTAATTCAGTCCAATATGACAAAATTAAAAAAAAAAAAATCTTCAGATCCACCAGTCACAATCCTGTGATAAATTGTGTATAGAGCATGCTTAGGGGGTCAGATTCAAATTTGTTCAAATTAAGTCCCTGGGGTCATATTTGGGCTCCCTGTGAGAACACAAACTTTAACATAGTACAATAAGTGGAATATTATTTAAAAATCTTTATCTTCAGATCTACAGGTCAGAATCTTTTGATATATGATATGGAGCATCCTTAGGAAGTTTGGATTCAAGTATGTTCATTTTTGGGCTCCCTGTAGGAACCCAAATTTGAACTTGGTGCAATATGAGGAAGTTTATTTGAAAATATTCTTCCAATCTATTAATCAACATCTCTTGATATTTTGTATACAGCACCTTTTTTTTTTTTTGGGGGGGGGGGGGGGGGGGAGGAGAGGGTGTCAGCTTTGTTAGGAATATTCTTTAAAAATCTTCTTCCGGTTCATCAGTCAGATTCTTTTCATCTTGGGTATGTAGCTCTCTAAGTTGGGTGCAGTGTTCACGCTGGCATGTGCCAAATATGCACAAAAAAATTCTCATTTGGCACAAAAAATATTCAGCTTTGGCTCATTAAAATACCGAGTCAGCGTGAACACTTATAGGGTGAGATTCAAATTTGTTCAAATCAAGTCATATTTGGGCTCCCTATTGTAACTTTTTGATATTCGATATGCAGTATCCTTACGACATTCAGATTGAAAGTTAATCAAATCAAGTCCCTGGGGACATATTTAAGCTCCTTGTGGGAGCTGAAATTTTAACTTTGTGCAGTATGAGGAATATTCTTTAAAAACCTCCTTAGATATTTGGTTTGCACTGTCCTTAGTCAGTGTTCACGCTGGCTCAATATCTTAATGTGCCAAATCTGAATGTTTTCTCTGCCAAATGCAAATTTTTTGTGCCAATTGAGATTTTTTTGTGTCATCGGTATTTTATATGGGAGAACTTTAAAAAAAAAAAAATTTTCTCTTTATATTTTATTCAAGAAAGATCAAGCGCATAAAATTACCTCAAACCAAACATAAAACGGAACATAAAATTATAAAATATCATGAAACATATATAGTCCTACTTATAGCAGGTCAATAGAAATTTGCACCTCGATGACCTTTACAGTAACTGATTGACATGTTAATTGAAACCTTTGTCATTTTATTAGTGTGTTAATCTTTGATTTTGGTCAATGAGGAATGTACCACCAATAATTAAAGACAACATATAATCTGGTCTATTGTTCACTGGTGAAGAAACAAAGCATGCGATGTTTACAAAATACATGACTTCTTAATCTGTGGTCACTGGTGAGGACAGGTCATTGTGTACACAGTTGAACGAGATTACTTTTTTGTAACCAATGATGTGAGCATCCATATTAATATATTTTTATACTGTAAACCAATGGCCCAGACTAGCTGGTGCTTAACTCAAAGTTATTAAGGGCCAAACACAAATTTTGAACCCCCCAATCCCCAAAATTTGCTTGTAAAACTGAAAATTAAAAGTCCTATCTGGCCCTCCATACATTTACTCTCCGTGCATGTGCAGACGTCAGGAAGTGACAGGAATTGGCGCCAACATTATTCTTTGTTTGGCCCTAAAAGTCATCAACAATGAAATGACATCTGTGCTTTAAAATCTCCTTTTTTGAGGATGCTAGATACAATGTTTTGAGAAACTTGCACAAGCCAGAGCATATGTCCGCCCTCCACTCGGGATGTTCTGTTTAGTCTGCAGCCGGGATCGGTTTCAGTCAAGGCTTCCTCCGCTACATTTCACAAGGCTGAAATGAAGTTTTCTGGTTGGAAACTTGCACGAGATGGAGCATATGTCCGCCTGCTGCTTGGGAGGCTCCGTCTAGTCTGCAGCCGGGGTTTGCTTCAGTCACAGCTTCTTCCGCTACGTTATTTAAGCACACATGACTGCATCCTAGCTACCCGACTTCAGATATCCAGCCTGCTGCATGAAGAAGGAACCACTCTTCGCCCGTGAAGTCAGACCATCCGGTAGCTAAGGAGACGAGGCCTTGATCATCGGGACGTTCGGAGAAAGGATCCGTTTCCAACACACCATCCCAGGAGCAGCATGCGGCTAAGGAACGGAAATCTGCTGCTCCTCAGGCCTTGATGACGAACTTACTGTCGCAGATTGTGCAGCTAATCGCAACAAGTGCAAACGCAGCCTCCCTCAGACTCAGAATCTGAGCTGTCGGACGGTGCTGGCCGGTCCAGTCGTCTGTTCGCGCAGATGCAATGGTTCGAAATTTGCAACTGATTCTCTTGGATGGTGAAAGGGATAAGGAAGAGGATTACCTTTCCCTTTCGGAACAGTACATGGTTGCGATGGCTTTCATCCATCAATACTACCCTGATTTTGTTTCGCCGAATCAGAATGCTGCAGCGACAAGAGAGAAACCTCTGGCATCGTTGGGCGCAGACTTTATCCGGACAAAGGAGGAAGTCCTTTCTTTTCTGGTTCAGTATATGCAGGTGTTGCAGGCCTTCAGCCATATAGACAATGCCGTATTTATCCCATTGAGTTCGAGGAAGAAGGCGGTTTCTTATCTTCATCTTCCGTATGCATACCGTTTTTTGGACCACGTTCATTTAAAAACAGTTGGGGAAGATGTTCAGAGAGTTCTTCTGCGTTTGAATGAGCAGGCCGGGGATCTAGAGGTATCCTTACCTGTATCATTCACTATTTGCTCAGATGCAATTGAGACGGCAATTTCTTCAAATAAAGCGAATTTGGACGTTATGTCTTATGCAGATCACCTTACAAGAGCTATGGCGCAACGTCTCAAGGGAAAGGAATTTAAGAATGTTCGTACCTCTCTTAGAGTTCTTTCCAGTGCAATTATGTATACCACTTATAACTCAGCCCTAACAGTGGCTAATCTGGAGTTAATCAGACGTAATGCTGCCCTTGAGTCATCATCACTGATAAGATGACAAGGTGAAAAGCTCTCTCCGAGTCGCTCCGGGTTCCGGACATTTTATTTTCGACGACTAGCTTTCGTTAGTCTATGAACAGGCTACTAAGAAAGCATCTAGTGCTCTGCTTTTGAAGTCAGCATATCAACGACCTGCTTCAGCAAAAAAGAGTGAAGGAGGGCATTCCAGACAAAAATCATCAAAAAGGAAACTCCTCACGAGGGTACAAGAAACCCTCTTATAATTACTCTGGAGGTCATCAGTATAGCGACGTGGGAAAGGGGCGTAGGTCTGATTGGGACTATAGGTCAAACGCCGCTAGGCTGACTAGACAAGGTTTTTCGCGGGGAGGATGTGGTTCTTCCTCCCGTATGCCTCGCAGGTCATACAGGTGATGGTTTAGACCTCTATTGCTGGCCAGTTGGCGGAAGGAAAAAACTGGGTAACAATTACGGAAGATCAGTGGGTGAGAAATGTAGTCTCGGATGGCTTACGGCTATCATTCAGAGTAAAACCCCACTAACAAGTTGTCCGCGTTGGACAAATCTTCCATTAAATTCTTGCATAAGAGAGTTTCTCCTACCGGAGGTATAAGCTCTCTTATCAAAGGAAGCAATACGGGTCATCGAGAATCAGGATTCTCAAGATTTTTATAGTAACCTGTTCCTGGTACCAAAGCCAGACGGCTCATTCCGACCGGTAATAGACTTGAGCTGGATAACAAGTTTATCATGGCTCAGAAAGTTTATTTATGGAAATTATTCAGGTAAAAGCGAGCATTCGAGTGATCGACTATGCGGCAAGCATAGATGTAAGGATCCGTACTTTCATGACCTGGTACATCCGGCATTCTAAAAGTACCTGCGGTCCGCCGTACAAGGGAAGGTGTATCAGTTCAGAACAATATGCTTTGGTCTGAATCTGGCCCCCTGGGCATTTCACTCGAATAATGAACTCGGTAATGTCTTACTTACGAGCTCATTTGTCTGCAGTAACGTCGGCTTACTTGGATGACCTTCTACAGGGATACGGCAATAGAATTATTCTTCAGAACGATGTTCAGAGTCTGCTTCTATTACTCCGACGTCTCGGTTTCATCGTAAACGAGAAAAAGTCGGATCTAGCTCTGTACAAGTCGTCTATTCACTTGGGATTGAGCTTTGAGACTCACAACAATCTGGTTTGTCTGCCGTTACCCAGAGCGAAATTAGTCAGTTGTTATGCTCGCTTTTGTCTACACTGAGACACATTAATAGTGAGGGAATTCATGTGACTGTTGGAGCTGTGCAGAGCAGCTGTGGACCTCATTCCGATGGGCCGCCTGCACGCATGTCCCCTCCAGATATTCTTTACTCAGAACTGGAGTGTGAAGATGCTTTCGCTTGAACCGGTATTGTTTTAACAGACCTAGTAAAACAAGGGTTCAAATTGGGCAGATATTCAGTGGTTAACTCATGGAGTTATGCTGCAACTGCCGGATCCGGCTTTCATGATTATGACAGATGTGAGTCAGACGGGTTGGGGCACGACCCTAAGTCCCGCAGTCTTGAAGTGTCAGGGTCTTTGGGACCCTCGGTTCCAGGAGATACATATAAACATCAATGAGATGATGTTAATTATAGCTAGCGCTACAACATTGGATTCACATTATTAACGGACATCCATGTTCAATTTGGTCAGACAACTCAACAGTAGTAGCATACATCGGGAACCAGAACCAACCCATTCATTTCCATTATACCAACTAACGGAGAAGATTTTCCTAATACGTCATGAATCATCATGTTCATCTTTCTATCCATCATATACCGGGTCGTCTGAACGTACTAGCAGACTTGCTCTCTTGAAAAGGCCGTCTGTTGGAGTGGACGTCTCCGGTGTACGTTATATAGCGGGCAATATTAATTACCAGGATTGTTGCTATAGCCTTAACTTCTGAAGTGGCGTTAAGCACCATTCATTAATAATAAATTAATACCTGAGGGCCTTTTCGACGAATATTTATATTGTTTTTCGGTACCGCATTTACTGATTCCAGAGCGCTCCCCTCTTTCTTTTTGAAGATTCCTTCAAAAGAAAAAGGGGATGTGTGATTTTTTACCTCTCCTCCGGCTTGATACGTATGTAACTATGAGGGAAGCTGTTTTGTCCGTAATTATATCCTGCATACAGCTGGAGTTTTATTGTTTTGGGCATATGTTTGTGGGGGGATATTCTCTCATTCTCAAATACGCCATCCTAATTTTTGGGGCTTAATCCGGGCTACCCTTAAAAATTGGGAACTCGTTAAATCCAATTAGCATAGTCTTCATGCTAAGTATATGGAATTACTTGAACTTTTGTATGATATCTCTTCTCTATTACTGTATAGAGAGACATACATGTAATTCCTAATAATTTTAATTTCCTTTCACCTTGGATTACAGGATTGGAACTATGTTGATCTACTAATTCTGAAGTCCTAGGCCCTCCACCTTTTTACGATTCAGCTAGTCTGGGCCATTGGTTTACAGTGTAAAAATATTATAAATAATTTGTATATTTTTATACTTACCAATGGCCCAGACGGAGATGGACCTCCCATGAGTGGGCACTCATACCTCCCTGTTGAATTTTTATGTAGTACTCTCTTCTAAAAAGAATGATGTTGGCACCAATTCCGGTTACTTCCCGACGTCAGCGCATGCGCGGAGAATAAATGTATGGAGGGCCAGATCAGACTTTTAATTTTCAGTTTTGCAAGCAAATTTGGGGGTGGGGGGGGGGGGTTCAAAATTTGTGTTTGGCCCTTAATAACTTTTGAGTTAAGCACCAGCTAGTCTGGGCAATTGGTAAGTATAAAAATATACAAATTACTATGAATTTATAATATTTAACTTATCATTTGTTCGCTCTACTAGGAGAAAATGTAATATTATGCACCCGTTTTTTGCAAAGTCGGAAATGGCTTCCATGAGTTCAAAGAGTGGACAAAAATCAAAAATATACCAGGTTTGTGATTTTGAATTTATGTGCCAAACTTTTGTGCCAAACCCTCACATTTTATATGTGCCAGATTTTTTTAAAATGTGCATTTGGCACATGCCAGCTTGAACACTGTCCTTAGTGGGTTCAGATTCCAGTTTGCTTAGATCAAGTCCCTGGGTTAATATTGGGCTCCCTATGGAAACCTAAATTTTAACTTAGTGCAATATGGGGACATTCCTTTACAAATCTCCTTCAGATCCATCTATCCGAATCTTTTGATATTTGGTATGAAGCAACCTTAGGAGGTTGAGATTTCTTATCAACCTACCTTACAATTGTTTACTACAGGCTTGCACTACAGTGGAAGACCCTAACTCGGAAAATATACTCTCTATTTTGATCTTTCCCAAGGGATTTGGGAAAGAAATGTGCAAAAGCACCAAGAAAAAATAAGCCAAAACTGGGTCGAGCGCAGTAGGGGATGCTCTTCTCTTAGTACAAATCCACAGCTTCCGGAAACCAGTGCGGCGCAGGCAGTAACTAATGAATCATTCTTTTTTTGTCCGCCCATGTGGCAAGACGTCCATTTGCATTCAGAAACAGTGATAATTCAACTCGTTGATAATGGTTACCTGTGACTGGAATTATGGATCTGAGGATCGTATAATAACAGGACTGTGTTTTATATATTCTCATTATTATTTTCAACCACATTTTCATTGTATTTTATATATTCTCCATGTTCGCGTGCGACTTTCGCATACTGTGCGGTTCGGACATAAAATTTTTCAGTTGATAAATTTATGTCATCCCTTTGGATATTATTATTATTATTATTGGAGTTAGGTGTCAATGGGGGGCTGTATGGACAGGATTTCTCCCCTCTGTTGAGGGCAGAATTTCTGTTTTTTGGTCCCTATTGGCCATCTGGGTTCAGTTGTGTTCCCGCCAGTCCTTTATTTTCTGCCACCTTTCTCTCGTAGTTGGGGGTGTTCTTCTACTTTCTACATCTGTTGAGTTCACCTTTTGCCCAAGCATGTAGTGCGTTTTCGTGGCCGTTCCTCCCGCACCCGTTCGGGGCCTCCTGACACGGCCATGTCTGGTGAGAGTTATACCCCCTCCATGGGGGATGTGCAGTCTTTTTATGCCCCCCGACTTAAGTCAGGTGGCATATAGTGACTGAAGTGTGCATGTGTCTGTCCATGTGTGTGTGTGTGTCCACGTGTGTGTGTGTGTGTGTGTGTCCAAGCCAATAACTCGAAAACTGTTAGGGCCACAGTCATCAAACTTCACACAATTATAAAGGACCATGGGAGGATGAGTCACACACCATAGCCGGGTTCGTACCTTCAAGGTCAAGGTCACATTTCAAGGTCACACTAAAAATCAGTCAATATTTGTGTCTCAGCCATAACTCAGAAACGAATCATAGTACAATTGTTAAACTTTTTACAAATGTTAAGGACAGTCAGAAGGTGTGTCGCGTATAATAGTTTCCACTGCATCTGCAAGGTGAAGGTCACAATTGATCTTCATATGTTCAGGGTCACAAATCATGTCTCAAGCATAACTCTAAAACTATTAGGGCTACAATCATCTAACTTCGCTCAATTATAAAGGACAATGGGTGGATGTGGCACACACCACAGCCAGGTCCATAAGGTCAAGGTCACATTTCAAGGTCACACTGAAAATCATCAATATTCGTGTTTCCCTCATAACTCAGAAATGAACCAAAGTACAAATATTAAACTTTTTACAAATTTTAAGGACAGTCAGAAGGTGTGTCACATGCATTAGTTTTCGCTGCATCTTCAAGGTAAAGGTCACAATTGACCTTCATGTGTTCAGCATCAAAAATTGTGTATCAAGCATAACTCCAAAACTATTAGGGTTACAGTCATCTTACTTTGCTCAATTATTTCCAAAGTTATGGCCCTTTTCACTCTTTTGACTTGAAACTTTGTGGCAGGTCGGGGGCATTGGCACACGCTTTGCATTGCCCCTCTTGTTCTGTGGTGGCTGTTGAGTTGTCTGGTGAAGAGATGCCTGGTTCCGAGACTGTGGTCCCTCTCCAGTCGACATCTGAGGCTGTCACTAGGGTTGTGACTCCTCCTTTGGAGCCGAGCTAGGTTGCTCTCTCCCCTTTTCCACCAGTTTCAACAGCTCCCATCGTATCTGCTGCTGCTGCTGTTCCGTCTGCAACGTCATCGGTCACCATTTCAGCTGGCCTCGATTATCCCTGCAGGGGTCTGCAGAGATGCATCTCTGGTAGTGTGGACCTGGGGTATCGGCCTCAGCCTTCCCTGACTCCAACTCGGCGAAGTCGGAAGGGGTTGCCGACCGAACCCTCTGCTGTGGCCTCTCAGCACTTGAGCACAGCAGTTTTATCCCTGCAGGGGTCTGCAGAGATGTCTGGTAGTGTGGACGTGGGGTATCAGCCTCAGCCTTTTCTGACTTCAACTTGGCGAAGTCGGAAGGGGCTGTCGGCCGAACCCTCTGCTGTGGTCTCTCAGCGGTCGAGCACCGCAGTTTTCTCATTGGATTTGGATGTTCATGGTGGGGCCACCATGAACTCCGTGGCGTTTCCGTCCACGCACTCTGGTCCCATGGCCAGTTTTGTGGGACCAACGCCTTTTGTGCAGCCTGGACATTCTGTCCCTCAGAGGTCCATGGCGACTCTCCTGAGTTCCTGCTCTGTAGATCCTCAGGGTATATCATACCCCTATACACATCTGCCTTCAGATGTTTTGGCTGCCACCCGTCACTCTGCGTCAGGTGTATTTGAGGATCATGACCCTTCACTGGTTAAAAGAGTCAGGAGTGAAGCCACTTTGCCGGTTCATTCCCACGTCGAACCGGCCGACAAGGGCCCTGAGCTTAGGGAGGCCCTCTCCATGCTCACTCCAGTTCTTCCCAAGAGCCTTCCCATTGCTTCAAGCGAGGCTACTAGTGGTTTCCAGGTGCCCACAGCGGTGCTGCCTCCCGGGATTGGAAGCAGGCCACTTTCTGATCCCTCTGGTGTGCCTACACCATGGGAGGCATCAGCTGGTTTGCCCATGATGGGCTATGTGTCTTCCGACTCAGAGTCCGACATACCTGACGTCGAGAGCCAATAGTCTTCTGATTTAGGGGCAGCTCTTGACTTTGTGTTTGGGTTCCTTCCAGATCTCAAACCATCAAACCAGCCGACAGTGTCAGCCAGGCCGTGATCATCGGTCGCACGTTTACAGCCTGTGGAGTAACCTTCTTCTGGGCGGCTTCGACCGTGCCAGTCAGTACAGGTGGTTGAAGTGTTTTCATCTTTGGACGCAAAGCTGAGTTCCAAGGCTATGAAGACTCCGTTCTTCACCAGAGTTGACACTTTTTTGCCTCCAGTGCATTATCGTTCCTACGATTCTGCCAGTCTGTCAGTCTGCCAGACTTTGACGGTCTTGGATCAGGACTCCACCTCCCTCGGGCTTTCCAAGCCCAAGTCGGCCGTTATTCCTATGGCGACTCTGGAGTCCCTGTTGGGCATATCGAGAGAGATGCTGGGCATGCTTTCTCTCTCGGATCACGTCTTCTCTGCTTTAGCTGCTTATCTGCCTCCAGATAAGTTTGACGATGCACAGGCTCCTTTGCATGTGCTTTCCAAGGCACTCATGCACACGCATGCCTGTAACATAGCTAACTTGGAATTAGTTTGCAGGGACGCTTCCTGAGGGGCAGCGCGCTGCTCTTCGATCTGCTTCTTTGGCGGGTCCACAACTATTCCATGGTTCTGTGGCGACAGTCCGGGATGATGTCCTGCGTCTTTCCATAGATCAGCAGCTGCTTCATCAGCTTGATCAACCTTCTGTTGGAGGCAGGGGCCGTCCAAAGCCTAACAAGCGCTCTTCTGCTTCCTCTGCGAAGCCAAGGGCTGATCCTCCTGCCGTCGCTTCTACTTACTCATGGGGTAAGGGTAAGCATCGGCAGGCTAGAGGGAGGACTCAGGATTCTTCATATAGTAGAGGAGGTGGTTTCTCCTCTCGCGGGCCTCGCCAAGGCTCGAAATGAAGGTCCTCACCTCGATTCGTCCCAGGTTGGAGGAAGGATATCAGAATTTGCAGACCATTGGGCCACAATCACATCCGATCCTTGGATGTTAGATGTTGTTCGGTCCGGGCTGCGGATATCCTTCCGGAGGCATCCAACTCTGTCGAGAGTGCCTCTTCCAACACAAGTTCCTTTAGACGTTACACGTTGGAAACTTTTGATCATGGAGATAGACAATCTCCTGTCAAAGGGAGCAATCGAGGTCGTCAAGAACATTCATTCAGTGGGATTTTATTCCCGCCTGTTCTTGGTGCCGAAGAAGGATGGCCTATTCTGACCGGTTATCAATCTGAGTATCCTGAACCAGTCTATCATTGCGCCTAAGGTCAGCATGGAGACTTTCAGGTTGGTTCGCCGCTCCATTCACCAGGGAGTTTTCGCTTCCAGCATCGACCTGCGAGATGCTTACTTTCACGTTCTGATTCATCGGACATTGCGAAAGTATCTCAGGTTCGCTTTTCTGGGGCAAGTTTACCAGTTCAAGGCCATGCCCTTCAGCCTCAACCTGGCTCCTTGGGCCTTCACCCGACTGATGTCGCATGTGTTAGCCATACATCGCACACAGTCCAGGGTGACTACTTCGGCATATCTAGACGATATCCTCCAGAGGCATTCCAATGCTGCCTTTCTGGAGTCAGATGTCAACACACTGTTGAGCCTGCTCACGTCGCTAGGGTTCAGAGTCAACGAGAAGTCGGACCTGGTCCCTTCTCAGTCGTTTTGTCATCTGGGGATGGACTTCCGTACTCAGCTGAATATGGTGGCGGTTCCTCGGGCAAGGGCTGTGATTCTCTCAGCTTTTGCCCTGACTCTGTCCCAGTCCACGTCCGCGACAGCTCGGAGTCTTCTCCGGCTGCTCGGTCTCTGCGGTTCGGTGATGGATCTCATTCCTCTAGGTCGGCTGCATGTCAGACCTCTCCAACACTTTCTTCTCAGTCGTTAGAGGCCGAATGTCGATCTTCTGGATCTGGTGCTGCAGTTATTGGAGTCTCTTCATCGTCACCTTCTCCCCTGGATGGATGTTCAGTGGATTATGCAGGGAGTTCTGTTGGACTTACCCACGTCAGATCGTGTTCTGACAGCAGACGCCAGCGATCTCTGATGGGGTGCGACGTTGGATCCTCTAGGTCTTTCCCTTCACAGGGCATGGGACCAGGATCAAGCAGCTCTTCACATCAACCAGAAGAGCTTCTTGCTCTTCTTTTGAATCGCCAGGTCCTTCTGTTGTCCGACAATTCGACAGCAGTTGCTTACACTCGGAACCAGGGTGGCACGCACTCGGTTCCCATGTATGAATTGGCTCAGGATCTTCTACTGCTCGCTCACGATGTCAACGCCGGAGTGGTGGTTTGTCACATTCCTGATCATCTGAACGTCCTAGCCGACTCCCTGTCCCAACAGGGCAGGCTCATTTCACCCTGTGGAGTGGTGTTCCAGTCGCTTTGCGATCTCTGGGGTCATTCCCACATTGATCTCTTTGCAACTCGTTGGACCCATCAGGTGGACACTTTCGTGTCCCCATGTCCAGATCCTCTGGCTTTCGCTGGGGACACTCTGTCACTTGATTGGAACGGGTCTTGCCGGCTACGCCTTCCCGCAGGTTCCGATTCTGCCTCAGGTTCTAACCAAGATACGAACCTGCAGTTGTCGAATCATTCTGATCGCTCCCCTGTCGCCTCAGTGGGTGTGGATCAATCATCTCCGCTCTCTGTTGGCGGCAGTTCCGACATGTCTCCAACTACGTCGCAACCTTCTTTGCCAAAGTCACCTGAGGAGGTTTCACATTGACCCAACTTCATTGTGCCTTCATGCATATCTTTTATCAGGTCCTGTCTCCTCTGTAGAGGTTTTTTTCGAGACGAGCAGTGGAGTGCATTTCTTCTTCAAGGAGGCACTCCACTGGTTTAGCCTATGCGGCTAAGTGGAAGGTCTTCTGTCGATGGTGTGCCAATCACTCTGTTGATTATGCCAATCCTTCGATTTCACAGATTGTGGAGTTTCTGGTATATCTCAGCCAGATGGGTTAATGAGCTTCACGCCCTCTCGGTTGACCTGGCCTTTTTCAGGAGCTCTCCCAACGGTGTTACGTTTACCACCGATTGCTCCTTTCTGGCCAAGAATCAGATCCCAGAAACTACTCCACCTCCTATCTGTATAAGAGCTCTTCCTTCTGCTGAGGGTAACCGCCGTTTGCTCTGTCCGGTTCGTGCAATTCGTATATATCTCAATCGGACGCAGTTCATTAGGAAAGACAGGAAACGATTTTTTCTGTCTCTTATTCCTGGTCGACAGAAGATCTCTTCTCAATCCATTTCTCGATGGATTTGTCTTGCTATTCGTGTGGCTTAGGCTCGTCTAGTGACTGACGATTGGATTACCAATCGTATTTCTGCCCACGAGGTATGTGCATTGTCTACCTGCGCTTATACTAACTCTGTCATGTTGTCAGATGTTATGCTGGCAGCCTACTGGAGAAATGCTACTTTCTCCACCTATCTGCATCAGTTGCAGGAGCAGTCAGAGGACCTTTTTACTATGGGCCCTCTTTCTTCTGCTCAGGCTGTTGTCTACCCTAGCCATTAGGCTTCTTACAAGGTCAGTTTCAGCTGTGTGTTGTTACTGCCCTTTCTGTCTGTGCATCACACAGAACCATATGCCTAATCTCTCATTGTCTTTTACTAATGATTGTGATGCTATGGTTTGATAGGCCTTGGGACCTCTTCCTCTGTACACGGTTCCAGTGCAATTGGGTTGTGTGTGGGTTGGTTATGTGATTCCCTCCATCCTATTGCCTATTCAGTCTGTAGTAAACAATTGTAAGGTAGGTTGATAAGAAATTTAAATTTTATAGTAAATTTCCTTTCCTATTATACTTACCACAATTGTTTACATGGAGGCCCTCCTGTCTTCTCATTCGGGTAAGAATCCTTCCTCCCCGCTGATCACATAACTCCAATGTTGGTGGATTCAAAAGAATGATTCATTAGTTACTGCCTGTGCACTGGTTTCCAGAAGCTGTGGATTTGTACTAAGAGAAGAGCGTCCCCTACTGGGTGTGCGCCGATGGGGCTCAACCCAGTTTTGGCTTCTTTTTTCTTGGTGCTTTCGCACCACTTTTCTTTCCCAAATCACTTGGGAAAGATCAAAATAAGGAGTATATTTTCCGAGTTAGGGTCTTCCACTGTAGCGCAAGCCTGTAGTAAACAATTGTGGTAGGTATAATAAGAAAGGAAATTTACTATAAAATTTAAATTTCTGTTTGTTCAAATCAAGTCCATTGGGTTATATTTGGGCTCCCTGTGGGATGTGGTTACAGCATTTACTTCAAACCGAAAGGTCCACAAGTTGATCTCCACCAGGGGCAACTGCATTATGTCCTTGGGCAAGGCACTTAATCGTGGTTGCCCATGGGGGGCTTGGGCATGGTGGCACTGTGTACTAAGGTGTACTGTACGTCAATGGTACACTTGTCTTCAACCAATGCTATCCCTGCTTGTGTGGAGTTAGTACATTGGGGAGTCTGACAGTTGCCATTGCACAGTGGTTCTCTCCAGTACTCCAGCTTCCTCCACCAGTAAAACTCTCCAACATAGGTGACCATGGCTGTCAAAAGTGTTGTTAAACCCCAATAAATAAATAGATTAAAATTTGTTCAGATTGTTACTCTTCACTGATTTTGGTGAGGTATGAAATTTAACACAGTGCTCAATGTAGAACTTACTTTTTGTTTATATGAAAATGTGTGTACATAAGGTTAATGTTTTTTCAGTTGGGGTTCTATGAGTCCTCTTGAGTACTGGGGGGGGGGGGATTGGGAGGATTGTCTGTTTTTCAAAAGGTTTGGCTTTTTTTGCTTGAGAACAAGATTTGGAGCATTTTTTAGTGATTTTATGCAAAAAAATAACTTTCACCCTGTTGGGGTGGGGAGGAAGTGGATGGGGTCAGCTGGGTGATTTTTTTTATTCTTTTCGCTTCAAAATGAGTTTGGAAAGGGTTTGATTGAGTTTATGCAGAAAAAAAATTCACCCAACAGACCCTTATCACCCACCACTACTCCCCTAGCTAAATTATGTTAATTATATAAGCATGTAGATGTTGAATGTGGCCTTAAATCCTTCATTGAACAATTTTACTAGGTGAGCGATTAAGGCCTTTTGGGCCTCTTATTTCCTTTTATACTTTTATGATGACCTCAGATCTAACTGGATCATGGGTGTCATGTCGGGAAAGGGGAGCAACAGTCCATTGCTGCTGGAAGTGGCAATATACCATGCCTGAAAATTAAAGGCAATATTGTCTCTGATGGTAAAAGTTGGGGGCAGGGGAGGCAGTTCTACTTGAACTAAATGTTGCCCCTGCAGACTCATAGTTTTGAAGTATGGCCAGCAAGGGACAATAACCTCACAGTTTATCATGTTCCAGTGTGGACATTGATGTTTTATTTCAGTTTTGAATGTATGTAGCCTGAGGGTAGCAAATCATTGTAACACGATAATGACATCTGTGTGATGGCGAGAAGTGTGTGTGTGTGGGGGAGGGGCAAAAGGTGAACTGTTTGAGGGTCAGGCACTTTACTTGAAGTGCCTACTAATTTTATTGGCAAACTGTTGTTGAACTTTATTTGTGGGGCAAATACAAATAAAGATGTTGTTCAGTTCATCTGAATTAGAAAAAGTGAGAGGAAGAAATAATAACAACATGTTTAGTTAATGGCAAATGAAATATTACTCTGCTGTGATCATAAAAGCAGACAGAAAATTTTGACTGGATTGCAATTGACATGTATTACAGTTTGTGCAGCTTGTATAGACAATTTGGCATGTATTACAGTTTGTATAAGCACTGTCGCACACCTCAAATTTGAAGGTCTGAGAGAGTACCCATTTGATCTGCAGAGAGAAATCTTTTTCAAACCACTGAATGACATGCTCATTCTGACTCCAACCCTTCAAGTATTACCTTTCCATCTTAACTCAACAACAAAAACTTAAATCATTTTTGGACTCTAAAATTACTGCGAAAAAATTATTCTAAACTTTAATGCAGAAAAGGTTCAAAAACCCTTGTTTTGTGGATAACTGGACTTCCCAGATTCTCCAGCTCTCCAATTATCCATCCATGCAACCCACAAACTTGGTAACAAGATAGCTGTTGCATTGCATCTACTACTTATTGCCCTTTCTCATTCACCTAACATTTTAGATCCGTGAGTTTCTACCAGGGATGTTTGGTAGAATATAAGCAGGTGTTCTACCTACTGGGTAGCCAAGTACCAAATCACCCACTGTAAGGCCTAAAAAAGTTAAAAATCTGTTTCTCAGGCTGTATGTACCACATGGTCCTTTTGGTTGCCGCATGCTCTCATATGATAACCAATGCAAACTTTAGAAAATAAGAATTAAATGGTTTATATCGAATATTTTACCCAAGTTAATAAAATTGTTAAATTTATCCCCTAAGTGCAACAAGGCTTTGCAATGCTTTAGCATTGCAAAACCTTCTTGCACTCAAGGGACGAAATATACCACCACCCATGCTATTCTGTAGATTATGAGGCCTAAAACATAAAACAAACCAAGAACATGAACTTTGATGGCAGAGAAATAATTACAAAAATAAAAAAATGCCCACATGCAAGTTTGCAAAAAAATGGCCTGAGAAATAGAAGCTAATTTGTGGAGCATAAACTATAAAGTTTCAGTCTTTTATTAGCAAACAATTTAAATATGCTTAATTTTATTAGCTTTCCAGTACTCACAGAACAGTACTTTCTTTTGAAAATTCACTATCTGGGAAATGTGAACAAGGATCAGGTCTCTTCATTTTTAAAAGCAAGTTAATAATACCAGTAATATTTTTATCTTTCTCCAAGCATTGGTGAGTGCACACTGGATTGCTGTTCAGGAAATATTCAATTGAGCGATCAGATTCCCAACCCAGTATTATTATCCACTGCTGATGGTGGAAGGGAGATATAGGAAATTGCTCCATTCATCCATCCACCAATCCATCTCTCCCCATTTCATGTCATCACATTTTAAAGAAACCAAGTCAAAATATTTTTCCTAAATTTAATATATAGTTTTTTGTGAATGGGATTGTGAAATCCAGCTTTGTCTAAGTATTGGCCATCCCATGGCATTGCACTTGTTATTTATTGCTTCTTTGATTTCAATAACATTATACAATCCGAGTTATATGGATCATTGAAACTGTGAGCATCTCCACCTCTTCTTACATTAATCTAGACTTGATTGAAATAAAGAAACTGTGCTTCACACTGATTATAAAAATTAATTTCATGGATAATATTTTTATGGTAAATATTGAGTTTGTTTGAGCATTTTTTCCAATTGCTGTTTGAAGAGAATGTGTACATCAAGGGAGATAACTTTCAGCTGATCATTGAAAATTCTTGCAAAAGAAGGGAAGTAAATGGAACATTAGGAAGAAAATGTATGTGCATCAGGGGAGATTACTTCTCTAAACTTCAGTTGAAATAGAGTATTTTTCCACAGCCGACCATTATAAATTAGCTCCGGTAAAAACACACAAATAGTTAACTGCATTTTCAAGATACAAAACTCAATGAGTTTTCTTTTTTAAATATTTAGCAATGCAGCAACACTTTAAAAAAAAACAACATTTTATTCACAGGGTTCTAAGTTATGGAGGTTATATCACTTCTGAATACTTCTCTTTGAATTATTCAGTACTGTTACATTCATACTTGGTTCACTTCATAGGATCTGGAAAGTGTTTAACTACTTACATAATCTCTTCATTATTGTAATTTTGAAGAAATTTTTTCCATGATGCTCAAGCCTTATATGTACATTTTGTATTTGTAAACAAAAATATTAATTGAGTCTTCTGGTTTCCGACTTGTCAATGTAGTTCAGTATAGTTCTAAGCATTTGGTACCAAAGAAAACTTTTTTATCAACAGGCTTTGAAATCCAAGCCATTCCATTTGAATTAACTCTTTGGACTCTGATGTTGAAATACTGAAATGTCAAGTAGCAATTTTGTAATTTTTAGTCGAGTTGTGACAAAGTCAAACTCGACTTATAGTTTGATGAATGGTGGGCGGTCGGTTGGCCGGGCAGGCATAAACAGTTGGTTTCTGGATGATAATTTGATAATGGTCCAACCCATGTTCAAGAAACTTCATAGGTAGGTTGGTATCGGTGAGAGGAAGAACCATATTAAATTTGGACTTCCTTGGTCAAAGATCAAGGTCACAGTCACCTTGAACATAGTAAATTGTAAACAGTTGGTTTCCGGATGATAACTTGACTACGGTTCAACCCACATTCATGAACTTCATATGTAGGTTGGTCTTCGTGAGAGGAAAAACCTTATTTATTTTGAACTCACTAGGTCAAAGGCCAAGGTCACAGTGACCCTGAACATAGTAAATCAAAACAATTGGTTTCCAGATGATAACTTGATAATGGTGCGACCCATGTTCATGAAACTTCATAGTTAGGTTGGCATCAGTGAGAGGAAGAACACTATTTATTTACTACTTGCTAGGTGAAAGGTCAAGGTCACAGTGACCTTTAACATAGTAAAACATAAACAATTGGTTTCTGGATGATAACTTGATAATATTGCGACCCACGTTCATGAAACTTCATAGGTAGGTTGGCATCAGTGAGAGGAAGAACTCTATTTATTTTGACTTGCTAGGTGAAAGGTCAAGGTCACAGTGACCTTCAACATAATAAATTGTAAACAATTGGTTTCTGGACGATAACTTGATAATGGTTTGACATACATTCATGAAACTTCATAGGTAGGTTGGCCTCAGTGAGTGGAAGACCCCCATTGATTTTGGACTCACTAGGTCAAAGGCCAAGGTCATAGTGACCTGGAACTTAATAAATCATAAACAATTGGTTTCCAGATGATAATTTGACAATGGTTCCACCTACGTTCATGAAACTTCATAGGTAGGTTGGCATTGGTGCAAGAAAGAGCCCTATTTATTTTGGAATCACTAGGTCAAAAGTCAAGGTCACAGTGACCCTTCACATAGTAAATTGTAAACAATTGGTTTCTGGACGATAAGTTGATAATGATTAAACCACTTTTGTGCTGCCACAACTCGACATTGGATCGGTGATCCTATTAGCACTTTTTCCCATAAGGACCCACAAAGTAGATCTTATGTTTCTCAGGCCATTTTTTGTAAAATTGCATGCAGGTGGGCGGGCATTTATTTATTTCATTTTTTATTTTTGTAATTATTTCTTTGCCATCAAAAGTTCATGTGTTTGATTTGTTAAATTGTTTTATGTTTTAGCCCTCATAATCTAGAGAATAGCATGGGTGGTGGTGTATTTCATACCTTGAGTGCAAGAAGGCTTTGCAATACTAAAGCATTGCAAGGCCTTGTTGCACTCAAGGGACAAATATCAGACATGAACCATTTAATTTTTATTATTTCAAGTTTGCATTGCTTATAAAAAGAGAGAATGCGGCAGCAGCCAAAAGGATTATGTGGAAGGGCCTGAGGAACAGATTTTTAAATTTTTTAGGCCTAATGTCACTAGGAATTTAACCAATCCAGTCTTGTCTGATAGGGCTCAACAATTCTGTCAAACAAGAATGAATTGGCTAAGTTCCCAATGGCATTGTGAGGACAATTTTAGCTATGAAATTTTGATGCTTCAACATCAGTGTGCAGAGAGTAAATCAGGTGTTATGCTTACTTGAGGCCTTATTCTATGCTTATTTGCATAAAGAAAAAGCCTGAATTTTGGTTTTATTAGCCAACTCTGTAACATTGTAGCTTTTTAAAAAAAACTCTACCTATTGATATAGCTTAAATTAACCCTTTACCTAACATGAAAGACAGACAACCTTTGCAAACAAAATTCTTGATAAGCTATATTTTTTAGACAAAAAATAAAAAAATAATGAAAATTGAATGTTGGTTTTTGTGAATAGCGCTGGCCGGTTTTGGTCATTACATTGGGGTAAAGAGTTAAAACTTAGTATGATATGACATGAGATTTTCAATGTCATGGTTTTGTCTAAGTATTGGCCATCCCATGACATTCAAGCCAGAAAATAAGCAGACTGTCATATGCAAAATGAGGTCCCCAGAGGATAAATTTAGTGATGCTACCCTGTACAGCAGGGTAGCATCACTAAATTTACCTTCTGTGAACCTCAATCTGAATCAGGGTCTCAAAACTAAACAGAAAGAGGTACCCAGAGGATACATTGGCCCACTGTATGGGATAGCATCATCGATACATTGGCCCACTGTATGGGATAGCATCATCATATTCACTCTCTGGGGACCTCATTCTGCAAATGTCAGACCGCTTTTTTTCAGGCCTGATGGCATTGCACTTGTTATAATTTGGAATTAAAGCAAAAGGAGTTTAACCATTTACCTAACACAACCGGTAGACAAGACATGCAAACAAGTTTCATGAATAACTTTTTTTCCATCAAAAACATTGCTTATGACACCTTATTGGAATGAACAAAAATGACCCCAAAAAATGGTGCTTTATAAATAATGGTAGCATTGGGCATATATGGCCCTTGCATTAGTAAAGGGTTGATATGCTATTGGCCATTTTAGTTTTCTAATGTCTTCTGAAATTTTCCGACACGATATGACTGTTTCTGAAATTGTGACAGGAACTTGTATATCTGCATTTATGCTGATGAAATTATGTGAAGTAACATTTCTGTTATTCATTTTTTTTTTTGTGGAGGGGGGGTTGGGGGGGGGGGGGGGGTGTTTAATGACACTTTTGACTTTCAAGGTCAGAAACATTGCTATTAACCTTTCACCCAACCTGAAAAATTCTTAATTTCCAAAAAGTTTTATTTTTTTCCCCAAACATAGATTATGACCCCTCATTGGAATGAGCTCAGCAAGCTCATTCTAATGAGGGGGCATCAGCTATGTTTTTGAGACAAAATTAAAAAAATTAAAATTTGAATAGAAAATTTTATGAAAAAAAAAATGTTTTATCTGTTACATTTGGTAAAGGGTTATCTCTTTCTCTACTCAAGATACTGATCATATCCAAACTTCTGTCCATGCATGGAACAATCGAAAAAGTCTTTATTTCTAGTTTCAATGCATCTGGTAAAACTGATATTTGTATTTTGTAAATCTCGCCTCAATATGTAATATTTTTGAATGGAGACCGCTTATATAAGCATAATGCTTGCTTGAATTTCAGGTTTTGTATTATGCGACGTATGTATCTCTTTTGTCAAAGGTATATATTTATCCATACTGGACCGAAATAGAATATTGTTTAAACTAAAAACTAGATGATAAATTGCCATTCAAATCTTATATTTTTCTTCATTATTTATTTATTTATTTATTTATTGATGTTTAAGGTCACATATTTATGCACAATGGCTAATCATGACCGTGACAGTTTTACGGGTGGAGGAAGCCGGAGTACACAGAGAGAACCACCGAGCAACGACGAGCAGCTGCCAGCTCCCCAACATCGTAACTCCGCACTGCGGCACAGACAGGGTTAGATTGGTTGAAGACATGCGTACCATGGACGTGCAGTACGCCTTAGTACACCGCGTCATCGTGCCCCCACGCGGGCAATGGAGATGAAGTGTCTTGCCCAAGGACACAACGCGGTTGCCGCAGGTGGGATTCGAACCGAGGACCTCTCGGCTTGCAGCCTGCACCTCTACCTACTGAGCCACCGCGCTCCCATTTTTTCTTCATTTGACCCTTCTTTGGAAAAAAGCTTTCCATGCACCTTCCAATGAAGGGTTATAAACAATCTTCAGGAAAAAAATGTGAAATTGTATGTTTTTTCTTGTTATTTAGGAAAAATTATTGTAAGTACTGTCTTCAACTCATGTCAGGTAAAGATTAAGTGCATGTATAATACAGTTGAACCAGTGGTTTGCTGTATGTTGCTTTGTACAGTACAACCGCCATGGACTGGTCACCGCGACAAATCAGCGGCTGGCCAAAGTGTTATTATTATTACTTTCCAGGCATGGACAATATTTCCATGGATGCAATAATATTAGATTCCAAACACTAATTATAGGAATGATCACCAAAAATTTAATTAACAAAGCACTGGGTATAACCTGGTGCTTCATTAATTAAAATTTTGTCCTGATGATTTTTATTCTCTGCCCACATGTAGATTACAACCAGTCCACAGTGTGTCTGTGATGTTCTTCCTTCGAACGTTAGAACACTCACCTTTGAAATACGAATAAGGGTCTTTCACTTGTATAACTAAAATATCTAGAGACATAACTCCTACCCCTTCCCCCTCCCCTGACACAAACACACACCCCGGTATATGAGAAAGAATACAGAAACTGAAAGTATGGTTTTCTCAGAACAGCTTTTTCTAGCAAAAATTCATGCCCCCTCAGAATTTCCCTTGTCTGTTCTGACTAAAGAATCAGTGTCACAAACCCAGTTCAAGATTTGTCTGTCAAAACAATTATGAACGTAAGAGCAGCAAGACAACTAAATCGAATTGAGTTACTTACTGCAACACAATACGTAGCCACCTTTGGAGTTAGGAAACTTCTTTGAGTTTGTTTTCTCCTTGACCAACAATATTTCCCAGTATATATTATCTGTGAAACATTGGCTGTCACAGAGGAAACCAGCTGAGAGTTCAGGCCTTTTTCCAGAATTGCGTACTGGACGGTGTTTTCAATATCTTTAAAATGCATTTTTATTAGCTTAACTTGACAAAGTCAAGATAAGCTATTGCCATCATGCATGCGGAAGTCTGTTAGTCTGTGAGTCTGTTCACATTTTCCTTTAGCACAGGCTACACCTCGTAGTTCTTGTCTGATCATCACAAAATTTCATATGCAGGTTTGAGGTCATGTCTAGATAAGAACATCCCCTTTTGGTCATGATCGGTCAACCGTGATGTGATGGCTGTCTGAGCCCAAAACCCAAAAACCTTTAGCACAGTCTACAGGTCATATTTATGAAGGGATTTCATTGTTACATGGTAGGATGGCTCTGTATAATGTCTAGATGAGAACATCACCTTTTGGTCATGATCTGTCAACCGTGATGGCTGCCCAATCCCAAAACCCAAAAACTTTTAGCTCATTCTACAGGTCATATTTAATATGGAGGGATTTTATTGTAACTGGGTAGGATGACTCCATATGATGTTTAGATGAGAACTTCCCCATTTGGTCACGATCTGTCAACCGTGATGGCTGTCAGAGCCCAAAACCAGAAAACCTTTAGCACAGTCTACAGGTCATATTTATGGAAGGATTTCATTGTAACTTGGTAGGATGACTCCATATAATGTTTAGATGAGAACTTCCCCTTTTGATCGCAGTCGGTTATCTGTGACAGCTACAGGGTCCCGAAGCCCGAAAACCTTTAGCACAGAGTACAAGTCATATTTATGAAGGGACTTCATTGTAATTTGGTAGAATGACTCCAGATAATGTATAGATGAGAATGGCCCCTTTTGGTTGCGAACATTCAACTGTGATGGCTGCCCGAGCCCAAACCAAAAACCTTTAGGAGTACAGGTCGTATTTATGAAGGGATTTCATTGTAACTTGGTAGGATGACTCAGTATAATGTCTAGATGAGGACGTCCCCTTTTGGTTGCCATCGGTCAACCGTGATGGCTACACAGGCCCAAAGCCCATAAACTTTTAGCACAGTCTACAGGCTGTATTTATGAAGGGATTTCATTATAACTTGATAGGATGACTCGTTTTGGAATAATTTCACTGTAACTTGGTAAATCTGGTTGACATACATTAACTGTGAGGGCCACATTAACCCACCCCTCATTTCTTTAGTACATTCTACTCCTCAAATTATTTTTATTGAAAACATACAGTCGCATACAGGGAACAGAAATTAACATATTCTCAATTATCACAATTCTTGTCTTATTTCATAATCCTTTCAAAAACATTGAATATTATCCTTTTCATCAAACATAACACACAGTCAAGTTAAGCAACAGTGTCATTGACACTTTCATTTTCTTCACCCAGAACATTGTTACGTGTTAGCCTTTTGTGATTGTTTTATGCTATGTTTTACATGCTGCCAATGACAGACTTAATAGGTCAATCACCTGGGTTAATACATAAAATGTGCAGTGTGAACTATGTCATAAACGATGCCAGGAGTCCAGCAGGCAATCACATTTTTCGCGAACGAAATGAGGATTGTCTTCATTGTTTACTTGAGGTAGGTCAACTGACTTGTGAACTTCACTTTTAACAACTTCATCTAGGTACGATTAATCAATTATTATCGATTATTTGCAACGATTAATCGATTCCTAAATTCAAAAATCGTGACAGCCCCAATCAAATTATGAGATTAATTATCAACAGAAAATTGTTTATCTCAAGCAGCAGATTTATTGAAAATATTAAATTGTGTGTAGTTTTATTTCATTGCTTGTATGTATAAACTTTGTATTCAGACAATGGAAAACAGTGATGGTACAAAATGGGTACCAGTGTCTAAACAAGGAAACACATTGTATTACAGTAGAAACCTTGTTGAGTATAATTAACTCTTTGCCCAGTGAAAATTATTCAGTTAACAGGAGTATTAAATTAACTGGTCATTTTCCTTTATTGTTGTAATATACTGAGCATTTATTCTGTTTTATCCTTTTTTGACAGACCTCATGAAGCTCTGTCAAACAAGATAAAACAGATTAAATACTTGCATGTGCATGAGGTTCATTTACACTTTTCATTTCATGACTTCTTTGCAATTTCCCGCAGCAATAAGGAAAACCTTGTTCTAGACATTTCTTGTCTACCACTCAAAATGAATGGCAAGAGCATTCATCTAATAGTGGAATATGTGACACAAGACAGTACTCCATCACCCTCGAAGAGAGGTAGCACCTTTTGTGAAAGGACCTCCTCTCACACTGGTCCTCACCTGAGGAGTTCTGGACCATTTCCTACAAAGAGAAAGAAAAAGAATAGTCATCCAGCAACCAAGTGCCAGGATTCCTGCCATCTGACAGAATTTCAAGAAAAGAAGAGAAAGGGGAAGAGAGAAGCACTCTATGCCCACGTCTCACAACCCAGATACACCAAAATCCATATCTGATCTCTCCTCACGGGAAGAAGAACTCATGGACAATGGGATATCCAAATATTTTAGCATTAATGAAAATACTGGATATCCAGGCACTATTTGTATGAGGGCATCTGAATCTTAGAAAAGATGAATGATGATGATATGCAGGTTTGCTCAAATTTGAATTCCTCAGTTCCTATCTATGGAAGTTACAGTGATTCAAAATCCAGTCTCTGTAGAATTATTGGTGTTTTGTGAAATGAGCACTTCAGCCCCCCCCCCCCCCTCCCTCCCAGGCCACTTGTTATAAATAAATATAACTATAATACCAGTACTTTTATAATTATGTAATATCTGTGTCAGTATCATTTTAAGTAAATCTGATTTTTTTTATGCCCCCCCCCCCCCCCCTCCATCATGACTAAAAGATAGGGGGCATATTGTTTTACCCCTGTCCATCCATCCATTCATCCATTCATTCATTCATCCATTTGTCCTTCCACATATATGGTACAAGGTTTGTCCGCGTAACTCCTTTTATAGTTTTCAAGCTAGAACCTTTTTATTTTACAGAATATGATACATATACCAAAGGTGTGCATTTTGCCAGGAATTTTATTTTGCTCAATTTTTCACAAAGTTACAGGTTGTTTAACTATGTAAATTTTTGTGAAATTTTGAATGTGGTGTACATGATTTGTCCAGCTAACTCCTCCCACAGTACATATGTAAATTAAAGTGCATAGTGGAATTTCCAGGGCTGCCATATGTGTCTCGGCTGGCCAATCACACCCTGGACACCGTGGTGAGAACAACTGCTTATTATGGAATTACCTGCTGAGATACAAGATACGCTGCTAAGATTGAAGCTGCCCTTTCTGCCACCTGGAGTATCCATGTGCGCAAGGGAATAATTCACTTAGCAGTGGATTTTGAGACAAAGACAGAACCTGAGTCCTTGGAGAGGTGTAGCACCTTCCGTGGAGGGAGGGGAGATCTCCTCCCACACTAGTCACCCTCCAAGTGACTTGGAAAAGCGGGATGAAGACCACCAGAGCCATACAGACGAAGCCAAAAAGAAGAGAAAAGAAGGAAAGAACCCTCTGCCAGACAATGAGATGCCTGCCGCATGACAGAGTTCCTGGAGAAGGAGAAGGAGGCAAGTGAGGGCGTTGAAAGTTAAACAACTGTCACCTCTGACCAACCCCTGTCCAGCCCAGCACCCCCTCGCAAGAAGAAGGTCCTGAAGGACAACGGGTTGCCAGGAAATCAATCAAACTCCATCCATCAGACTCTTCATATGAAGTGGAGATGGAGGAGGGAGATTGGTCTGAGGTGCAGGAAGATGACTCAGATGACGCACATTCTCTCCAGCTCTTGCTATTCAGGCTTTTTCAGATCAGGAATCCGACCAGGAGGAGAGCATCTGACCAGGAGGAGATCAAGGATGAAGAGTTAAGGCTAATCCTGCAGGAGAGACTCCAAAGCAACACACAGAGAGGGTTTAACTATGCGCAGGCCAAAGACTGGTTACAAGATGCCAAGTGCCAAAGGATAAGGATCAAAGAAGAGATTGCATCGATCTATTCATCAGTAACATCAGCAAGGACTAGGCCATACAAACCAAACCAGTCCCTCAGACCTCCTATAACACCAACAACACCACCAACATCGATCTCTGTATCTATCCACATCCTCTGCTAAGTACCTGGACTATTTGCTCCTTTGCCACGCCCAGACATAATTCGAACTTACTACTATACTGTTACAGAGGGTCAAAAGGGCTTGTCCCAAAGTGTCCCTTTGGTGCAAGAAACCATTGATCATCATATGTGTCTTACAGACACAGCACATGTACAAGTAACAAATTACTGTTTGCTCTTCAACCTCCTGTGTCCATGTGCTGTGCAAGGGCATGCTTCAGTCTAGTTTTCATTTTTTTTTTTTGGCAAAAATTATCCAAAGAATTTTTGTTTACATCCAATTACTTGTGAACAGATTTGAGCCTAATGATTTCTTGTATACCTTTACAGTTGTACAGTATATAGGGCAAGTTCCATTCAAAGGTATTTCCAAAGTTTTTTTTCCACATTCTTCTGCAAAAGTTACCATGAAATTGTTAGGATATGATGGTCTCGGCAATAAAGTTTGAACAGCAACTTTGAACCAAATGATTGCTTCTACACTTAATTATATACAATATCTTGGTCAAAATAAAGTTTGAACTGCTTTCAACTTTGTATTTACAATTTTCAGCCCAAGTGAACTTTTGAACAGTGGCCCAGGATGAAAAGCTTTTGGTTCACTTCAATAACTCTGCAATGAAGGTTATATTTTAAACTTACTGGGTTTTTCATAAATTTTTAGCCTAAATGAGCTTAGATTTTCTTTTCTTTCAAATTTTGGTGTTTTGAATAAATTGAATCTGCTCATGTTGACTTGTATAACAGAGAATGAAGTCCTTTATTTATTTTTTTGATGCGTTGCAAGGACAGATAGAGAAATTCCATCCATCCATTGATAATAAATTGGATGAAATTATATTGCTGAAGTTGCTTCCCAGTAGACATCAGTTTGGCCAGTGTAGGGATATATATAGAATATACCCATAGTAGCTTGGTGTACCAAATGTTCACCACTCATGGTGAAGTGGTGTTAACCGCAAGCCTGCAGCGCACAGTTAACACCACTTCACCACGAGTGGTGAACATTTGGTACACCGAGCTACTTTGGGTATATTTTATTTATACCATGATCGTCAGATTATTAATAGTCGCTATTATTTTTTCTCGATTTTACTAAGCCCAGACGTACATATGTGCAAATCTGTTTTTTGTTTACACAAGCATCAGTGGGTGGTACTTCCACTGTCAATTTTATTTCGAAATGAAATGGAAAATGAAACGGGGCATTTTTCATTTTAATAGCATAATAACATACCATTTCGAGTTATGGATGCTTTATTATCATGAGACAATGCATGTTTGTTAATTTTTGGCATCTGATGAGGTAAACCCATTTAAAAACGTAATAAATAACCGTCGGTTTCATTTCACTCTTCGTGCGGCAACGTGCAGTAAATTTAGACAAGTTTGCATTCAGGTCAACATCACCAAAGGTCAGCTTGGATGTAGTTCTAATGTAGGTGTAAAATTTAACTAATGAAATCCCATTGCTGGCGTGTTCACCACGGTTGGTGTGTAAAGCTAAAATTTATGTCATAGGCTTTTCATATATTGTAGAATAGGTAATCATGGTATAAAATGTAAGTACTGCTAACTTAAAAGTCTCAGTTTTTGTGGTTTTCATATTCTTTTGGGTAAGAGTGATGAAATAACTCCTGGAAATGCATTTGAAAATGACTTTTGAAAAATGGCTGTATTACAAATGTATTTGATTTCAGCTGGATCCTTGGGTGACTTGAAAACAGAAATTGAAGATATTAACAGGAATACCTTAGCTACACTGATACATTCCCAACAGTGAGTAATTAAAATATTTTGTTCCCATCAATACAATTTTACATTTTTTAGCTGGTAGAGTGCCAAAATTTGTTCACATGTATTTGCCTTATTACAATATATGAGAGAGTGCCAGAGGCACTCTCCCATGAATTGTATGTAACAAGGTAAAAGCCCAAATTTGGGCTTCCAACACTGTCATTTAAGGAAATTATCAGTTTATGTTTTTTTACTTGAATAGATATTTCTCCACAGAAGACTATGGTTTGTAATGCTAATTACATTTAGAATGAACATTTTCTTGGTGATAAAAAATAAACAACAATTTTTTTCAGTTTCTGCAACCTGCTGAATCTTTGTTTAGTGGATATAAGTGTGCTGATATTTCAAGCCAGAGATCTGAGAGCTGATCTTTGGTCTTGAAAAAATTCTTATCATCCTTTGATGATATATCACTTGTTGTGTTGATGCTATCACAAGGTGGGGACGTAAAATGTACAAAGAAAGAGACACACACATACAGGCCAAATTCCTCCACAAATTGTTCAGGAAGAGCAAGACTTTGAAGGTGCCACAAGAAGATCATATAATGGAATATATTACCTCATTCTCATCCACTGTGTATTTCCCACATTCAATCATATTACTCATTCTGCAATGTTTCTCTACTGCCAACTTATTTTGCTGTTTTTTGCATTGTTTACCACTCTGACCAATACATTCTGAGAATGCTCACAGAAATGACCGAACTTGATGCAGTGAGTGATGCCTTAACAAGGCTACATAATTTCATTGCCTCATGATTTTCGATTCCTGCCTTCTTTAAAAAATGAACGACAATGGCAGGAGGTTTCTTCCAGTTGCACTGAAAAATTCTAAACATCCTTTGATGTTATCACTTTTTTGGGGTTGATGTTATCACCAGATGATATAATAATGTGGATTCATTTACAATTAATGACCAGCTCTTTTGGGAGACACTGAAACTCATGGTTCATGGTAAAACTATAGCTTATTCGTCACACTTAAAGCAACAAACGGATAAAACTCAGCAAGAATTAGAAAATAAACTAAGATTGTTAAATATTGCACTTGATGGGGGATATGTAATGGTTCTCAAAGAGATGGAAACCACTGAAAATGAACTAAAAAAAATTAGGGACAAGAAAATACAAGGAATAATATTGAGAACAAAATCTAAATGGAAAGTGGAAGGAGAAAAACCCACAAAGTACTTTTGTAACTTGGAAAAAAGATACAATACGGAAAAACAGTTCGTATTTTAGAAACTGATGACGGAACAGAAGTAACTGATATACAAGATATTCTAGAAGAACCAAAAAAATTTTATCAAAATCTTTATACGTCCAAAACACACAAGGAAGATTTTCTAGAAACCGAAAATAATCCTTTCCTAAACTTCCTATGTGAAGAAGAAAAGAATTCTCTCAAAGGACCATTACCAGTATCGGAAGGGCTAAATGTTTTGAAATCTATGAAAAGTAATAAAAGTCCTGGTTCTGATGACTTTACGTCGGAATTCTATAAATTCTTCTGGAATGACATCGGCGATTATTTGATTAAGTCACTTAACTTTGGTTACTCAAGGAAAGAACTGTCAATAACCCAATAAAACGGAATCATAACATGTATACCCAAACAAAATAAACCCAAGAGATACATAAAAAATTGGCGACCAATATCACTTATTAATGTAGACACAAAAATTGGTTCATCAGCCATTGCTAACTGAATAAAGGCAGTTCTTCCAAAACTTATCTTGGATACTCAACTTGGTTTTATGAAAGGGAGATTATATTGGAGAATCCACGAGGTTAACTTTTGATCTTCTCACTAGATGCACGAATCAAAATATTCCGGAGGATACTTGCAATATTAGATTTTGAAAAAGCTTTTGATTCCTTGGAATGTTCGTTTATAGAAAAAACACTGAGATTTTTAAATTTTGGCCCATCAATTATAAACTGGTTTCAAACCTTTTACAGTAATATTTTCAGCTGTGTGCTGAATAATGGTCACTGCTCCGACAGGTTCAATATACAGTGGGGTGTTAGACAGGGCAACCCTTTATCACTGTACCTTTTTATTTTGAGTGCAGAAATAATAAGTGCTGCTCTAAACTTTAATCCCACTATTAGTGGCATCAACATAAACAGATCGGAATATTTAATTAGTCAGTACACAGACGACTCTACTTTGTTTATCAGAGATGATGGTTACTCGTTAAATAAAGCTTTGGAAACAGTAAAGTTATTCTCTGCAATATCCGGTTTAAAAGTTAACTTTGACAAGTCTCAGGTAATTTGGATTGGTTCAAAACGAGGTTGCGATGAAGAAGCCCCAACACGTGAAAAGGTTTACTGGAAGCATGCCAATTCTTTTACGATTTGGAGAATAGGATACAACCTATTTAATCAAAACTATGTTCTAAATAATTATCGAAATAAGATGAAAAAAATTGAAAAACTACTAAATGACTGGTCTTTCCATCATCTAACTTTACTTGGAAAATCCACTGTAATCAAAACACTAGCGTTACCTATTTTAATACACTGTTTAATGGTTTTGCCCAACCCACCGAAAGATATCTTAAGTAAATTTCAGACAATGTTTTTCAGTTTTTTGTGGTCCGGAAAAAAAGAAAAGATAAAGTGGGGTACAATTATTGCCTCAATAGAAAATGGTGGAATCAAATTTCCCCACATTTAGTCATATTCTTAAGTTAATATGGGTAAAAAAACTATTAGACTCTTCTGTAATGGCTCCCTGGAAAACACCTATTCTGGATGACTTCGAAAGTTTTGGATATTATAAAATTTGGCATATGCACAGAGAGGGGTTACAGAAGATAGGAAAACAATTATATCAATTTTGGAAGGATGTGCTGTTGGCTTGGTCTCTTTTAGATGACAGAGACACCTCAAACCCATCTAAAATTTTCGCACAAACTATCTTCTACAACGACCAGATAAAAATTCTCAATGAACTTTTCTTTAACAAACAATGGTGTAAAAATGGCATTTATTTTATTAACGATCTCTTGGCTGAGAACAAAGGCTTCCTAAGCTTTACTGACTTCACAAATAAGTACAGGGTTAAAACCACATTTACAGTTTACCAGGGCGTAATTAAAGCAATTCCCAAATCCTGGAAAGCTGTGATAAAAAACCACGCGAAGATTTCCGAAGTAACAAACAAAAACATTGACATATTGAAATCTACAAAAAAAGTTTGTCGAACATATTACCTTATATTACCTGACCAGTTTTTTGTATCCTCTTTCAATACCCAAAAGAAATGGAATGAGATTCTGAATATAAACTTACAGCTTACCAACAGGCAGTTTCTGTACAGAAACCCATTCACATTAACAGATGACACATATTTGCAGAGTTTACAATTTAAAAAAAATCTTATATACAAATTCAATACTCTATCAATGTAAAATCTCCGAAACTGAACTATGTACCTTTTGTAACAATACAAAGGAAACAATACCACATTTATTTTTTGACTGTTCTATTACAAAAACTATTTTACTGAATTTTTCAGAAGATTTAAAAGAAAAATGCCATACACATCTGTTGCTAACTAAAGAACTGGTGATTTTAGGTCAAAGCAACAAATTATCTTTATCTGATACCAGAACAAACTTTTACATAATTGTTTATAAAAAGTATATCTACTCCTGCAAAACTGGACAAACTCTTCCAACATACCAGGGCTTCATTGAACAACTAAAAAACTATAGGAATCTGGAACTTATGTCCATTTACTCTTATCCAAGTAAAAGACACGATGAGATAAGAACAAAATGGGAGTTGATTGATTGTTTACTTGCACTTGATCAAGTCTCCAAGGACAAGTCATGAAAAACGACATCCTGGCAGTTTATGCATCCAACTACTTTGTTATTTGTAGCTAGGTTGAGCAACAACAGACTTCTATTTTATACATAACCTTACAACTCAACAATTATCAGACTAAAAATACTATCTTGTTTACTCCAAGTATATTTGTACATTTTTTTTTTTAAATTGGTGATATTGAAGCTTTCTGTAAATAAGCAATTTATATCTGAATAAAAAAATATAAAACACCAAAAAAAGAAGATCATATAATGGAATATATTATACCTCATTCTTATCCAGTGTATTTCCCACATTTAGTCATATTACTCATTCTACAATGTTTCCCTACTGCCAACTTATTTTGCTGTTTTTTGCATTGTTTACCACTCTGACCAATACATTTTGAAAATGCTCATAGAAATGACCAAACTTAATGCAGTGTGTGATGCCTTGACAAGGCTATATAATTTTATTGACTTATGATTTTCGATTCTCTCCCTCTTTAAGAAATGAATGACAATAGGAGGAGGTTTCTTCTATTTGCACAGAAAGATATGGGTAAACTTACCAAAAAGACAGTAAAAGTACAAAGAAATGCATTCAATGCATTCAACAGAGTCTAGACCTGTTTGGTGATTTTCTGGAGGAGAATGGATGTCAGTCAGATTTTAATGCACATTACAAGTACAACAACAACAATGAAATTTTGAAAGGCATTCTGACCTGGCATATGTTTATTTGGTATAATAAAAATGACTAGTCATTATTTGTATAAAATTCTATGGGACTACCTGGCATTAACTAGTTCAGTGCTAGAAGCCCTTATCTGGGCTTTATTAGCTCACATGACTGAACGTCGGAGTGAATTATACTAATCACTCTTTGCCTGTCAGTGTCCAGCATGCATCGTCTAACGTAAAGGTGGTGCTTGAGTTTTCTCTTCCCAAACTGCTGGACCGATTCCAGTAAACATTCATGTGAATGATGACTGTGAAAATTGATATATGTGCCCCTAGCACTCCACCAGTTAAGTACAGTGCTACTCTACTTAGCACTGTATCATGGATCTTTTGAAAAGTGCTGAAAGCCACTTAACTGGTTGAGGGCTACATCTTTTTGGGTGGTCTTAGAGTTCATCAGAATTTGTTTTATTACAATTTATTGAAGCGTGCACATAGGCACTCTTCAATAAGTTGTGATAAAACAAATTTATATAAACAAAATATTATTTGCGTTTGACTGAATATGAAAAATGAGCAAGGAAAATGTTGGCTTTTTCTTTGGTAGCCCCATTTTTTTTAAAGCCCCGATAGTGGCGTTTAGCACTCAACAAGTCAAGTGGACTTACAAAGTATTCATTAGCTTGCTGTTTGCTCAACAGTGATAAAAATGTTTGTATAAAATTTTGTTTTTTTTTTTACTATTCATTGGGGAGTGCCAGCATGCACTCTCTAGTATATTGTTAGAAATCAGTTATTTATAATTTAATTTTCTGTATTGCTATTTGATTTGTTTGCATATGATTGGTCGAGGTGAGTTCTTCATAACCTGAAGAGTAATTTTCCAACCGCATGGATGTTTTGGCTTTATGCCACTAATTTGTCAAATAAAAGAAAAAATGTACAATTGAACTGTATGGGATGGGATGTTAGTGTTCACATGGGTTGTGTTGTTCTCCTGAGAATTTGAGACAGGGCTGGAGTAATCATAGTCATTTGTAATCAGTTACAGTTTTTCAAGTCATCATGTGTAATTAGTATTCATGATATTTTTTAATTGCAAGTAATCAAAAGTAATTACATAAATAAATTGACAGTAATCATGATTACTTTTATGATTACCTTTATAATTAGTTTTTCTTAAATGCCATTCAAATGTATTTTTAAAAAAAAACGACCAATTTTGTCTTCTTAGAAACAAGTTGCTCCTAATATAGTATAGTATTCTATAGCAGGCCTGAAAATAAGCAGTCTGACATTTGCAGAATGAGGTCCCCAGAGGGTGAATTTGATGATGCTATCCCATACAGTGGGCAAATTTATCCTCTGGGTACCTCTTTCTGTTTAGTTTTGAGACTCTGATTCAGACTGAGGTTCACAGAGGGTAAATTTTGTGATGCTACCCTGCTGTGCAGGGTAGCATCACTAAATTCACCCTCTGGGGACCTCATTTTGCAAATGACAGTCTGCTTATTTTCTGGCTTGTTCTGTAGCAAGTCAGGATGATCTTGTGGTGTATATTGTTATTAACAAATGCCATTTTAGCTCATATGACAAAAAGTCATGGTGAGCTATTGCAATCACATGGCATTCATCGTTCATTAACTTTACATATATTTCTTCTTCTCCCGGACTACTGGACCAGACCCAACCAAACTTGTCATGAATTATCTTTGGAGGATAACCTTTAAAATTTGCTCAGTAGGAGTAGCTAAGTCTAAACAGTTTTCTCTCTTGCATGATTTAATGGAAATTACAACTATCATATATTTCTATATGAAAATCTTTTTCGGGGTGTGCAACTTCTCTATGAAAAGATTTTGATTAAACTTTTAAAATTAGTAAGCAAATGTCTGCATATTCCAAATTTCAAAGATCCATGTTCAGAGATGCATTCTTGAAAGTCAAAATTGGATGCACATGTATTTCTCTTCTTCTGTCATTGTTTTAGTTGGTTAACAATCGACGAACCATGTTAAGTGCACTCCACTTTCAAACACTTTGCCATTCGAACACCATTGATGTGTCTTTGGTGTACATTAGATCCATTAACACTTTACCCAAAATGAATTATAGACAACACTTATTCAAACGTTTCTTGAGTAAGTAAAATCTTTCATTTTTTTGTCTAAGAACAAAGCTAGTGATCTCTGATTGGAACGAGCTCAACTAGCTTATTCCAATGAAGTATAAGATATGGGGTTTTTTGGAGACAGAAAATAATCAAGATTGAATGGTGACTTTTGTGAATAGCACTGGCTGATTTTGGACATTAACAGGTAAAAATAATCAATTGCATATAGGCTGTAGAGTAAATCTCTGTAAATAAAAAAAAAATATTGTGGTACATTGAAAAATTATTCTGATAGTCTGACAGGCAAATTTTCCTTCAGTACCTCTAATGTAAGCATTTTTTTTATTTTATCTTGCTTGACAGGGCACTTTGAGTTCTGTTAGACAAGATATAACACCCTGGTTCTTTTGTCTTTTTGGGGTTGATAACTAGAGATGGGCAGTATACCGAAAAACCAAACCGATACCAATATCATGGGGATACCGAAAAACCAAACAAATCACTGAACACCGATACCATCTGAATTTTCAAATTTTCCTACAATTGCTATTTATAAGGCCCTGCTGAGGCTTGATAAGAGTTGAAAGGTTCATTTTCATGAAAGAAGTGACTGATTTCTTTTCAGTTTTGTTAAACCCTCAATGGTCTAGGCAACTCTCCTGAATTCCCACTAGACTACAACCTGTACATTTCCAGTTGCTTAGTAATAATTCCTAGTCAAGTCTTGACTGCCTGTTAAGGCAGCCAAGACCTGACTAGAAATCACTGCCCAGGTTTTTGTCTATTGTCAGCAGGACCTCCCACAGATGTCATGGTCAGGGCACATGCTTTGAAATCGCAAAAGCCTGAAATAGATCTTGAAACATTACGGTGCCTTCAGAACAACTCACAAAATTACTTGGATATGATTTATGGTCACAAAAGAATACCACTGTTGAGCTCATGGCAGTGTCATTTATAGCGTTGTGGTAGAATGGTACTACAACAACTTAATCTGTTTTTCCTGATGTGAATTCCTCTTTGGTACTATCAGCAAATCTTGATCAAGTCATACTGAATACTGAACCGGTGCCTAGGTACTGATACTGAACTCAAAATTCCAATGCTGCACATCTCTATTGATATCCAATATGAAATACCTGATAGAACAATAGACTAGGTGTTCAAGTGATATCATTTGTATACCTCTGGTTCAATGAGTATGCCCATGTCTGTGCATTTTGTTAATTGAACAAGGACATGTGAGTTACTTACAAACTTTGCTGTTGATATTTCATGAATTTGAACAACCTATCCCCTGTTGTTTCACCTCCCCCCCTACTCAGCTCAATGTCCCTCATTGTACAGGGCAAGTTGTTCAGATTCATGAAATGTCTCTAACTGGGTTAGTAATTGTTACATGAATGCTCAATTTATTACCATGTTGATTGAAAATGCCAAAGCTTGGCTGAAATATCCTTATTAATTGAATGTTTTTATGCCCCCAAAGAAGAAGAAAATGGGGGTATACTGGATTACATGCGTCCGTCCGTCTGTGCATCCATGCGTCTGTCCGTGTGTGAGTCCGTCCGAGAATATTCATAACTTTCATAACTTAAGTAAATTATTATGGAACTTGTTTTCTATAATATTTGGTCATACGTATGCCCACACTAAGCAGTATACCAAGTGAGGGTATGCACCGGACGACAGTCCAGCTCTTTTTACCTTTCCATGTGTCTTCTTGAATCATTGGGTTCAGCTATGTGATAATGTGATAAGTATGGTTTGGCAGGTCGTGGGTTGAGACATGTCATCTCAACACACCTTTTATCATGTATTCTGGTGTTATCAGATCGATTACAGAAAAATCCCCAGATATTGTTGAATCCTAGTGTATTCATCTGAGAAAAAAAACATGATTACTGACATTCTTTAGGATTACCTGAGGCTCTGTTATGTTTGATTACAGTAATTAGTATGCATTTCAACAAAACTCTACACATTTACCAATACTGAGAAGAATACATCAAAGTCAAGGGTATATATCAAGACATCTTATTTGCAGGAAGGGGCATAAGCGAAATATATTGTCATCACATTTTTTCTTTTTTTCTTGGCACTTTATCCTCATGGTTCATTTCTCATATCTGTTAAATGTTTCAGAAAAATATTTTCTTTTATCACAAGCTACAATTTAAGTAAACCTGTCCTTGTACATTGAAATTTGTTACTAGACTGTTGTTAATTTATGCCCTTCAGGTTGGAGGAAATGATATGGCTGTATGCTGTTTTATGTAATCATCAGATGTGCAAGTACAAGTCACTAATCTCCCATTTCAGTATTCCTGTTAGGATAGATGATGTCTTGGGTTCATAAATAAATTCCACTGATTGTAATTTAACCCCTTACCTAACATGCATAGAAGACGACACTTATAAAAAACATTTCTTAAAAAACTAAAAAAATATATTTTTTGCCCCCAAAACATAACTTATGACCCTAATTGGGATGAGCTTGTTCCAATGAGGGGTCATAAGCTATATTTTTTAGGCAAAAATATTATTAAAAAAAAGAAATGTGAATGATGATTTTTTCATAAAGTTAGGATAGCTGATGTCTTAATTGCAATCAAGTCACAAGACTGTATCAGGCCATGTCAAGTTGCCATTTAAATTCTTGAACACAAGAGTACAAATGAGCGAAACTTTCACAACCCTGCTGCACCACTGCAAGCACAAGGTAGGCTTTGAAACAGCCATTCCTCTAATTTTACAAGTCCTGTGTTTTCTGTGTTTTGGAATCTGTTTGGCAGCTCTTTCCAACATGATATCACATAACTAATTTTTAGCAGCAGGTGTCAAAAAGATGCCGTTTCCATACTATAATTGACAACAGCTCTAAAACATTTTATTGTTGAGAGTATTTGTAGTGATTGGACCTCTTACATTAGTTATTCCTTAGTTAGGGACAAACACAGAATGACACGCATGTGAATGGGTTAACTGATATGGCACAAGTGCCAGTGCAGAAGGATAAAACGAGGGGCCACAGGCCTCGAGTTTTATCCTTCTGCAATGGCACAAGTGCCATATGGATTAATCCATTCACATACATGTGTCATTCTGTGTTTATTACATGCCTTCACATCTATGAAAGCAAGTTATTACAAGGACACTCAGCAATTCATTTGACAACTGTTCATCCCCTGAGTTCCAATGTGTTCTATGTGCCAATAGGCACATAGAACACATTGGAACTCAGGGGACTAACTATATCAACAAAAGAACACATTTTATCGCCAACCAAATTTGCAAGGGGAACCCATGTTACTATTTTCAGCTATCGCTAGTGATTCAAATTGTAATTGCATGGCACATTTTGTAGAAAATTTCCAGTGAAATTTCGCTTCTGTTTAAAAATAGTGCGTCAACGATTTCCGTTTGGTAAATGTGAGCGGAACAGATTTTTATTTTCCACATGTTTAGTGTTGCTGTAGATGGCGGTTTCATAGACCAGACACGTAATAAAGTGCAGACTGATTGACATACATACACTTGTCATAGAAAAGTAGATAGAATTAACCCTTTACCCAACGAATCAGCCGCATCCGCCCGCGTAATATGCAAATTCATCAGTTGAAAAAAACATTATTTTTCAAAAAATTTCAACAAAACCATATCATGTGACCCTTCATTGGAACGAGCTCATTCCAACGAGGGGTCACTTGATATCGGTTTGTTGAAATTTTTTTTAAAATTTGAAAAAATGGTATTTAAAATAATAAATTTTGATATCGTCTGCGTTGAGTAAAGGGTTAAATAATGCTCACAGAGTTTTGCCTGTGAAGTTTCAAACCATAAAGAACGAATAATACATTGAATTAATGGGTTATGTAAAATAATCCAATTGGATACAGGTGTACATTCAATGGATGCATGTGATCTATCAGCAGGAAAATAACTGCTACAGATTAAAGTAATTTTAATAGAAAAAATTGATTAACAATGCTCCCAAGCATGAACGAATTGAGCAAATGATTGTTTCATTTGCCTGTTGTTCACCTAAAAAGAAATGGGTTCACTGATTGTTCATTTTCTTACATTACTAGATCTCAGACAAACATCTTTACTTGAACTTCTTTTTTATCTATTTGTTCACTCACTCTACTAAAACCTAGTGTGATTCGATCCCCTGTGGGAACCCTGGTAAGTGAAGCAGTGCTTATTTACTGTGGTAAACAAGCACAATTTTTCTGGTAAAGTAGGACCCAGTCACCAAATCTTGGCGTGGAAATTCTCTAATGATTGACTAAACTTGACTTTATCTCCATATTGCGGTCACGATTAGTCATTGTGCAGAAAGATGTGACCTTAACCCTTTACCCAACGTAGCGGCCAAAACTGCCAGTGCTATTCACAAAAATCGCCAATTAATCTTCATTATTTGTCTCAAAAACATAGGTCATGACCCCTCTTTGGAACGAGCTCGTTGAGATCATTCCAATGAGGGGTTATAACCTATGTTTTTGAGACAAAAAATAAAAAAATAGTTATTCAAGAATTTTTTTTTGCAAGTGTCGATTGCTTTTCATGTTAGGTAAAAGGTTAAACACTGATAAATAAATAGCATATTTTGATTACTATTAAGAACTGCTGTGATGTAACATATCCTCTTAGCCCTTTCCAACAGTGTATTAAATCACTGTGGGGGTCCAATGCAGTCTGGAAGGGCATTGTAAAATGTGTCAAATTATCACTAGTTCAGGGGACACAACAATCATTTCTTTACCTTCCAACTGGACCTGTGAATTAACAAGGAGCGTGGATTTGGGAAAATGCATATTTTGATGTAATACATCCTCACAGTCTAAGATACAAGTAGTTTCAGATTGGAGATGCCTGCCCATTATGAGAGAAAGCATAAGTGGTACAATAAATCATCCCTTAAGTGCAACAGGTCACCATCTGCAATCCTAAAGCATTGCATTCAATGTCATCATGAGAAGATGTAAAATTCGCTTATTACAAAACCATAAATGCCTTATAGAATTCTTCATTTTGCTGGCAGTCTATCGAACATGTCTGATATCCACTACAAACCTGCAGTTACCCTCCACCAATGAAGCCATACACAGAAGGCATCAAAGTGTTCTAAATGGATTTAAAAACCAAAAACACCATGGCACGGTAAAAGGGGAAAAAAGGGACCAGGTACTGGCCCCTACCAGACTGCTATTTTTTGGACCAGACAGCAAAGGCAGTCCCTTACAGTCTGCATCACTAAGTCAGTAGAACAGTAGTTCTGCCGGTAGTCTATCCAGTTTATTTATTTGGTATGGGCTATATTTTCTAGTTTTCATTGTTGTATGTCCCCGTGGGAACCCCGGGAAGTAAGCAGCACTTGTTTACTGTGGTAAACCAGTTCTGCTTTACTAGCAAAATAGGACCCAGTCACAGTGGGGTGAAAGTCCTCTAAAATGGGCAACATGTAGATCAACGATTGACTAAACTTGACTTCATCTCCATGTTGTGTCACGATTAGCCATGGTGCATAAATATGTGATGTTAACCACCACCAACAAACCAACAAACATTGTTGTATGTGAGAACAAGACTTGTGAGAACATCTTAATATAAGTTACACAGTTTGTTAGTCATTTGATTTTATTCAGTACTTTTTCCATTTACATGGAGTAAAGTAAAGCAATGATACATGCAATGTACATAGAATTATAATACATGTCCGTGGCGGGTGCTTACTACAAATTAATGTGTGTGTGTGTGTGTGTGTGTCTCTCTCTCTCTCTCTCTCATATGATGCGAAGGTGGGGGAGGGTGGTGGTGGTGGTTTGCATAGGATTCATGGAGCATCGCCGTTGAGACTCGGGGGGGGGGGGGGGAGGTAATCATGCAGCTCTGTAGATACAGGAATACGGGTAGTCTGCCCCATTCCCCACCCCCTTAGCAGGGCGGGGCAGGACAGTTCATCTGTAACGAACGTCGGGAAACTAATGAACACTCAACGATCGTACTGTAATGTATTTAGAGTATTCGGCACCATGGGCCACTATGAGGGTCGGTGACTATGAAAAATACATGTCTGGGCAATAATTTGCATTCTAATTTCTGGTTTCGAATCTCCACACGAATTGACACTTTTTTCGGACGAGGTGCAAATTATGCCCATCATTAGAGGTCGGCATGTAGCGTTTACCCAGGACCTCCCACTCTTGCAGGGCACACCCTACGAAAGTTGCAAGGGGGTATCCCCTTGCATCGAAAAATCTAGGTGTGCGTAAGCTTGCAAGAGAGGGAGCCTGGGAACGCTAGATGTTGTTATTTATTTATTTATTGGGGTTTTACGACAGTTTCAACAGCCAGGGTCATATCGTATCGAGCAGACCCACGGGTGGAGGAAGCCGGAGTACCCGAAGAGAACTACCGAGCAACGGCGGGCATCCGCCAGACTCTCCGCCAGAGAACTAATTAACCAGAGAACGCTAGATGTTGGAAAGTATATCTAATATTACTGGATTTGCGCAACCCAGGCTGTGTGAGTAAACCTTTATGGGGTGCATCTCGTCATCCAATATGGTATATCTAATCTCATTTAATTCCATATTGGTTGAGAGCAAAGGTTCAGCTTACTCTGGAATTAACTGACATCGTATATTATACAATTATGGACTTTTGTGGTGGTGAATATGATGTGATATGAACCTAAACATTTATATTGACTGAGGCATAAGCCAAGGTCTATATAAGTTTGTTAGGTTCATATCACATCATATTTACCACCACAAAAGTCCATAATTGTTTTATTGTATACACCATCCTCAAAAAAACAATCTTCCATTTGTCAATTAAAAGTTCAACTGTATCAACCAGAAATACTTTTATTTAATAAAATAGTTATCATCTGCAAAATAAAATAAAAATAATAGTGATTAGTGATTATAGTGATTACGTCGATTGAAATAGAACCAGAGAGGGGATTTCCAAAAGCTATATTTAGAAAGTTGATATTCACCGGAAAACAGGTGAACATGGAATTTTGAGTACCAGTCACATATATATGATCCTGCCAATAGAAATGTGGTTATTTATAAAGTATAAAGTATATAATAAACCAAAATAGGTCACAAACAAACTATAATGAATATATCTTACTGACAACTTCTTTTATATCCTGAACTAGTGACTGATGGATCAAAAATGATAGAATTTGTACTCGTTTAACTTGAAGCCATTATCACCTGCGGACATTTTGAAAGATGAATGGACAAAGAGGAGATTACTTTGTTTGCCATATATCAGTTTTGAGTACACTGTAGAGTTTATACACAGGTTGCATGTGAGGTTTTAAAACCAATGAAATTCTCAGAAACTAGGAGGCAAGATATATGTTCATACACTATGTTCGCTGTGGACTGGTCACTTTCCGTGGGTGGGCACTATTTCCATGGACACAATAATATTAGATTCCAAACACTAATTATAGGAACAATCATCAAAAATTTAATAAATGAAGCACCGGGTACAATGATGATTTTTATATTACCTGATAAACAAATGCATGGACATCACTGCCCATGCATGGAAAACAACCAGTCCATGGCGGCTGTAATGTACATAGTTTCTGGTTCATGACTTGTGATATGAATGAAGTTAATTATGTAAAGAATGATAAAGGCAAGTTTTCACAAAGCTTCATATTGTCTTGTAAACTTTGTATTATAAGTTAGGTGACAGAAGTCTGTGGTCTGGTTAGTTCAACAACAAGCAACAGAAAAATGCATTTGAAATGTCTTTGAAAACCAGCAAAAACTCTTTCCACCCAAATATCATGTTGGACATAAATGACCCTCCTCCATTAATTTGAAAAATGGCATTTTGCAGTGAAATGACAAAACGCACTAACTTTTAGGAAAAAAATGTCAATACAATGAAAATAAGGCATTCATCAAATTAAGGCTGTCAGTTTAGACTACTGACCTCTATATAACTGGATTGTTGGAATGTCAGCGAAAAATTTTACAACTCAATTTTCCCCTGTCCCCCAAGTTAGCATCATCTCAATCAATATGGTAACGCCCAGTCAATGACGTTTGATGACGTGAAAGCTTTTTCACTTTGACTGTATGTTGTTACATCATACTATACTACTCAAAGTTTGCTAAGCACCAAATATTTGACACATCATTGTGAAATTTGGTTGTGACATATTTGCGATATTTTTGGTGGATATGATTGTGGAATGTATTGAGATGGTCCCCAGGGTTTACATTAGCTCTCTTGACACGCAGGCTTTTTGTGACAGTCATGGAAAGCATGTACCCTTTGATTTCATGATGTTTTCATGTACTGTCTGCATGTACATGACATGTGTAGGGTATTCAATCTTCATTTCATCACAAACCCTTGTGATTTAATGATTGAATATGGCAAATGCAAATGTAAGAAGACATTTGTCTGAAGCAGAAACGTGGCGGGCTGTAGGGATGGTGGAGCAAGGGGCTACCATTGTCAGGTTGGTGAAGCCCTTGGTGTGCACCATACGGTGATCACCAGAGCCTAGGCAAGATTTCAGCAGTATGGCATGCCAGTAAGATGGCATGGTGGTGTCAGAGACAGGACAACATCTGCAGCTGAAGACCAGTTTTTGATCATTCAGGCCTGTAGGAACTGCTTTTCCACAGCAACCCAGCTTCGCAGTGATCTTCAGAATGCATCCGGGGTAAATGTTTCGACGCAGACTATCCGGGCAAGGTTGCACGAAGGTGGTCTCCGATCGAGAAGACCATGTATTCGCATTCCGCTGTCCCAGAACCACCACCAGGCACGATATGAATGGGCCATGGACAACGTTGGATGGACCGGAGAAGATTGGCGACCTGTCCTTTTTACAGATGAGTCAAGGTACTGCCTAGACCACACAGATAGGCATTCTAGGGTATGGAGAAGACCAGGAGAGTGATTCCGTGAGCCAACATTGCTGAGCATGACCGCTATGGTGGAGGGTCAATCATGATCTGGGGCGGCATCAGCTGGGATGGACATACAGAGCTCTGTGTCCTTGAACGTGGTACATTGACTGCACAATGGTATATTGATGAGATCCTGGATGTCCACGTCAGATTGTATGCAGGTGCAGTGGGTGATAGATTCATTCTGATAGATGATAATGCCCGTCCTCATGTTGCCCATGCTGTCAGGGAGTACTGACAGAGGGAGGGGATTGAGCATATGGACTGGCCAGCAAGATCCCCTGACCTCAATCCAATCGAACATGTCTGGAATGAGTTGCAGCTTGCAATTTCAACCCGTCCAGTACTGCCAAGAAGTGTCCAGGAGCTTGGTGCCATGCTGGTCCAAGAATGGAACAGCATCCCACAAAGGATCACCAGGAACCTGATTGGAAGCATGAGAAGGCATTGTCAAGCTGTAATTAACAGTAATGGGTCTTATACTCGATATTGAAGCCATACCAGTTCGCTCCGTCAACTTTTTGGCATATTGAAAAATTTCCTCTTTTGCCAATAATATCCATTTTCTATGGTTATCGTATTCAAAAGCTAAAAAAATAATGTCAAACACAAATAAAATCTTAATTTCTGTACTTAAATCATTAAAGATATAATTAAATAAAAAATATATACACTTTTCTTTACAATATTGCAACGCAAACGTAAAACAGGTAGTTGGATGTACTTGGTGCTTAGCAAACTTTGAGTAGTATATTATTATTCACTTCATCAAACATCATGATATTTAGTAACATGGTATCAGATTTCCAATCTCAACACTTATTTGTATACCCCCACTTCTCTGCTTTTTTGTTGACAGCCTATACGTCCATATGTACATTCATCCATATGTATACCCACCCATACATACATATGTACATACGTGTGTCTGTCCATCGATCCTAACTTGGGTGGATTTTCAAATGAGATTCTTGTGTGTGCAACTCCACCTACATTATTGAACCGATTTTGATGAAACTTCTCAAACATTATGACTAACAAGCTCCCCGTGGGAACCCCGGGAAGTAAGCAGCACTTGTTTACTGTGGTAAACCAGTTCCGCTTTACTAGTAAAATAGGACCCAGTCACCAATGCTTGGGGTGAAAGTCCTCTAAAATGGGCAACATGTGGATCAACGATTGACTAAACTTGACTTCATCTCCATGTTGTGTCACGATTAGCCATGGTGCATAAATATGTGACGTTAACCACCAACAAACAAACAAACTATGACTAACAAGTGAACATATGCATATTCTAAAATTTTTCATCTGCGACAATTGTAACCAGGTTATCTCCCCTGAACTTATATTTATTATGGATTTTCAAATGAGATTCTTGTGTGTGTGACTCTTCCTACATTATTGAACCAATTTTGATGAAATTTCTCAAACATTATGTTACTAGCAGGTAAACATGCGCATATTATAAAATATTTCATCTGTGACAATTTTAACCAGGTTATCTACCCTGAGCTTAGATTTATTATGGATTTTCAAATGAGATTCTTGTGTGCACAACTCCTCCTACATTATTGAACCGATTTCTATGAAACTTTTCAAACATTATGACTAACACGTGAACATACACATATTGTAAACTTGTTTCATCTGTGACAATTTTAACCCAAGTTATCTCCCCTGAACTTAGATTTATTATGGATTTTCAAATGCGATTCTTGTGGGCGCAACTCCTCCTACATTATTGAACCGATTTCAATGAAACTTCTCAAGCATTATGACTAATAAGTGGGCATACGCATATTCTAAAATGTTTGGACTGCGACAATTTTAACCCAGCTAACTCCCATGAACATGGATTTATTATTGGTTTTTCAACTTCAACATTCAGAGGTGCACACTAGTTAGCCAGATGTGGGGGTATTAACTCTTTACCCACTGAGTATTTTCAAGATATTTTTTCATTAAATCTAGTCATGGCTGCTGTAAAGCAGCCATGACAAGAGTTGATAAAAAATTAAATCTAAATATGACTAGAAATCATTGGTGAAAAAATCCATTCATTTTACAGGGGAAAATATATTTAAATATGCCCAAATTATACTTATATCAGAGACAAGAGAAACCCTGTGCTGGGCAGGAATATCCGCCAGCAGCATGCAAAGAGTTAATTACCTTCAATGATAGTTCTAGTTTATCAATAATAGCCAAAATATGTTGTAAATATTCAATTTGTATTGTAGCAAAACATGTGCACGTCATGAACATAATCGTTTTCATGGACATCAAAGAAAGTATAATCTTTAAAAAGTGATCGACGATTGTGAGGTATCAGAAAACTAAGCACCATTGAGAAAATTGTTTTTTTGCTCATTGTTTATTTATAACAGTGTCACCCTCCCCCTCCCCAAGCTGGTAGCATTGAAAAAAACCAATGAACATTCCAACAATCTAGTTGTATTGAGATCAGCACTTAGTTTAGACCGGACTTGCATTTCTGTGCATGTCATCACCAGCTTTCATGAGATATTTAAAATGTTGACATTTTAATCCAACCCCCAGATCATCTGCATTGTTCCCTTGGGCATGACACTACACACCACACCCCAATAAATAAACAAACATGAAACATTTTTGAGTATTTTTCAACATGCATTGAGTAACATTGTTCATCGTAGGTCAAGTATTGAAATAATATTGCCTTTTTAAATGTTGTTTAAGAAGTTTTGGTGTATACTACTTAATGAACTCCATGAAATGAAATAGCTTTAACCCTCAATTTCCCATACAGGTGCAAACATATCCTTTCATATTGTTCTGATGTCGAACTCGGTTAATCATTGGATGGGTGACCATCTGAGTGATCAATTCAGATTCCCGCATTGTGTCCTTGGGCAAGGCACTTAACCCCGATTGTCCACATAGGGGCACGATGATGCCGTGTAGTAAGGCGTACTGCACGTTGATGGTACGCATGTCTTCAACCAATCTAACCCTGCCTGTGCTGCAGTGCGGAGTTACAATGTTGGGGAGCTGGCAGCTGCTCGTTGTTGCTCGGTGGTTCTCTCAGGGTACTTCGGCTTCCTCCACCCGTAAAACTGTCACAGTCATGATTAGCCATTGTGCATAAGTATATGACCTTAAAAACACCAATAAATAAATAAATAAACATTGTTCTGATGTGGTTGTCCCAAGTGTGTTCTTCCTTGGGAACTCGACTTGTTGTCTGCTTTTATCTTTACAGTGTTTTTGCATCATTGTTGGCTGCCTGTACAGGCAGCCAACAATAATGTAGAAACACTGTTAGCTCATCTGCAGCTGTGTGTATGAGCAGTTGTTAACATAACATTAATCTGAGGATTTGAGGGTTCAGCAAATATTTTATGTCAGAATAAAACTATGGCTCTTTGAAGTATTTACAAAAGCATTTCATTAATAAGAGTAAAACTATCATTCAGCCTTTTTAATTGTACTTTAGGTACTGCACTCTCTCTGTGTACGTTGTAATTGAAGGAATTTTATGAACTGTATACCTTTGGAGTTAATATTTGCAGGGCGGTGCAGCCAATCAGTGCATCAAGGTGTTAGACAAGGCACATTGAAAGAAGCAGTCTTCATAAATCATTGTGCAATAAATGTTCCTGCAAGATAAAAAACAAGTTAAAGTGTCTTTCTGGTTTGCAGTTTATCACCATGAATTGAGTAAAATGTTCTGACTGGAGTTGTAAATTTATACTGTCAACTGTAAAATTGCTCTGTCATAAAGACATGTTCTTAACGCTTGTATTATTTGCATTAATTCATTAATTAATGTAAGCCGCAAATGAAGCATGCAAAAAAATTTCTTGAATAGCTAAAAATGTTCATTTTTTATCTAAAACCAGTTTATGATCCTTTATTAGTTTGAACTTTTCATTTGAGGTGTCATGAGATATGTTTTTGCAGATGTGGATATAATAGGCAAGCAGTTCCTCACACATGTCTTTTTGTGCGTAATTCCATTTTCTGGCAAGGATTGTCATTCACCTGTGCATGTGCTGGTATTGATATATGATGGAACATTTACATCATTGTAAACAAATCCCAGTGGAAGTTGAACAACTACTGGGAAAAAGATTTACATAGACTCGTTGCCAAATTAAAACAACAATCTGCTTTCCTTCAGACACAAAATTGTTAATTATTTTGGGTATCTATAGGTGCCGAATATGGGACCAATGGCATTTTGGTACGATTTTTCCCAATTTCCACCCCAAATTTCCCAATCTCGGTAAGCATATGAACAAAAATTTAATGCACAATGGATATCCTGATCTGAGAAGTCATTGCTTTATGACTACTCATATCAGGACACAAATTGTGCATTAACCTTTTACCCAACGAATCGCCCGCAATCCGTCTGCGTAATATGCAGATTCAGCAGCTGAAAAAATATTTTTCTAAAAATTTCAACAAAACCATATCATGTGACCCCTCTTTGGAATGAGCTTGTCAAGCTTGTTCCAATGAGGGGTCACATGATATGGTTTTGTTGAAATTTAAAAAAAAAAATAAAAAAATAATATTTAAATTAATAAATTTTGATATTGTCTGCATTGGGTAGAGGGTTAAACTTAAATTGCTTACCTGAAGAAGCTAAGAAAATGTCTTAATTCAAAGGCAAATAACAAGTTCTTTAATAGTACAAGAACTGTTTAATAGAGACTGGGTGAACATGATTCCATGTGACAATTTGTTACAAAACATGCTTGTCGTGTACATACAATTGCTTAGGTGGCTTGAGTGAGCTCAAGTTTTAATGTTCTTTATTCAATTCGGTTGTAAAATTTCTTAGTCTTTGTATATTTCTTCCTCTCCAAAAACAAATTCCCAAATGAAGCCCCCATGATGCAAATTTTTACAATGGCATAAGGTTTGGACCCAATCTCCAAAAAGGGCAGAAGAATCCCTGCATGTCTTTGTTTAGGCCTAAAAAAATAAAAAATCTGTTTCTCAGACCCTCCCACATGGTCCTTTTAGCTGCCGCATGCTCTCTTTTTATAACCAATTTAAACTTGAAAAAAATAAAAATTAAATGGTTTATGTCATATTTTACCCAAGCTAAAAAAATTGATGAATTTGTCCCTTGAGTGCAAGAAGGCTTTGCAATGCTTTAGCATTGCAAAGCCTTCTTGCACTCAAGGGATGAAATACACCACCACTGATGCTATTCTGTAGATTGTGAGGCCTAAAACTTGAACCAAGAACATGAACTTTTGATGGCAAAGAAGAAATTACTGAAAAAAAAAATAAAATAAAAAACCACTCGCCCGCATGCAATTTCACAAATAATGGCCTGAGAAACAGAAGATCTACTTTGTGTGGCCTTAGTTATAATTTATTCAATACAATCACTCTTCCATAAATTATAACAAGATAAATCCTCTGAGATTAAAAAAAATTCACTCCAAAGATAATATGAAGCACATTCACAGAATATGAAGCTTTTAAGTTTCAGTACCTACCTTTCAGAATGGAGATCAAATATGGGCTTACAACACTCAACCCATTAAAATATATTAGAAATGCAAATCTTCTGTTTTTCTTTCCTCATCATAACTCTTCTTTTTTTCAATGCAAACTCTTTTTTTCCTATCAGATGGAACTGCAGGCCTATGATGGTACACATATAAATTTATTTTATTATTTTTTAATTGCATCATTAACAACATTAGTATATATAAAAATTGATTGATGATAGTCGTTTTTGTCCAAGGTTTCAATTTTTATGATATTTTTTTTTTTATCATCTTTTTTTGTATTTCTCATTTTACAGTAATAATATCCATACATAATTTTTTACACTAAGTTTACAACATACAATCTCTCAGTCACTTCATTTCCACACTGCAGCATGGAAAGTTGTCTTTATAGAGATTCTTTTGTTTCGAGATATGTGTGACCATGTACACCTTTTTGGAAGAAATATATTCTAGGTAAATTGGATACATACAGAATATTATTGAAGGCATATATTTATTACTGTTCACTTCTATGAGTCCCAAGAATTATCTATCTTACATGTAGAGTTTTGAGATTCCTACCATTACCTTAAATGGAAAACAAAATTATGAATTACTGACAATGAGAGAAAATATCAACCCCAAAATCTGAAACATCCCCTCACAGAAATCGGTGCATGCACAACACTACAAAGTTCAATTCAGTGCAAAGAAAAAGTATTACTTAAAAATTTATGATTCATTCATTAACTGTTGCATGTTATGTAGTAGATAGATGATGACAACTGGTGTCTAAAGAGAATAGATGGTGGTTTACAGCATTGAGTGAGGTTGCTTACAAGTCACACAACCGAGTGCAGAGCACGAGGTGGGTGACTTGTAATCAACCTTACTCAAAGCTGTAAACCACTGTGTATTCTCTTTAGACACCAGTTGTCATCATCTATCTTACTCAGGCCACATCGACAAAACAAAATTATTGCTCTGACTAGATCTGATAATGGAATCAAGTGAATTACGCGAAGAGAGAGGTATTTTAAATTTTGTTTAGTGAATTGGCGAATATTTCTGTTGAAAATAAGTAAATTGAAAAAACAAAATTATAAATTTATTTATTAATTAATTAAGAGAATAAATAATTGATAATTTAATAATTAATGATAATAAATAAACAATTAGTAATATTATATTTTATTATTATTATTATTAATTAATTAATTAATAGTTAATTACAATAATTAACTAGAATTACTGTGAGCACTGCTCACTAAAGATACCACCCACTCCAACCAAGAAACATTTCACAACAGTAAAAAAGTATTTAATATACACAGCACATCTGTATGTTCTCCGAAAACATGAGAGCAATTTTCAATAAAAATACCTGAAAGCAGAATAGAAGGTGCACATCTATAATGTATATAAAAGAATGTCTGAGAGTTTCAATGAAATTCGCCCACTGGTATAAGAGGAGTAGCGGATAGCAGGAGTGTACCCCCCTAAAGCATCACAACAATTTGGCTAAGTTCATTTCGCCCTTTGGGAAAGAGTAAAAAATAAAAATACCTGAAAGCAAAATAGGAGGTGCACATCTATAATGTATAGAAAAGAATGCTTGTAAGTTTCAATGAAATCCACCCACTGGTTTAAGAGGAGTAGCGGATAGCAGATGAGTACCCCCAAAGCGTCACGGACGTACGGAAGTACGGACGTACGGAAGTACGTAAGTACGGAAGTACGGACACCATGAATGCTATATACCGCCCACTTTTCAAGTGGGTGGTATAATTATTTAATTATTAATTCATTATTAAGATTTAGAATTATTAATAATTGTTATAGTAATTATTACTTAATAATTATTAACTTCTAATAATAATAATTAATAATGATAATAAGTAAGTGATTAATTATTAATAAAATTTAAAAAATAATTATATTAATTCGTAATAATTAAATAAAATTAATAATAAATTAATTGATAATTTCCTAAAATTAAGCTTGGCATTTACAATGAACTATTCAAAGATGAAAACAAAGAATCGGGAAACAGAAAATAAAATGTTGTGTACATATTGTGTGAATAATGGAAGAATTAACTCGGAATGGCTTTTCTTTTCTTGGTCATGTTTCACTGACTCCAGAAGGTAACAATAGTATCACAAGCTGTTAGTGTGCTTCTTTTGTTGTAGTCACTACTACCGTAACTTAACGGTAAATTCATTCAGACCATGCAAGTATGCATCTATGCAGTTTAGACTCGTGTTTGAACAAAGACTATTTTCAGTCAGTGTGGTCAAATAGTTTGATTCTTAGAGTTCTGTGTAATGTTGTAGTGATAACAAAAATGGAATTTTCAAGCATCTGGGTCATGGAAAAATCATTCATAATCCAGGACTTTTGGCTAACCCAGATGCATGAAAAATTCTACTTTCGTTTCCAGAATTCTCCCCAAAATCCTGTTAAAATTTTGGAAAATTCACTTGAAATCTTGGAAGTGTCATGAAATTACATCTTTAAAAAAGTGTTTGAACCCTGAAAAGAGTAAACCCTAGTTATGTAATTAAAAAATAATATGATCTATTGAAAATATTCCAACTCATTGAATTCCTGACCATCACCAACATTTTGGTGTCTGTATGTCAAATATGTATATAAGTATTTAATTTTTCAACTCATTTGGCATGATAGGCAACTAAAATCAACAGAATGGCAGACCATGTTAGGCGACTTTTGTCAGCATTTTATTCGACTGTATGAGTCCATTTCCAAATGTATTAACCCTTTACCCAATACACTCAATATCAAAATTTATTACATTTGTTAAAAAATTTTTAGAAAAAATTCCACAAAATGACACCATGTGACCCCTCATTGGAACAAGCTCAATGGGCTTGTTCCAATGAGGGGTCATATGGTATGGTTTTCTTAAATCTGTACCAAATGTTTTTTATTGACTGCTCAATTTGTAAATTATGAAGGTGGATGCAGCAGATTGGTCAGGCAAATGGTTAATGAAGCACATACATGTTTCTGTGTTTTGTGCACTGTTTCTATTCTATCCAAGAACAACTACATCACATTGTGCCCCAAGAATCCTACTAAATACACATCTCTTACATAAAGCGTTATCGGTTATAACTGGCAATTCAACCTCAACTTCTGCCCCTGATAATGACAGGGAATTAGAATTGGTGTCAGAAGGTCCAACTTTGTTGTACAATGAAGATGATAGTAATAGTGATGCAACTCTGATGATGATCTGGACTGCCACCAATTAAGCAATTACCATCACATAAATGTAAGAAGTGGTACCAAGCTATATTTCATGGAGTTTGTGAAGTTGTACTTGTGAATGGTAGTTTTAGAAATATAACCCTATATAGTCTAAAAACCCATATTTGAGGAGAAATTCCCCCCAAAATATTATGCACTGAGAATTCTGTTTCACCTAATATTCTTTTCCACAAGTGTTAATGGAGGATTAAAAATACTGACACATATGATTTCTTGTTTAATATATGACATCTTTGTAAAGATGAAGTTGTCAAAATCCAACCTCTGGGATTATGAGACTGCAGAGATTTCAACATTTCATGATTAATGTGTTATGGATGGTGGAAATGTTGAAATAAATCTTCCCACAAATCCCCTGTGAAAATCATTTTTGGGAAAATTTACAAGATTGTCCAAACTGACACTGCTTGTTCCAATGAGAAGTCACATGGTATGGTTTTGTTGAAATGTTTTGAAAAATTTGAAAAAATAAAATGTAAAATAATAAATTTTGATATATTCCATGTTGGGTAAATGGTTAACAAAGCTTGCCATTCTAGTTTTATTATTTTTGTAATTTTTACCTCGAAAAACAAAGCTTATGAACCATATTTTAGAAGCAGTTGTTTTTATCTATTTCACACCCAAATTCTGAAATGGAACAGTTTTTCAAAAAAATTTGCCATAAAAAGTGAATAAGTGCAAAAGAGAATGCAAGGTTGAGCTTTTTTTCCTGCTAGAGGAGGATATTTTCAGCACAGTATAAAAATATTCTTTTAGCAAATAGAGATACAGTCCAGACACACATTAACAAAATTTTCCCCTATGAATAAATAGGAGTGGGTTTCATCACAAATCTTTAACAATCAGTTCTTGAGACCACAGTCTATTGATTTTGTCATCAAATCAAGTCATGGGTGCTTTAAAGCAGCCATGACATGATTTCATGAGAAATTCAAGAAAATACTGAGTAGGTTAAGAGTAAAAGAGTGCAAAGTGATGAGTTTTGCTTTACTGGTAAAATATATAGGACCAAGAAAAAAATGCCCGAGATGCCATCTAAAGAGGCAGGCAGCATAACTATGAATGACAGAATTTATACTCATGAAAGCAAATTGAGCAAATATTTTCACACAGATGCAGCCATACAATATTTTCCCGAAACATTTTGGTTTTTGTCTGAAATTTATTTATTTATTTATTTATTTATTTATTTATTTATTTATTTATTGGGGTTTGATGACACTTTTGACAGCCAGGGTCACCTCATGTCAGACAGAGGAAGCTGGAATACCCAGAGAGAACCACCAAGCAATGGCAAACAACTGTCAGACTCCTCAACATACTAACTCCACACAAGCAGGGTCAGCATTGGTTGAAGACAAGTGCACCATTAACGTATAGTGCACCTTAGTACACAATGCCACTGTGCCCCCATGTGGGCAATTGGGATTAAGTGTCTTGCCCAAGGACACAACGTGGTTACCGCAGGTGGGATTCGAACCGAGGACCTCTTGGAGCCTGCATCTCCACCTATTGAGCCACGGCACTCCCGGTTTTTGTCTTAAAAACATAGCTTGATCCAATGAAGGGTCATAAGGTATGTTTTGGGAGCCAAAAAATGGAAATTTTTTGTCATTCCTGATCATTCAGAATTTTTTTTTAAGCATCATTTATTTATTTATTTATTTATTTATTTATTGGGGTTTAACAACACTTTCAAGACCCAAGGTCACCTCAGGTTGGACAGTTTTACGAATGGGGACATTGGACCCAGAGAGAACCACCAAGGAGTGGCAATCAACTTCCAGAGTCCCCAATGCACTAACTCCACACAAGCAGGGTTAGCATTGGTTGAAGACAAATGCACCATCGACATGTAGCACACCTTAGTACCCAGTGCCACCGTGCCCCCACTTGGGCAATCAGGAATAAGTGTCTTTCCCAAGAACACAACACAGTTACACCTGGCGGGATTGAACTGTGGGCATTTCAGTTTGAAGTACAATGCCATAATCACTGAGCCACCACACTCCCTTTTAAGCATCATTCTCTGGTCATGTTAGGTAAAGAGTTAAATGTATGTATGTTGGCAATAGTCTTTTTCCTATTGTGCAGATATCATCCATTATTAAAGTCACCAATATCTGAGTTTTTACCTAACATATGATGATTTATTATTACAGAGATTAGGTGTGGTTCAGATGTGTAGTATATTTTTGAAAAATGACAACTGTTTGATGTATCATCTACTTCTTTCTATGGCAGGGATAAATTATGTCATAAAATTAACATTTGAAGCTAGGTTTTTAATGAGTTTGACATTTGTGTGAGACCATAAAATATTTTGTCAGTTCTGATGACATTCCAACAGTTCGGAAGAGGTTTTGAGGACCATACCTTCAAACCATTTTCATTTAAATTTATGGAATTGAAAGTCTCCAAACATTCCAAAAATAGAATATCTTTTATTTTGGGATCAAAAACTTGATTTTAACTCAGTTCACTGGTGTAATAGTTGATGCTTAAAATATATGCATAAAATCACTATTTATAATTTTGTCGAAACGAATCATTGCATCAAAGTTTTATTCAGTAATTTTGGGGGGTTTCTCTTTGGACTCAGTCTGGTTAGTTGTGTTTATTTGACAGCAAAGTTTATATTACAAGCTTCTCTCCATATTGAAATTCAAAACAGGAAAATAAATTTTACCCTATTGCAGTGGAACCCTGTTAATTCAATAGACAATTTGCTACTGGAATATATTCAATTAACAGGAGTATAGAATTAACACAGAAATTTTATCATTTTCCTATGCACCTATATTCTACTGCCAAACTGAGCATTTAATCTAGTATAGCTTGTTTTACAGAACAGCTCATGGAGATGCGAAAGATTCTGCACTGCAACGTGCATCCCATAAGTGGATAGGTGTCGGTGTTTTGTTTCTCATACACAAACTGCTTGTAGTGGACTGGTGGCTACTCGGCTAGTCCTCCTTCCTATTTCTTGTGTTTCCTCTGTTTCTTCTTTGGAGGTGGAGGAGGCGAATCCTTGATTATTGGCGATGGAGGTTGCAGTGTCATCCTGTTTTGTGCTAGTGCATATGCAAAAGCGACGTTGGCATGTAATCTATCCTTTTCCTTTCTGAGTTCTGCCATTAGCTTATCCAAGGACTCCTTTGTTGGTTCTGGCTCTTCTTCTTCTTCAGTGCCCATGATCTGGTTTTCCAGTTCATGGGCAAACTTGCTTATTTCTTCCTTGTCTTCCATCTCAGCGTGGGGGTCCAAGCTTGAGATGGAACTGGAGGTGGAGGTATTTGTAGACTGGGTGGTGTCTGGAGCTGCTTTTTCCATCAGGATGGGGGAGTGGGTTTCCACTTCCTCTTCCTTTTGTTTACAGCTTGCTTTGGACTTTCTTCTCCAGGCCTCTAGGCGCTTGGCGTCCCGGAACTTAGTGGATGGACTTTTCTTCTTTCTTTTGCATTTGTCCTTTTCAGGGTCCTCTGGGTGTGGACCAGAGCCCGATTGGGCTAAGGTACTACCACTCCGCAGAGGGGCTGATGGTCTGGCTGCTGGCTTCTTTTGTCTCATTTTTGGAGCCATTCCAGGTGGTATAGGAAAGTCCAGTATCACCTGGCAGGAATCACCAGAAACATGGATAGTCCAGTTTCTGGTGTTACCCATGTTCAAACATGTTAGCATGTCAGATAGCTTCTGTGGTAGTTTCACGATTGCTGTGATTATTGGTGCTAACAGAGAATCCAGTTTAGCGTCTGAACTGATCGACAGTCTGAGTGGTCTTGTGGTAATGTCATGGAGATAAATGCCCTTGTCCCTTTATCTGTATTGAACAAGTCTTCTGATGGGCTAATGAGGCCAAAACAAATAGCAATGATGCTGGACATTCTAACAGATGCAGGTAATAAGAGCTTGTGCTGTTGTCACCCATTTGTTGCATGAGAAATGTTCAGGTACTAAGAATGACCTTTGACTTTGACTGGCGAAACTCCCAGCAGAATTTTTAAGCTGTCTCCCAACTAATATTCGCACTGCAGTTAATAATACCAATAAAAACTTACAAATACCTGTCATCGTGAAAATGCTATTCCATAATTTCCAGTTCCATCACAATGGGCCACACTTCACAGACATTGTCAACATAATGGCGTAAAAAGGTGTCATCAAATTCAATGACTGATAACATTTTTCTGAGGTTTCTGATGATTAACATTAAATATGTTCTTTGTTATTTGGTGCACCTAGTCCTCTTCTAAATTCTGCATGTGCTAGTTAATCCCTCAGCTTCAAATCCGAGCTGAGTCTGCAGAATTACTCGAGTGATACACAAATTGCAATGTCACAATGTCACCCCCACTTTCATCCTTCAGTGCAACTTTTGAGTTTGCCAGCATTTTTTTTAAAATAACAATTATCCACCTACAGACATGAATATAACACACAACATACAGTCCTACATGTCTAAAATGCTGCAAAAGTTATTCCATGGCAATAAGAATTGTTTGATAGAAAAGCTCATGGAGACAAATGCCCATATTGGATTACTGTGGGCAAATGTGCTGAAGCATGGGAATTGAGTGGTTGGTAGAGTAAATCTCTACTATCGTACAAGATTTTTCATTCAATTAACAGAAAATTACTCATTAACCTATATGAAATTAACAGGTTAAATTTGTACTGAAGGAATGGTAAATGTTTTTTTGAAAGTTGTCTACAATTAATAGGGTTATTCAATTAAGAAATATTCACTTAAGTAGACTCCACCCTACTTTTTTGCTGCACATTCTATGCTCTCTTCACATGCATTGGGTAACGTCCTTGAACTCTTTAAGTAACGTAACAAAAATAACTGGTCACTGATATTCACAAAAAACATCATTCATATTTTTTATAGTAACCCATTTACTGCCATGCCTACTTTAGTCATATATGGAAGACCTCTATGCACGCCTGTATGCGAGGAAGTTTAATAAAATTTATGATACATTTGAACCCCCGTGGGAACCCCGGGAAGTGAAGCAGTGCTTGTTTACTGTGGTAAACAAGCTCTGTTTCACTGGTAAAATAGGACCCAGTCACTAATGCTTGGGGTGCGAGTCCTCTAAAATAGGCAACATGGGGTATAAACGATTGACTGACCTTGACTTTATCTCCATGTTGTGGTCATGATTAGCCATTGTGCTGAAGTATGTGACCTTAAACAACAATAACTAAATAAATAAATAATACATTTGAAACTATCACCTGATTGATTGTTGTAGAGGACTCTCTGAGCTCTTTCCAGCAATTAAGCAGATCATAGGTTTGATCTGTGCATACCAGAACGTACAGATAATCATCATAAAATAGGTGATAATAGTAATTTTTGGCAGAGTAGGTATTAAACCAACTCATTGGAATGAGCTCATTGATCAAATTCCACTTTGAGCCATAAGCTATGTTTTGGGGGCAAAATATGATAATTTTGAGCTGATAAACAAATTGCCGTCCGTTTTTCAAGTTGGTAAAAGGTTAATATTTGAATGCAAATAGTTGGAATCTTCAGAACTAAACTTGTCTCTTGTCTTTCGTTTGTTTGATATTTGCTCGATCTCTTCAATCTCCTCCACACATAATAATGCTGAAGCTATTTCTTCTAGGAAGGGTGGCTGAGTATCATTGTTAGCAAACATTTGGAGATACATGTGCTTTCTGTCGTTTTTGCTGTGATGTATCAATATCTGATGAGAGAAAGGAATGTGTTACTTTTTTTTATTATATGTGTTTAATAAAGGGGTTTGACTGTTCAATTAGACAAAGTAAATACTTTTATCAGGTGGAGTGTTGAACTTTTCACTTGTTAAGAGCAGAAATTTAAAGATAGCCCACATTTAACAAGTGGGTATTTTTATATCTTCTTCTAGCTTACCCTTTTGTATCCATGATACAGTGGGACCATGTTAATTGAATAGCCACTGTTAAAATTATTCAGTTAACAGGAGCATTCAATTAACAGGGTTTTGGTCATTTTCCTGTGTTCTAAAGATAAACTGAGCTTTTATTCTATTATATCTTGTTTGACAGAGCTCATAGAGCTCTGTCAAACAAGGTATAATAGATTAAATGTCTGTATTGGATGCACTGAGGAAAAACAGTTCTATAAATACAGGGAATCTGGTGACTGTCAAGGCAATTTATCAAAACTATTTTTTATTCAATTAACAGTCAAAACGAAAGGGGTCTTTGGGTGGTCTGCATGATGAAGAGAAGCCATGTTTTGAGGAGTACCTTGATGGCACCTTTGGGGGTCACTGTTCAAGCTGAAATCACATTCCCCTGGAGCTTAGGGGAAAAAGACAGTATAAAAGAGTGCCAGATGTGTAATTTAGGAGTAGTGGAGACCCTGGAACACTTTCTATTAGATTGTCCAACATAGAAGTCTAACAGAATAAGGTTCATCAGGATTATTATAGGGAAGTGGGATGGGAGAATGAAGGACATGCGGTTAGTGGGTGACACAAAGGAGAGGGTTAGTATGCTTATCAAAGAGATTGGGAATAGTGGGCATGGGATGTCATCAAGCAGTTCGTCTCCAAGTGATGGGAGGAGAGAAGAGGTGTGGGGGAAAGGAGGAATGTGGGAGAACAGGGCTAATGAAGGCCTTCTCACCTGAGAACCATGACAAATCAGTGGCTGGCCAAAGTGTTATTATTATTAGTAATTTACTCTATAACCTATTTGCAATTAACAGATCAAATTTGTGCTGAAGATGTGGTAAATTATTTTGTGTTTGGAGGTTATATTCATTCATTCAGTAAAGTGATATCCAATTAAGTGGGTTCTGCTGTATCTCACTTGGGGACTGTAAAGTTTGGGGATTTTTTTGTTTGTCAACATTCAGCCTCACAGAAAGACACCGTTGTAAAATTGTTGCTTTAATGAAACACCAACATTTAGAATAGAAGAAACCAAACTATATAAAAATGTACATTCAACAATCACAGGATGGCACACATTAAATGTAGCAGTCAGTGGGTGAATGGAACTAAGTGAAGCTGTCAACCCATCATAATAATGAAGATATGTATGAGATACTCTGTCAATGATTATTCTAACATAATGCAGTCAACCTGTATCGCTTATCACATTCAAAATAAATCATACACCACGTATATGTATCTGCTCAACAACTTCGAGTTAACACCCACAATACCCCATCTATAAATCCGTAGTACAGTTAAGAATGTTTGATTACATTATTGTAATCAAATATATATCAACTTCAAATAGTCCGCCATTTGTACACCGACATCTCAAGATCAGCCATGGACATACTCCTTAACGGGAGAAACTGAGTTAGTTGCACGTTAGATCATTGTCACATCTATTTAACAGTCAAGGAAATATGTTTCTTAACAAGTACTGCAATCATTAACATTCACAGTATACTACCTTACCATCACCGCAGGTCACCAGCCAAAATAATAGACTAACGTCACTGGATTTACACATCACCAGAATTAAACATTTGTGTAAAATTGCAATTCCAAACCACCAGATTAACAGACATCTGTCAACGTATATTGATTTCTTCATCATCTACGTTTGACCCAAGTAACCTCTTGCAAATACAGCTTCTATTTAAAATTTCAACATCTCACAACTTAATCTCCAACATCTGCATCGCCAAAGTCACTGCCAACTGCATCTTAGTTCAACCATGCCATGTCAGTAGTCCCTTTCACCATTCCAAACCCCTGGAATATACGGACATATCCCACTTTTACCCACTGAATATTCCAAATTTAACCAGTGATCCAGAACTGTGAAATTGAAATATCGCGATAGTACTATATGTCCTGTAATTGACCAGGACAATTATATTGTCCTGTAATTGACCATCATACTACAATTTATGTTTCTCCATTTCACTCCAAATCTTACGATAAAAAATCAACTGTGGCTTGCTTTTATCACCCAAATAACTGACTGGCTGAACTACCAACACGACACGGAGACACATCATTTCCTAATTACATTGTTACCTGCAATTCTAAACTGTGAAACAGTTGACTGACCGAATTACCTGTGTGACACGAGACACACCGTTCACTAATTACATTGTTACCAGCACTCTGGACTTTCCCGTGCACTGCCAACTACACTCCTACAACATTAACCCAATCCGGTTTGTTACAGGGACCCATCCCAATCTTAAATAATTAGGTGGAAAGCCATCTACTAGAAGAGACGGCTTGAACACTGAGAAATCTGAATGTAGTCATTCCCCTTATGGACAGGATTATCCATGTACATGGTGGATGGGTACAGCTGAGCATCAAATTTAGAAAGACTTCTACAGGTAGTAGGAGTACCTTTCATGGGCACCTTTTCCACACTGGATCCCACCCAGAAAATCAGCCAAGAAAACTGGATGTGATTTGGAATAGCGTCCTTCCCCTGACAACAACCCCCAAATTGTAAAAGTACCTTTCAGCAATGACTGATGACATATATGCTTGGCTGCATGGTATTATAAGAAGCAAGGTGAGTTTAAGAGACAGAAATATGGTGATTGGGTACAGCTGAGCAAATTTAGAAAGATATCTATGGGTAGTAGGAGTACCTTTCATGAGCAGCCTTTCCCACTCAGAAAATCAGTCAAGAAAACAGGATGTGATCTTGGAATAGCTTTCCTCCACTGACAACAAAACCCAAATTGTAAAAGAACCTTTCAGCTAATGGCTGATCACAGATGCTTTGCTGCATGGTATTATAAGAGGCAAGGTGAGACTGGGAGGCAGAAAGATGGTTGTTAGGTACAGCTGAGCATCAAATTCAGACACGCATCTATGGGTAGTGGGAATACCTTTCATGGGCAACTTTTCAACACTGGATCCCCCAAGAAAATCAGCCAAGAAAACTGGATGTGAACTTGGAATTGCATCACTTCCCTGAAAACAACAACCCAAATTGTAAAAGAACCTTTCAGCTTATAGCTGATGACAGATGCTTGGCTGCAGGTTATTATAAGAGGCAAGGTGAGACTGAGAGGCAGAAAGAAGAAAAGGCCAGCATCATTTCTTATCAACCTACCTTACAATTGTTTACTACAGGCTTGCACTGCAGTGGAAGACCCTAACTCGGAAAATATACTCTCTATTTGATCTTTCCCAAGAGATTTGGGAAAGAAAAGTGGTGCAAAAACACCACGAAAAAATAAGCCAAAACTGGGTCGAGCACCATCAGCGCACACCCAGTAGGGGACGCTCTTCTCTTAGTACAATTCCACGACTTCCGTTAACCAGTGCGCAAAGCAGTCATTAAATCATTATTTTTTCGCCCATCCTCGTGAGTAGGATGGCCATTTGTAAATTCATAAACAGTGATAATTCAACTCGTTGACAACGGTTTCCTGTGACTGGAATTATGGATCTGAGGATCGTATAAAACAGGACTGTGTTTTATATATTCTCCTTATTATTTTCAACCATGTTTTCATTGTACTTTAAAAATGTTACGTATTGCGCGTGACTTTCGCGTGCCGTGCAGTTCGTACATAAAATTTTTCTGTTGGTAAATTTTATTATTATTGGAGTTAGGTGTCAATGGGGGACTGTATGAACAGGATTTCTCCACTCTGCCATCTGGGTTCAGTTGTGTTCCCGCCGGTACTTTTTCTGCCACCTTTCTTCTACTGTCTATATCTGTTGAGTTCACCTTTTTCTTCTACTGCTCTCACCTCTGTTATGTCCAGTATGGTTCGTTTAGGGATATTACTTTTGCCCTTGCTTTGGTGCGTTCTCGTGGTCATTCCTGCCACACCTGCGGGGGAGGGGGAGGAGACCCTGTCGTTTTCAAGCCCTCCCAATTTGACCACGTCTGGTGAGAGTTATACCCATCTGTGTGGGGTGTGCAGTTCCTCCCTCTCCCGTGGGGGTAGGGAAGGAATGCTGTCGTTTCAGGGGCCTCCCGACACGACCACATCTGGTGAGAGTTATGCCCTCTCCGTGGAGGATGTGCAGTTTTTTAACCATGATGGATACTGCGGGAGCTGTTGAGTTTGTCTGGTGAAGAGATGCCTGGTTCCGGGACTATGGTCCCTCTCCAGTCCACATCTGAGGCTGTCACTAGGGTTGTGATTCCTCCTTTGGAGGCTGAGCTCAGTTGCTCTTTCCCCTTTTCCGCCAGTTTCAACAGCTCCAGTCGTATATGCTGCTACTGCTGTTCCGTCTGCAACGTCTTCGGTCACTGTTTCAGCTGGCCTTGGCTTATCCCTGCAGGGGTGGTCAGTGATGTATGTAGTGTGTTTGTGGGGTATCGGAATCATCTTTCCCTGATTTCAACTGAAGTGGCTGCCGACCAAACCCCCTGCTGTGTCCTCTCAGCCGTTGAGCACAGCAGTTTTATCCCTGCAGGGGTCTGCAGAGGTGTATGGTAGTGTAGACATGGGATTTCGGCCTCAGCCTTCCCTGACTTCAACTCGGCAAAATCGGAAGTGGCTGTCGACCGAACCCCTTGCTGTGTCCTCTCAGCCGTTGAGCACCGCAGTTTTATCCCTGTAGGGGTCTGCAGAGATGTCTAGTAGTATAGACGTTGGCTATCGGCCTCAGCCTTCCCTGACTTCAACTTGGTGAAGTCGGAAGGGGTTGCCGGCCGAACCCTCTACTGTGGTCTCTCAGCCGTCGAGTACTGCAGTTTTTTTCATTGGATTCCGATGTTCATGGTGGAGTCACCATGAGCTCCGTGGCATTTCCCTCCACGCACTCTGATCCCATGGCCAGTTTTGCGGGACCAACACTTTTTGTGCAGCCTGGACCTTCTGTCCAGCAGAGGTCCGCGGCGACTGTCCTGAGTTTCCGCTCTGTAGATCCTCAGGGTATGTCATATCCCAATAACATCTGCCTTCAGATGTTTAGGTTGCAGCCCGTCTCCCCGCGTCGGGTGTATTGGAGGATCATGACCCTTCGCTGGTTAAATGGGTCAGGAGTGAAGGCACTTTGTCGGTTCGTTCCCATATCGAACCGGCCGACACAGTCAGTGAGCTTAGGGAGGCCCTCTCCTTGTTCACTTAGGTTCTCTCCAAGAGCCTTTTCCATTGCTTCTAGCGAGGATACGAGTGGTTTCTGGGTGCCCCCTGTGGCATCGCCTCCCGGGATTGGAAACAGGCCACTTTCTTATCCCTCTACACCATGGGAGGCATCGGCTGGTTTGGTCATGATGGGCTATGTGTCTTCCTACTCAGGGGATGAGTCCGACATTCCTGACATCGAGAGTCAACAGTCTTCTGACTTGGAGGCAGCTCTTGACTTTGTGTTTGGGTTGCTTCCAGATCTCAAACCATCAAACCAGCCAACAATGTCAGCCTGGCCAGGATCATCAGTCGCATGCCTACAGCCTGTGGAGCAACCAGCTTCTGGGCACCTTTGACCATGCCTGTCGGTACAGGTGGTTGATGTGTTTACAGCTTCGGACTCTAAGCTGAGTTCCAAGGCTATGAAGACATTGTTCTTCATCAGGGTTGACACTTTTTTGCCTCCCTTGCATTATCATTCCTACGATTCTACCAATCTGTCAGTCTGCCAGACTTTGACGGTCTTGGATCAGGACCCAACTCCCCAGCAGGCCATTTTTCATATGGAGACTTTGGAGTCCGTGTTGGGCTTATCGAGAGAGATGCTGGTATGCTTTCTCTCTTCGATTACATCGTCTCTTCTTATCTGCCCCCAGATAAGCTTGATGGCAAACAGGCTTTTTGTGTGTGCTGTCCAAGGCACTCATGCATCTTCTCACATGCATGCCTGTAACACGGCTAACTTGGAATTAGTTTGAGTGGGACGCTGTGCTGGAAACAAGCCATTCCCCTCTTGAGGGGCAGCACACTGCTCTTCAGTCTGCCTCTATCGGCAGGTCCGCAACTATTCGGTAACTACTCCATGGCTCCGTGGCGATGGTCCAGGATGACTCCCTATGTCATTCCATAGATCAGCTGTTGCTTCGTCAGCTTGATCAGCCTTCTGTTGGAGGCAGGGGCCATCCAAAGCCTAACAAGTACCCTTCTGCTTCCTCTGCGAAGCCAAGTGCTGAATCTCCTGCCGCCACTTCAGTAGTCACCTCGAATTTATCCCAGGTTGAGGCATTCCACTCAGTCGAGAGTGCCTCTTCCAACACAAGTCCCTTTCAACCTTACACATTGGGAACTTTTGATCACGGAGATCGGCAATTTCCTGTCAAAGGGGGCGATCGAGGTCATCAAGAACATTCTTTCAATGGGATTTTATTCCGGTCTGTTCTTGGTGCCGAAGGAGGACGGCCGACTCAGACAGGTTATCGATCTGAGTATTCTGACCCAGTCTATCATTGCTCCTAAGTTCAGCATGGAGGTTTTCAGGTCAATTCACCGCTCCATTTCCCAGTGAGTTTTCCAGTTCAAGACCATGCCTTCGGCCTCGACCTGGATCCTTGGGCCTTCACCCGTCTGGTGTCGCATGTGTTAGTCTTACGTCGCACACAGTCCAGGGTGTCTTCTTCGGCATATCTAGTAGATATCTTCCAGAGGCATTCCAATGCTGCCTTTCTGGAGTCAGATGTCGACACACTGTTGAGCCTGCTCACGTCACTAGGGTTCAGAGTCAACGAGGAGAAGTCGGACCTGGTCCCTTCTCCATCGTTTTGTCATCTGGGGATAGGCTTCCATCCTCAGCTTGATATGGTGGCATGTTCCCGGGCAAGGGCTGTGATTTTCTCAGCCTTTTTGCCCTGACTCTGTCCCAGTCCACGTTCGCAACTGCTCGGAGTCTTCCTCGGCTGCTCGGTCTCTGCAGTTCGGTGACGAATCTCATTCCTCTAGGTCGGCTGCATGTCAGACCTCTCCAAACACTTTCTACTCAGTCGTTGGAGGCCGAATGTTGATCCTTTCTTCCTCGTCACCGCCTCCCCTGACAGATGTTCAGTGGATTATGTAGGGAGTTCCGTTGGACTTCCCCACGTCTGATCGGGTTCTGATGGCAGTCGCCAGTGATCTCAGATGGGGTGTGCTGTTTTTTCCTCTAGGTCTTTCCCTTCACAGGTCATGGGATCAGGATCCAGCAGCTCTTCACGTCAACCAGAAGGAGCTTCTTTCTCTACTTCTGAATTTCCGCCAGTGGATCTCTCACTTTTTGAATTGTAAGGTCCTTCTGTTGTCTGACAATTCAACAGTGGTTGTTTACATTCGGAACCAGGTGGCACGCACTATGTTTCCATGTACAAATTGGTTCGGGATCTTCTACTGCTCGCTCAGGATGTCAACACCGGAGTGGTGGTTTGTTCATTCCCGGTCGTCTGAATGTCCTAGCTGACTCCCTGTCCCGACAAGACAGGTTCTTTTCCGCCGAGTGGATGCTCCATATGCCGGTGTTCCAGTCTCTTTGCGATCTCTGGGGTCATCCCCACATCAATCTCTTTGCGACTCGTTGGAACCATCAGGTGGACACTTTCATGTCCCCGTGTCCAGATGCTCTGGCTTTCGCTGTGGATGCTCTGTCCCTCCTTTGGGACGGTCTTGTCGGCTTCACCTTCCTGCCGGTTCCGATTCTGCCTCAGGTTCTAGCCCAGAACCTGCAGTTGTCAAATCATTTTGATCGCACCCCTGTTACCTCAGTGGGTGTGGATCTATCTGCCCCGCTCTCTGTTAGCGGTGATTCCACATCGCGACCTTCTTTGCCAAGGTCGTCTGAGGAGGTTTCACGTTGACCCGACTTCATTGTGCCTTCGCGCATGTCTTTTGTCAGGTCCTGTCTCCTCCGTAGCAGTTTTTTCAAGATGAGCAGTGGAGTTGCTTTTCTTCTTCAAGGAGGCACTCCACTGGCTTAGCCTATGCGGCCAAGAGGAAGATCTTCTGTCGATGGTGTGCGGATCACTTGGTTGCTTCTGTCACTCGTTCGATCACACAGATTGCGGAGTTTCTGGTATATGTTTGATTCTGGGGGTCTCCAGCCTGCTTCCATCAATGGGTACAGGTCCATGCTTCGGAGACCTTTTTGTATGTGGGACAGTGTCGTACCGGCACTAATCCATGCCTCTCCAAGCTTGTTCGGCACTTTTCCTTGAAAAGGCCTAGGACTTTGCAGCTTACCCCAAGATGGAATCTTTCTTGGGTGCTGCTCTGCTTGGGGGGGGGGGGGGGGGGCACTGTTCAAGCCTTTATCCCAGGTGGATATGCATTTTCTCACATACAAGACAGCTTTTCTGATGGCTTTTGCTACAGCCATATGGGTTAGTGAGCTTCACTCCCTCTCGGTTGACCCAGCCTTTTTCTGGAGCTCTCCCACAAGTGTTATGTTTACCAATGATTGCTCCTTTCTGGCCAAGAATCAGATACCAGAAACTACTCCGCCTTCTATCTGTATCGGGACTCTTCCTTCTGTTGAGGGTAAACACCCTTTTCTCTGTTCATTTGGAAGGGCAGGATCGATTTTCTGTCTCTTATTCCTGGTCGACAGAAGATCTCTCCTGAATCCATTTCTCGATGGATTTGTCTTGCTATTCGTGCAGCTTCTGCTCATCTAGCGACTGGCGATTGTATTACCAATTGTTTTTCTGCCATGAAGTGCGTGCATTGTCTACCTCTTGGAGCTTATACTAACTCTGTCATGTTGTCGGATGTTATGCTGGCAGCCTAATGGAGAAATGCTACTTTCTCCACTTATCTGCGACAGTTGCTGGAGCAGGCAGAGGACCTTTGTTCTACACGCCCTCTTTCTTCTGCTCAGGCTGTTGTCTATCCCAGCCATTCGGCTTCTTATAAGGTCAGTTTCAGCTCTGTTCTGTTACTGCCCTTTTTGTCTATGCATCGCACATAGTCATACGCCTCATCTCTCATTATCTTTTACTAATGTTTGTGATGCTGTGGTTTGATAGGCCTAGGGACCTCTTCCTCTGTCCACAGTTCCAGTGCAATTGGGTTATGTGTGGGTTGGTTATGTTATTCCCTCCACCCTATTGTCTATTCAGTCTGTAGTAAATAACAATTGTAAGGTAGTTTGATAAGAAATTTAAATTTTATAGTAAATTTCCTTTCTTATAAAACCTACAGCAATTGTTTACATGGAGGCCCTCCCATCTTCTTATTCGGGTAAGAATCCTTCCTCCCCGCTGATCACATAACTCCTATGTTGGAGGACTCAAAGGAATGATTTGATGACTGCTTTGCGCACTGGTTAACAGAAGTTGTGGAATTGTACTAAGAGAAGAACGTCCCCTACTGGGTGTGCGCCGATGGTGCTCGACCCAATTTGGGCTTATTTTTTCGTGGTGTTTCTACACCACTTTTCTTTCCCAAATCTCTTGGGGAAGATCAAATAGAGAGTATATTTTCCAAGTTAGGGTCTTCCACTGTAGTGCAAGCCTGTAGTAAACAATTCCGGTAGGTATAATAAGAAAGGAAATTTACTGTTAAATTGAAAAATTTTAGCATTAAGACTATGTCCAGGTGAAATTCTTTTTTCAAGAAGGCTGGAGGATAGAATGGGTGCATATTCTTCCTACATGACGTGTACCATGATGCCCCTTGATCTGTAACCCTTTACCCAGTGCAGACAATATAAAAATTTATCATTTTAAATATCATTTTTTCAAATATTTCAAAACATTTTTAAAAAAAACATATCATGTGACCCCTCATTGGAACAAGCTTGTTCCAATGAGGGGTCACATGATATGGTTCTGTTGAAATTTTTTGAAAAATGATATTTTTTCAACTACTGAATTTGCATATTACATGGACGGATGCGGCCGATTCCTTGGGTAAAGGGTTAAATCATATACAACTGAATCCACAATCCAGATGCCATCTAAAATGAGGGAATCCAAGGACTTCATCAATTAACAGTTCCCCATTATCCCACTGTATTTCCACAATTAAATTAAATAAGTGGGACAAACAGGATGTCACCCTTGGCCTGATAGAAGAGTATAAGGACTGCATTTTCACAAGTGTTGATCACAAAGTAAAACTTTTCCAGAAGTGAAATACAACTTTCCATCAATCATGAAACTTGGTTTGCAAACTCTTGAAGCAAAAAACCTGGATTTGAGCAAGATAACACCCACTCAACAGGATCTCTCTTAATTAATTGCATATAACATAAAAACCCTAAACCATTTACCATACCTTCAGTATAAACAAAAATGCATGTAATTTATTGAAGAATTACTCTTGCAGCCTCTGAATTCCTCACATGTGTAGACCTATTTGGCCAAAGTGCTTTAAATACAGGCATTAATATATTACAACTTGTTTGACAGATCTCTATGGGCTACAAGGTATAAAAGAATAAATGCTTGGTTTATCACTAGACTACAAGAAAATGACCAACTTCCTGTTAGGCCTAAAAAAATAAAAAATCTGTTTCTCAGGCCCTCCCGCATGGTTCTTTTGGCTGTCGCATAGTCTCTTTTTATAACCAATGCAAACTTAAAAAAATAAAAATGGAATCCTTTATGTCTGATATTTTACCCAAGTTTAATAAAACTGATAAATTTGTCCCTTGAGTGCAAGAAGGCTTTGCAATTGCACTCAATGGACAGAATACACTACCAACCATGCTATTCTGTAGATTATGAGGCAAAAAACATAAAACAAACCAAGATCATGAACTTTTGATGGCAGAGAAATAATTAGAAAAATAAAAAAAATTAAAAAAACACCTGCCCGCATGCATTTTAAAAAAAAAATGGCCTGAGAAACAGATTATCTACTTTGTGGGGCCTTAACTGGATGTTTTTCACTAGCAAAATGGTGTTCAATAATATGGCTTCACAATACTAGAAAGTGCAACCAGAAAAAGGTCAAACATCACTAACATCAGTTAACCCTTTACCCTGTGCACACGATACCAAAATTTATTATTTTAAACATTATTTATTCAAATTTTTAAAAAAAATTTCAACAAAACCATATCATGTTATCCCCCCCTCATTGGAACAAGCTTGATGAGCTTCATTTATTTATTGAGGTCACCTCATGCTGAACAATTTTACATATGGCTGGAGGAAGATGGAGTACCTGGAGAGAACCACCAAGCAACGGTGAGCAACTGTCCACAAAATACTGAAATTAGAGAAGTGAGAGACTAAGAACCCAATAACATATCCCTGCCACTGATCTCTACACAATTTGATGTAATTATTCTGGATTTAACCCTTTACCCAATGTAATGGCCAAAACCAGGCAGTGCTATTCACAAAATCGCCAATTAATTTTTATTATTTTTTTTCATTTTTGGCTTCAAAAACATAGGTTATAACCCCTCTTTGGAACAAGCTCGTTGAACCCGTTCCAATGAGGGGTCATAACCCATGTTTTTGAGACAAAAAATGAAAAAAATTAGTCATTCAAGAATTTTGTTTGTAAGTGTCATCTGCTTTTCATGTTAGGTAAAGGGTTAACAACACTTTCAATGCCAAGGGTCATATCGTTTCAGTTTTTGGAGTGTCTGTATAACAATTAAAACTTCTGGCATGTTATTTTCTGTGCAACTGTAATTGACTTCAGCTTCTGTAATAGTTTATATTGTTACTTTGTTAACCAATTAGGCAAAGCTGATTTCATTTCTAATGCATATTAATCATTAAAATAAACAAATTCTGAGGTTCTTTGAAGGCATTGTTAAGCACAAATATTTAGTAAGAAAATGTGTTTTCATAAGTAGTTGTATAAATATTTTAGACATAAAATAATATTTCTTTTAAGGTTTAACCTGTTGTGTAACGGATCAAATCAAATTAAATTGCTAATGCTTTCAACACTGCAACCTGCTTTCATGGGCACTAGTAGTCAGGGTATCCAGACCCCCAGCCTGACCCCCCCCCCTCCCCACAAACACACACCTAGATCAGACAAGACCTGTGCAAACAACCCCATATAACAGTGGAATTTATGTACACAAAACCCCTTTGGTGTAAACAATTTTTTTTTGCGGGGGGGGGGGGGGGGGGGGGGGAGGCTTCTTGGTCAGTTAATTGACAGTGTTGTCACGTCAGTTCTCAATGTGTACTAAATTTTTGGTTATTCACATTTTCTGTGATTAACAGCTACATAAAGACATATCAGTATAGACAGAGAATTTTTAACCCCCCCCCCCCCCCTCCTCCTACCAACACACATACAGGAAAGGGATACAGTGGAACCCTGTAAATTGAATAGCCACTTTGCCAGTGAAAATATTCAATTAACAGGAGTATTCAATTAACAGGGATTTTGTCACTTTCCTGTATTCTGGAGATAAACTTAGCATTTATTCTATTATATCTTGTTTATCTTGTTTGACAGAGCTCCATGAGCTCTGTCAAACAAGTTATAATAGATTAAATGCCTGTATTGGATGTACTTGGGCCAAATAGGTCTACAAACAAAGGGAAACTGGGGAGAGTCAGGGTAGTTTCTTGACACATTGCAAGATTTTTTATTCAGTTAACAGGAGTTTACTCTTTTACCTATATTCAATTAACAGGTCAGATTTGTACTGGAGGTATGGTTTATGGTTTTGTGTTGGGAAATTATGTTCAATTAACAGGGTTATTCAGTTAAGAGATATATCCAATTAAGTGGGCTCTACTGTATTATGAAAAGCCCCATTCACCCATTTAACCATTCTTCCATCCACCCATCAATCTCTCCAGAACATATGTTCATGTGATAACTTCAAAATAGTTACCAACTTTGATAAATTTTGGGTTGCTACTTTAGATGGCTATGGATTAACCCTCTGCACAATGATATCAAAACATCAAAATTGCAACCTACAAATTATCCCAATGCAACTTGGAATTTAACAAATTCATTCTTGTTTGACAGATGACAAAGAGATAATTATTTGAAATTTCTAGTTGCATTATGGGAATTATTAAATTTTAAAATGAGAAATTATCACTGCATTTTCAAGCAGAACAGAATCAGTTGATAACAGCTGACCAGAATTTTCTATATCAGTTTTAACGCTTTGCGTGCGGCTGGCAGATATTCCTGCCCAGCACAGAGTTTCTCTAATCCCTGAAATAAGTATAATTTGTGCATATTTAATCATATTGTCTCCCTGTAAATTGAATGGATTTATCACCAATGATTTCTTGTGTTACATTTAGATTAATTTTTCATTAAATCTAGTCATGGCTGCTTTAGAGCAGCCATGACTAGATTTGATAAAAAAAATATCTAGAAAATACTCAGTGGGTTAGGAGTTAAATGTTTCTCTTGACAGGCTACCACTTCAAACTGTTATAAACTGGAGATAATGTGAACAGTGGTGTGACAAACATGAATAATTGTGTATGTGGAAGGGGAGGGGGGAGTGGGGGTTCTTGGGGGGTAAACCTGATTTGCCCCTGCTATGATGGCTCTAATATTCCAGCTCTGTTGAAAGCATGCCTTGATGATGTTTTTGGAATATTAATCAGATAGGATTATAGTTAAAAAAATTCATGATTTCTTAGAAATTTATTTGAGGATAAATAAAAAAATACATGTATCAGTTGTGACACAACTTCATATTTAAAACTCATAACTGGTTATGCTGGGGCACCCACTTGCCCAAATTCTTTACCACAGTAGTCCATATATATGACTGACAATGTGCATGACATAAGTCCAAGTATCAAATCTTGTCTCACAAGAAAGTACATGATTACTAGCAAGAGTGAATAACATCTACCACTCCAATCTTATTTTCACATAAATTGATAAATAAATAAATGAAAAAATAAATAAACTTGACCCAAACAAATCCTGATTGGTTGCTTTATAGGGCCTGTTATGGTTGTTTCAAGTATTAACACTGGGAAATGGGGAAAACATTTCAATATCTTCTCACAAATGACCAATCAAGTTTCCTTGACTGACATATATTGTATCAGAAAGGAAGCTTTCCAGGTTTGATCAATCTTGCATTGTCTGCAGACAAATTGTCTGCACGACAGTTTGGCAATTTGAGAATCTGTCTATGATACTGATAGTCCACAACACTCAGTCTTAGTGACATTTAGTAGATGCGACCCTGTGGCTAAACTACACTCTGTCTACATGATTTAGACAAAATTTAGTCAAACTTAGATAGTGTTAATATGGCATCTTTTTAATGCGGCATGTTAAAAATCAGACCCATGACAATGCTGATCATTGTTTTATAAATACAGACCAGACAAAGTAATGAATCAATTTTTTTAAAAGTTTTTTAATAGTATTGGTCTGTTCATTACATCAACTTAAATGTATACTAATTGAAAATAGAAACAAAATACATGATACCCATGTCTTAGAATTTGAGATTGTATGCTATGCCTCTTAGAAATTCAAACATGTCTCTACTTTAGTTTGTCAGGAGCGCAGTGGCTCAGTAGGTAGAGGTGCAGGCTGCAAACCGAGAGGTCCTCGGTTCAAATCCCACCTGTGGCAACCGCGTTGTGTCCTTGGGCAAGACACTTCATCTCCGTTGCCCGCGTGGGGGCACGATGACGCCGTGTACTAAGGCGTACTGCACGTCGATTGTGCGCATGTCTCCAACCAATCTAACGAGAGTTACGATGTTGGGAAGCTGGCAGCTGTTTGTCGTTGCTCGGTGGTTCTCTCCGGGTACTCCGGCTTCCTCCACCCGTAAAACTGTCACGGTCATGATTTGCCATTGTGCATAAATATGTGACCTTAAACATCAATAAATAAATAAATAATTAGTTTGTCTACCAACAGTGATAGACTGTTGGACTTCTGTGCTGGAGGTCCAAAGTTCGAACCCCGTCTGGGACAACCCGTGTTGTGTCCTTGGGCAAGGCACTTTATTCCAGTTGCCTGCAGGGCACAATGACGCCATGTACTAAGGCGCACTACATGTTGATGGGGCACATGTCTTCAACCGCTGTAACTCTGCTTGACCGGAGCTTTAACAGAGTTAGAATGTTGAGGAGCTGACAGTTGCTCGTTGATGCTCAGTGCATCTCTCCGGTTACTCCGGCTTCCTCCATCCGTAAAACTGTCATGGTCACGGTTAGCCATTGTGCATAAGTATGTGACCTTAAACACCAATAAATAAATTAGTTTGTTGCTAAGCTGCGTCTTTTTCCTAATATTTCCTGCTTGTGCACCACCTACTCCATAAAATGTTGTTGAAGGCCAACTTTCTGAATTTTTCCTCACAGATTTTGAGAAAAATTTTATTCAATTATTTTTCTGGTAAGCTGGTGTCTAAGACCCTAAAAAATATTGAGATAATGAAAAAAACTGACATAAGTCCCCATTTCCTTTTGCTCGAAAGAAGAGCATAATTCATTGCGCCACGCTATTAAATATAGACTATTTGGTAATTAGACAAATAATCGTATGGACGATATGCCACCTAGACAATTAGTCGTATGTGCAAAGTGTCGTTTAGATAATCTGTCATGTAAATGAACTGTCGTGTGGACAAAACTGTTTCAGACGAAGTGTCTGTGCACCACATTATGGAGCCCCAGATATTAATGGCAAGAACACTTTGGAAATATCTTTTCTCAAACCACAATTCCAAATGCTTTTGTCTTTGTCATTTGAGATGTTTGTAATGAATGTTTACAAGTTCATTTAACTCAGCCCTATGGTGTCTTATTTAGGAGCTTAATTTTTTCGACATGATAGATCTCTCTGTTCTAACATTGGGGATTGGGTAAAAAAATTATTTTTAAATCACACCTATCACTATTCTAAATTCATTCACCTTTGCGATGACTACACATTTATTCAAATCGAGCCCCTGGGTTCATATTCAAGGGCCTCATGGTGCCCCATTTGTAATGGTGTTGGTAATGTTGGAAAGCATTAGGAAAAATCCTCTCACAAACCACTGGTCCAAGTGGTTTAATAGTTTCTAATGGATGTGATGACCTTTTTAAGTTGGTTTGTATCAAGCCTTTGAGTTGTATTGAGGAGTGTCAAGAGGTAGATTTTAACACTGTGTGTGACTGGGGAAATGCTAAGAAGTTTTTTCACAGACCACAGGTTGTAATGATTTCTTGTTTAACAAAGCATGGTTGTTAGGAAGTTCTTAAAGTTTGTTCAAATCAAGCTCCTGGGTTCATATTTAGGGGTGTGTTACAGTATCCATTATATTAACTCTTTATCCAATGTAAAGACCAAAACCGGCCAGTGCTATTCACAAAAATCAGCATTCAATTTTCATTTTTTGTTCACAAAACATAGCTTATGGCCCCTCACTGGAACAAGCTCGTTTTAATGATGGATCATAAGCTACCTTTTTGATGCAAAAAATGTAAAAAATAGTTATTCAAGAAATTTGTTTGCAAGTGTTGTCTTCCTTTCGTGTTGAGTAAAGGGTGAACACTTGATGTTGGAGGGAACATTTAAATTCACAGACTACCGGTCTCCATGCTAAAAACAAGAGATGCATCACAACACTTTTTTGCTATTGGTTACATTCCCTATTGGTTAACCCTTTACCCAATGCAGACAATAGCAAAATTTATTATTTTAATTACTATTTTTTTTAAATTTTTCAAATAAATTTCAACAAAACTGTATGTGATCCCTCATTGGAATGAGCTTGATGAGCTCGTTCGAATGAGGGGTCACGTGATAATGGTTTTGTTGAAATATTTTGAAAATTTTTTTCAACTGCTCAGTTTGCAAATTACATGGGTGGATGCAGGCGATTCGTTAGGTAAAGGGTTAAATAGCATAATCCAGCGATATAAACTATATATTACGAGGTCTGTATTACATGGGCTGTACTTTCACTTTGTCCATCCTTGATGATCCAGCCTGCCTCTGACAGTTTGACAATTGAATATTTCGACTTGTCACATAATAACATTTGAGAGAAGATTATGTATATGGTGAGCTGACACTTATATATGCATCTAGTTTGTTTATCAGCTGTTACAGATTAGATTTTTCATTTTTTCATCTTGAAAAAGCAACAGCTTGTCTGTATGGAGATTGTAGAATAGTCCCATGCTGGCAGTTGAATCTTCAAGTATGACGTTTATCACTAAGAAAGAATAGCATAAAATATTACGATTCTTTTTTTTAGTACAGCAACACTGAATCCCTCTTAATTGGATATTTTTCAGTTGAATAACCTTGCTAATTGCATATAACCTTCAAACACCAAACCAGTTACCATTCTACTTTCAGTACACATTTGACCTGTTAACCCTCTGCACACTGATGTTGAAATATCAAAAAGTCAAAAAGCAAATTTTTCCCACAGTCCACAACTCTGAGTTTAACCCTTTAGTATACACCTGTAACTATTTCTCTTGATCACATGGGCTTTGGTATGTGGCAATTTAAACCAGAAAGCTCAAGTGTAATCCGATAAAACTACACGTCGCCTGGTAAAGTTCTCTCTTCAGACTGGTTTTTATAGTTTACATTGTTCAGATGGAAAATAACCAGTGAGAACTTTCAGATATATTTATCTTTCAGAATTACCATTTCTCATAACAAAATGTTTGATGCACAACAATCAGTGGCGGCGCCAGAGTTATAGTAGTGGGGAGGGGGGGGGGGGGAGTATAGTTGGGTATTGTCCGCCGCACAGCACCAAACTGGTGTGGGTTTCGGAGGGGTCTCCCCTCCAGAAGTTGAGAAAATTTTTAAAACTTACGTTGTAAATGATGTTCTCTGGAGCATTCTCAGACAATTAAATTAAAACAGTTTTATCCTTTTGAAACTTATTGGTTAGGTCTTTCAGTTATAGAAAACCTCGTACATGGTGACATTTTAATGGAAGAACGCTGTTGTAAAATGCGAGCACAAAGCACCAAACGACACTCAAATTGAAAATGAAAGTAGGCTGCATTCCAAACGGATGCGTTGCACGCTCTCGATTCTAGCATTCCTCAAATACTCTTAAGCGGTATGTTTCAGACCTTTGAACGCGGCCTGCCTTGTTGCAATTTGGGCCCTCGACTCTTGTTTGTTGTTTGCAGCTAATGTGTGTGGGGGAGGGGGGCGGGAGGGGCACACACAAACATAATTTAAAAACTTCTCTGATTAAATGTCTTGGGAATATGGAATTAAGCATACCCACCATTACACCGCAACGTTCAATGCAAAAATTAAAATGATAGTATTTTTTTTTACTATGCTTGGCAAAAAAGTGGAGAGGTTAGTACCCCCCATACCACCATGGCGCCACCACTGACAACAATGCTAAAAACTATTGATAGTCATCACAGTTACTTAACCCTTTAAACTCTTGTGGTATCTTCCACACCAGTTCAATGGAAGCAATTATAAGAGTCCATATTCATTATTTGGGGGTAGACCAATCAATATTTTGAACGTGCAGCCTCAGGGCTGCACGTTTAAAATATTGATTGGTCAACCCCACACGTTTATTGAACAGCCATCCTATATAATGACATTATGATGTATCATGTTCATGGCCGGAAAAGCAGCCACTAGGGTTCAAAGGGTTAATCTCTGCCAGTAATAAGACAAACTCATCAAAATTCTCACAAGTTTATATTTGTAAAACCAATGTTTTTTTTAATCTGTGTGTGGTATAGGAGTACTTTTTGGGTGGAGGGGTGCCAATGCAATAAAGCTGAAATGACTTCCTGTAGTTTGAACTGGGGAAATGAAAAAATGTTACCACCTACCCACAACTGAAAGTCTTGATTAGGGTGGGAGGGAGTGAGACCATGAAGAGGGGTGGGGTGGTAATACATGTGGCATAAAGCAACACATTGTCAGTTTTGTGAAACTTCGATGAAAAATTAATATCATATTTAAAAACATAGACAGTATTTACAACAGTTTCTGAACCTAAGTTGACATACATTTTAAAATGACTATGTATTTTTGCTAGTATTTCTGTTTCATACAAGAGTATTGTTGTTTTGTTTTAACTCCTGGCATCAAAACCTATCAAAATGTAAATCGTATGAATACCATCTACATGTATCAGCTACATATAGGTGTTTGAGATAGTGGAGTAGGATGAGGTGTGTGTTTGGGGGGGGGGTTAGGCCTGCAGTCTCATTCCTAGGCCCCAGCAAATCCTAATTTTCCACTCAATTTGAAAAAATCCAAATCGAATCTTAACCACTTAACTGCGCATGATGGATATATCCATCCCATGTAACCTTGATACTAATATGTAAGATGGACATATCCGTCTTTTATAATTATATCATCCAGCTACATCATGAGAGAACCACAGTGAACCTGTTACATTCATAAACCAATTACGCACAGGTTTGCTCATTCTCCACATGAGATGTCATTCTTCCTTTCCTATTTTCCTCTTATAAATTTGGTACCAAACTACGTCATGTGGGAATTCCCGAGCAAGCAGTTCTAATTATAATTTATTGTCAGTTTTGTTTTGTTTCTGTGACACCTGACTGCTATTTCTTGCCAACTTTTGTGCTAAAATGTCTACATCTCAGAAAAAGTGACTGTCTGAGGATGAAGTTTTGCAATGTGTATTGGAATCTGATGATGATTTATCAACTTTAGATAGTGAATCTGAAAATGAAGTGGGTGATGGTTATTTAGTTGGGGCGAATGATATGGACACAGAAGTTGAAAGTAAAAATGAATGCATGGATTCCAGTAGTGCTGATTCATATTTCACTGAAAATGAAGGACTGAAAAAATAAGAAAATTACACTTGTTTTGTAGTATGTAACCACAGTTACAAGATTTATTACGCAATGGGGTAAAATTTAACCGATTTGAGTATGTGCAGTTAACTGGTTAAGGAAGATTAGAATCCGAATCAAATCCAACGTAGTGTTAAATACCTGGTAAAGTCAGCGATCCAGACGATTTTTCATGACGACAACAAAAAACGAATGTAATATGGGGAATGGGGAGTGCCAGTGTAAATATGCCATTATAAGATGGTTGGTATATTTACAAGCATGTGAGTATGTGCAATCAATGATTATTATCAATCCAACTGGAACACATCGCAACAAAATGATAAGTAGTTCAACTGCACATTCCCATTCTCATTATTATCCCCCCGACTTGGTCGGAGGGGGTATCTAGTGGAGAGCTGCGTACGCGTCTGTCCAACATATTTGCTGCTCTAGCATGGTCATTATCTGTCGAATTCAAATAATTTTTGCCAGGCGTATCCGTCAACATAGGGGAATGGATCCTACAGCAGAATTAACATCTTTGCGTAAACATTTACAAAGTTATTTTCCCTTGTTTTACTTGGGGGATTATTATTGAAAAATGTGTCTATCCAACATATTTGCTGCTCTAGCTCTGTCATCATACGATGAATTCAAATAATTTTTACCATGCTTGTTCCTCAGCATGGGGGAACGGATCCTACAGTAGAATTAATATCTTTGCATGAGCATTTACAGTGTTATTTGCGCTTGTTTAACTTAGGGGATGATTGAAAAATGTGTCCGTCCAACATATTTGCTGCTCTAGCTCTGTCATCATACGTTGGATTCAATTATTTTTTGCCATGCTTGTTTATATTAGTACAGATTGCTGCAGGCACATGTCATGCTTTTGATGGCATAATGCGATCCATGGTATTGCAGGAGGGGGCATATGCCACGCTTCGCATTGCTATTGTACTATTGATGCTGTACTCAGAATACAATCGCTCCCAACATTCTTAACATACATATTTTGTGTCAACCTCTCGTGTATCGAAAAGAGAACAAATTTCTGCCATTTTAACTTTTGTATTTTGAATTAGTCACATTCTTTGGGGCTTTTAATTAACAGTCACAGTGAGTGAGCACATGATCGTGCTATGACTTAATATTAATGTAAATAAATTGAGTAACACGTAAAGGCATGTGAATTCCAACAGAAGGAATTGTGAGTCACATTTGCTTTTATTATTATATTGTAATTCTGTACCAGTTTAAAGATAACAGTCGCCGACTCGACGAGTACAGATTACAATTCTATCAAGACGAACAAAAATGTTCTCATATCTGGTTATTATATTACAATCGTATATTAGTTTTTGACAACTGTATTGGAGGGAATTCTTCAATAAAACCTTGTAGTAAAAACTATAACAAAACTGCACCATGGATTTGAAATTTTGAATACCCGTCAATGGATTCAAATCCAATTGAATCGCATGGAAGATTCGAATCCAAATTGAATCTCGAAGCTTCGCAGGGGCCTACTCATCTCTCTCTCCTAATGGCAGCTAATTTAGCAGTTTTCAGGGCAAGGGCATGGAGTTTTCAGAACAAATCCTACAGAGGCAAGGGTATTTTATTTTAATTTTGGCAATTTCAGTGCATGGGCATAGCATTTTCAGGGGCTGCCAGGACAAATCCAAGGTAGGGACCTACGCTTTGGTTTTGAAAAAAAAAATTCAGGGCTGTTTGATTACACAGGGAATTCAGTAATTGCCAAGTAATTCTTCGATATATTACAAGAATTTCAAATATCAGAAGTTACTCTATAACCTTTATGCAATTAATGGGTCAGATTTGTAATAAAGGTATGGTTTGGTGTTTGGAAATTATACGCAATTAACAGGGTTATAAAATTAAGAGATATACAAATAAGTGAGCACCACTGTAACCCTTTACCCAGTGCAGACGATATCAAAATTTATTATTTTAAATATTTTTTAAATTTGAAAAAAAAATTCAACAAAACTGTATCATGTGACCTCTCATTGGAAAGAGCTTGACGAACTCTTTCCAAAGAGTGTCACATGATATGGATTTGTTGAAATGTTTTGAAAAATAATATTTTTTCAGCTGCTGAATTTGCATATTATGCGAGAGGATGTGGCCGATTCCTTGGGTAAGGGTTAAACTTAAGACTTTAGTCACATTGGCAAAAGTGATGCTGCTATCATCAAACCATTTGCATGTGAAATCACATTGGCGAAAGCGATGCAGCTGTTATCAAACCATTTGCTTCTGAACAGTGCACTTCTGCTCTTACAGTGAAACTGAATATGCTAAAAGTATGTATGTAGGCTGATGAGCCAGATTAGCTCTCCTGTAGTTTTAGCATATTTAGCTATAAGGTATCACTGAACTAAATATTTTAATTAGAGTTACCCACCTTGAAATGTTGCACTCGGAAATGATGAAATCTCTAAAATAAGCAGCCTTGGAAAGATATAATGTTTCAATAAATGTTTGAAACATTCTATTGACATCTTGCATTATTGTTGAATATCCTAGATAAAAAAGAGGGTGATTTGATGACTTTTGGACCTAAACAATACAATGTACTTTTGGTGTGTTTTTGTTGGGAATTCCCTGAAAAATATGTGCATGTGACCAGTACTTCCCTTCCTGTTATTTTTTTTCTCTTATTTGTTGCATCACTCCCTGTTTTCAGGTCAGAAAAAGTTCTCTGAAGGACTATACTTGACAAAGATATTTGAATGCCAAAATTAAAGTCAGTACGATCATCTTTTTGTTCGCCTGAACGTTATAATGGTCACCTATCAGAAAATATGGAGAGATCTCTTCCCATTGTGAGCCTCTCAGCACAGATTGTATTGATCTGTATTGCTTTACAATATGACATTCGAGGAGCATATGATTTAAGCTTTCTACCTGTCTGTTGAGAAACCTTTAATCACGATTCTCATTGTGGTTTTGTGGTATCATGCAATTACTCAGGTGTAAACCGCACCCTACTGCTTCTGCTACTGTGTACATTTCATTCTGTTCACGGTTTGTTTTTTTTCATAAAGTTGCTGGTGATTTTATATTTTTAATACAGTACCAGTTGAAATAGATTATAGCAAAACACAAGGACAATTTATTCTTTGTTTTGAGTGATTGATAAACCTGTTTAATTGAAACTGTTGCAGATTTTAATATTAGTTAGTTTAACTGGTTGAGTGCTACTAAAGCCACTATCAGGGCTTTCGAAAAAATGATGGTACTAAAGCAAAAGCCAGTGTTTTCCTTACTCGTGTTTAATATTCAGACAAATGCAATTAATATTTTGGTCATATAAATTTGTTCTATTGCAGATTACTGGAGAGTGCCTGTGGGCACTCTCCAATAATTTGTAATAAAACAAGTTTTGAAAACAAGTTCAAACCACTAAAAATATTCTAGCCCTCAACCAGTTAAATAATATTTTATTTAGATATTTGTAATATGAAACATTATAAAATAAAATAATAAGGATCCAGTCCGAGATACATAAATACACAATATTACAAACAAAGGTAACTAATGGGGAAGGATTCAACAGAAAGTTTACTGCTTATGTGAGTAATTTCCAGTTTTAATATAACACATGATTCGAAGCCTGTTAATTCTTTACCTTATGAACTAACCACATCTGCCCATGTAATTTACCAAGTGAACAGTTGAAAGAGAAAAACTTTTTTTTAAATTTTTACAAAATCCTATCATGTGACCCCTTATTGGAATGAGCTTTTCAAGCCCATTCCAATGAGGAGACACATGATATAGTTTAATTGGCAATATGTTAAAAACTTGTAAAAAGTAATTAACTGGTTGAGTGCTAGAATCCACTACTTTTTTGTGTCGAAATTACCGAGTTGGGTCGAAGTTACTTTGGGTCAAAATTACAGTGGGTCAATGATACTGGCATTCGTGTGTTAGGTGCCTTTCAGATATAAACCACTAAGAAAGGCTTTACCCAATGCACTCGATGTCAAAAGTTCTTATTTGAATTTTTTTTCTTCAAATTTTTCAAAAAGTTTCAACAAAACTATATCATGTGACCCCTCTTTGGAATGAGCTTGTTAACTTGATTAGTAAATCATGTGGGCAGATGCAGTCGACTCAATAGGTAAAGGGTTAAGCTTTCTGTTCCCGTCTTCAGCAGTGGGAATAATATTTGAGAAAGTTCTCAATGTTTTAAACAAAACAAAAATATCTACAGCAATCAGAGATTGTGGAAGTGCTTGTTTGACCACTTTGTGCAAATGTGTTGCAAGGTGGGAGTATGTATGGAGAGTGTGAACTGATCTCTTCAATTGCTGGTAATGACAAGGGCAGTCCCCAGGGGTGATAATTAGCAAGATGTATTTAGCTATAGAGTTAATTGGACCATTGGCCAATCAGTCTATGTGTTTTTTGTGACAAGTTGCTCAAAAGGATTTTCTCTGTGAATGGTGACAACCTGATTGCATTTTATCCCTTGCCACACTGATGTTAAAATATCAAGTCTCGGCTGTAAAGTTTTTCAATAAAATAACCAGGAATTTAACCCTTAAAGTCTCATATTAATTTTTACGATAATTACTACCACATTTGCATGTACATAGTGTGCATGAATTAACTGTGTTTCTCTCATCCCAAGACAAATGCATCCCAATGGAACCAAGCCAGAAAATAAGCAGACAGTCATCTACAAAATGAGGTCCCCACCCAGAGGGTGAATTTAGTTAAGCTACCCTGCAAAGCAGGGTAGCATCAGTACATTTACCCTCTGTGAACCTCAATCTGAATCAGGGTCTTAAAACTAAACAGAAAGAGGTACCCAGAGGATAAATTGGCCCACTGTATGGAATAGCATCATCAAATTCACCCTCTGGGGACCTCAATTTGAAAATGTCAGACTGCTAATTTTCAGGCCTGAATGGAACTCCAGGAAGAATACACTTCGGGCATCTTTTTCAAAACAATATAAAAATGTCAGTTAGTGGCTGTATGATGACTTCAGGGCAACCAGTTCTATTATCTTTGACAGTGCTTACTGAGTTTAATCTCAGATGTAATTGGTCAAATTTTTCTTCTTGTTTTGGAAAAATAAGTCATCGAAAAGTTTTTTTTTATATACAGTGGTGCCCACTTGAATACAGACTTTTAACTGAATAATCCTGTTAATTGCATATAATTTTCTTCCACCAAACAAACATTTTCCATTTCTTCAGTTCACATTTGTCCTGTTAATTACAGACAGGTAATTGAGGAGTATCAGAGGGCTTGAACCTCAAATTATCGCTTATAAAACTTGTTTAACCTGACTGGTTTCATTCTATGTGAACTTCATCAGAGGCAAGAAACTGCTCGATGGCAATGCCTCTATACTGTTCTCTTGGCATGTGCAAGTTTGACAGGAGTAGGTTTAGCAGGTACATTACTGGTGGGTGCATCGCCATGTGTTGGTGTATGTGTGAGTGACGGGTGCATACCTGGCAGATTCTGGATTTTGTTCTGAAAGTTCATTGTCTATAGGTGGTTGGTCCTCTTAAAGTTTGGGGGGGGGGGGGGGGGGGGGATTCTGGGTTGTTTGCCAGTAATGTTGAAACTCCCCATGGTGTTGTTTATGTTGCAGGTGTACATAGGAGGAGGTTAAGTTGGCAAGAGCAGTTGTAGAATAGGAGCTGGATATCCATAGTGGAAGTAAAAAGTTGAGGTTGCTGCTGAATTTCAAAAACAATGTGTTGTTAGACATGTGTTTTGTACAAGCAATCTATGAATAAACAACAATGATGTACAATGTTAATGGTTGTGGTTATATTTTGTTATTCATATCTGTTGTGGTCTGTGAGAATGATTTTTAGCTCAACTTGACAAAGTCAGGCTGAGCTATTGCCATCACTTCTCATCCATCGGAATACATACGTACATATGTACGTACTTCCACAATTTCCTTTGGCACACCGCACAGGTTGCATTTATGAACCGATCTCTTTGAAACTTGGTATGTTTGTTTGGGGTGATCTCTGGATAGGAGCTATCAATTTTCTTCCATTTACATCAAAAATTGTTGCTGCTGGCAAAGGTCTTTCAACTTAGTTTAGTCAGACCTCAATATTTCCCTTTGGCACACCCTACAGGGAACATATATGATCAGATTACTTTGAAACCTGGTATTCTTGTTTGGGGTGACCTCTAGTTGGGAGCTATCGATTTTCGTCCATTTCCATAAAAATTAGTTTCCATTGTCAACCACCTTTGATGAACTTAGTAAAAACTTAGTGCAGTTATGCATCAATATTTCCCTTTGAAACACCCTGCTGGTCACATCTATGATAGGTGCACTTGGAAACTTGGTGTGCGTGTTTGGGGGTGACATCTATATAGGAGCTATCAATTTTTTTCCATTTCTGTGGAAAAATGTTGCCGTTGGCAATTACCTTTGAACTTAGTTTATTCAGGCATCAATATTTCCCTTTGGCACACCCTTCAGGGCACATTTATGATCTGATCACTTTGAAACTGGGCATATGTATGCAGGGAAACCCCCAGATGTGAGCTATTGATTTTTTTCATTTCCATAAAAAATTATTGCCATTATCACCAGCCTTTGAACTAAGTGCATTCATGCAGCAACTTATCCCTTTTGCACTCTCTGCAGGGTATATTTATGAATTTCCATAAAAAAACAAAAGCATTCCCACAAGCAATGGCCTTCAAACTTTGTGCATTTGCGCATTAACATCTTCCTTTAGTTTAAACAATATTTAATCAGAATAGCTTGGATGTTACATTAGTAGATAATTGAAACACTTCGTACAGAGCAATAAAATACATAATACATTAGTATACATCCTTACTAAGTTACAATTAAGTATATTGAGTTAAAATGTATGAACGGGATACGGCAGTAAGCCAAAGGCTTATTAAGTACCGTCTCCTTGCCAGAAAGAGTAATTACGTGTTTGATTGGCGGTGACAGGCTTTCTACATTGTTTAAACAATGAAACATTTATACAAAATTGAATAAGGATTTATAGAATAACAAGAAGAAGTTATAGAAACAAGAGAAGAATAGATGTGTAAAGACCTGCAAAGAGTCAGCGACCTATTTGACTTCGACGGTATTACAGGTAGCTCGTAAGTGGCCAGGCTCGTGCACAAGACATACCCTGTGCTCCAAATTATCACAAGGGGAGCAATATATTATACCAATTGAGACAGCATGGAGCCCAGGTTTAGGAACACACGAAGGACGAGTGGGTAGGTGTAGTAAATCTGAGTGATTATCTCAGGTATTTCGATGACCCTCTTTGAGACTCAGCAGTGCCCCTAAGCATTACAGAATAGAGTGGACACGAGCACTTAAGGAGAATAATTAAAACGCTTACTTTGGATGATATATTCCTGCACACATTTAAAAACTAGCTTGTTTTCCTCGTTGCCTAGTCGTTCAGATCCAAACAAAAGAATAGATAAATTGGTGATAAAGGGAAGTGTATTTATTGTTAGAGAACGTTCTCGTGTGTAGATTGGGCAATATAAGAGATAATGCTCTTCCGATTCAACTTCTCCACAAGAACAAAGGGGCGATGTAGTCAGATAGTTGGCAAACAGGTGGCTATTAAGACTGCTACACCGAAGGCGGAGCCTGCAATGGTATATTTGAGCTGCGCGAGATTGAGCTCCGACATAGTATTTTGGAGGACGTAATTTGTTACCTTTCAAGAACCTTCTAAAGTTTGCAATACTGGGGTTATTTCTTATAGCTAGAGGAATTTTATTCCATTGATATGTCGTGTCGGGGATAAAGGATGACTGATAAAAGTTTGTATTGCAGAACGGCACACGATGATTCCTTGACGTTCTGGTGTTATGGCCATGGGACACAGAAGACACCAGGGGTGGGACTTTGGCAGAAATATAGGAGGGTGTTAATTTGTGGTACATTTTAAAGAACTGAGTGAGTCTGTGATTGCGGCGACGTTCCTGAAGGGTGTCCCATTGGGTCTCAATATACAGCGAGCCTTTATTGGCACTCAGTGTTGCACCTGTGACTATCCTGGCAGCGGCTATTTGTATTTTCTCTAATTCCCCGGCTTGTGCTGCCGTGCAGTTATCCCAAATACAATCAGCATATTCTAAAATAGGCCTGATATATGCAAAATATATCTTTTCAAGTACTCCACGGTCGAGTATAAACTTCTGAGATCTAAGCAAGTCAACCCGAGCCCATGCCTTTGAGCATATCAGTTCGATATGATCATTCCATGTGCAAGTTTTGTTTAATATAACACCTAAATGTTTATGGCTATCCACCTCTGTAATGCAGGTTCCATTGAGGTATAAATTGGGATGGGCTATAGAATTATTTTTTCTCGATATCAGCATGGCCTCAGTTTTCTGAGAATTAAATTCAACAAGCCAAGTGGCAGCCCAGTTTTCAATCATTGACAAATCACGGTTTATTAATACAGCTGCTTGGTCTGGGTTCTCAACTATGAGGTATAACGACGTATCGTCTGCAAATAGTCTAATACTGCTCATTAGGTTTTCAGTTATATCGTTTATATATATCAGAAATAAAAGAGGACCAAGTATCGAGCCCTGAGGAACTCCAGACGAGATGGTTTTCCACGAAGACTCTTCAGAAGACACTACAACCCTTTGACGACGGTCGGAAAGGTATGATTTTAAGAAGCTAAGTAGATCACCAGATATGCCTAATTTTTCGAGCTTGTGAATAAGACCAACATGCCAGACCTTATCAAATGCTTTACTGACGTCGCAAAAGACCACTCTTACTTCTTTCCCTTCATCCAAGGCGTGACAAAACTCGTCATATATATCTGACAACTGTAGGGCAGTTGAATCACCTGGAGTGAAACCCGACTGAAATTGGCTAAGTATGTTATTATCAGTTAGAAAACGCCACAATCTCACAAATATACATTTTTCAAATAATTTGCCAACGCAACTAAGCAATGATATTGGTCGGTAGTTCGTTACTACATTAGCTGGAGACTTCTTTAATATTGGGGTCACATTAGCCTCTTTCCATAATTTAGGAAAATAGCTATTTTTCAATAAGATGTTGAATAAAGTGGTTAATGGTTCACATAATGAGGAACTGCATTCCTTAAGAAGTCGAGGACTAATCAGGTCCGGACCTGATGCTTTAGATACTTTTAAGGTTTTAATGGCAGCCAATACTTCGCTTTGCTGTAGTATTATGCTGCTGAGTGAATAGGATGGGGTGGGTGGTATGGGTGGTCGAGATGCATTAGAGTCATCCAATGTTGAAATAGAGCAAAAGTACTCATTCAGTACTTCTGCTTTTTCGGCATTGTTTGAATAAAGTTTGTTTTGATAGTTCAAGGTGGGAATTCCTGGCGCCGTTTTGAAAATGTGGGACTTCAAAGTTTTCCACCAATCAGAGGGAGGTGTGTGCGAACATTCAAGTTTTTCTTGGACTTTGCTGATATACGCTAATTTTGCTTTTCTGACCGCTGAGACGACTTCATTGCGTTTACTTTTGTATTTTGCCCAATCTATCTCGCGACCAGAACGTTTTGCTATACGATACAGCCTTTTTCGTTGTCTTAGTAACTGTCGAATGTGATTGTGCATCCATTTCGGTTGGTTAGCCCTGATAGTGGCAGTTTTATTCGGAATGAATTTTGATGCAGTGTCGAGCACATAATTGGTTAGCCTAGAAACTACAGTGTCTAGGGAAGTGTCGCCAAGAGTGCATGTCCAATCTGTGTTACTGTAAGCATTATTTAAAGCTTCGTAATTTCCTTTGGCATAAAGCCATATGCGCCTTGTAATATTTTTCACTAGTATTTGTTTTGTTTCGAATTCAACCAATACCGGACAGTGGTAGCGAGTCAAATCCGACACCAGTGGTTCTAAGATTTCACAGCTACGCACCTGCACTGTACTGCTTATGCCGATAAGATCGAGCAACGTAGCAGACGATTCGGTGAAGCACGTTGGTCCACTCACAAGTTGACAAAGATTGAATTGTTTACAGAGGTCGTGAAAACAGCCTCTGGGTGACCCAAGTTGGTTGTCATTGAAATCACCTGTAATAATTAGATCGGGAATCTGTGCATCCCGTGCTTTTTCAACAGATGTAGCAATAAGGTCCCAAATATCTGGCGAACATCTTCCTTTGGCATGCCCCAGAGGGCGCATTCATTATCAGGTTGTTTTGAAACTTTGTATGCTTATTCAGGGTGACATGGCCTACAGGGCACATTTAACGTAGGATTGTTTTTGAGCGTGGTGTGCTCATTTGGTGAGACCTCTAGATAAGAGCTATTGATTAGCATTCATTTCTGTGAAAAAGTTGCCATTTACAAGAACCTCTGAACTTACTGCATTTATATATCAGCATTCTTCCTTTAGCCAGCCTTACAGTTTACATTTAAAAATGAACCGACGTTATGCACACACAATGCTGTTATGTTGAAGTTTCACCAAATAACATTGTAACCAGTGATCTTCAATTTTGCCATTTCACTTAAAACTTACCAAGTTCAAGTTTGTCAAGTTGAGCTACAGTGTCACTGACACTTTCATTTTACAGATCTCACAAGAAAAGGCCATCATATGGTGTCTCATGTAAAATGTCTCCTCTTGGATGAGAACTGTGTTACATCGTCTGTATTGTGTCGTCAATTTAATTTTTGACGTAATGGATGGAACCGTAAAATGGCAGGTGGTTTTAACGAACAGGAAGTAGAAATATGAATAAGCATTACCAATAAACTAGAAGACCTTTCTGTTCAGTCCTAGTGGTTGAAGTGTTCTAAGGGTGAATATCCATTCGATTACTATTCTCCAACGATGGTAAACCGTATTGGGGTGTTCAGGGTCAGAGTAGATAATGTGTATGATGCAGTAATTTAGGTCTGCTGGGTGGTGGTTGTTTTGGTTGAAGTGAATGGCCACAGGGGTATCATGCTTATGCTTTATATCCGCTATTGTTCGCGGATTCGAATGTGGAAATGTCTCTTAGTTTAATTCTCCCACATATTGTTTTTCACAGGAATTGCATATGATTGGGTAGATGCAGTTTCTTGTCATGCACTTTGCGCTGGTCGGCCATTTAGATTCCTTGGAGGTGATTGTGCTCTTGAACCGAATGTGTTTAGGGAGATTATTATTGCATATGAGGCAGTTTGGTTTGTCACATGTGGGGCGGGGCTTGATTCTAAGAGTCTGTTGGGTGATGAAACAATTGGTCAAGAGCAGTGACCTGATCAGGGCTGGCCTGTAATAAGAATCCCCTTTTAAGTGCTTCCATTTTGGTGGTGGTACACTAGTGATGAATTCTTGTTAAACTTGAACAGGTAACCAGTAAGAACTATATAGGACAGGTAGGGAAAACAAGAAAAATAAGCATGAAAGGCTATTTGTTGAAAGGACAATGCTGTTTATTTATCATAGAGCTGACTACATAAATAATGTAATAAAAGAGCAAAACATTTGTTGTACCTGTGAAAAACATTGTAGCATAAGAGTCCAAAATTGTTTATAAGAACCTAGTTTAATAAGGTGGGTACAGTACGCCCTAAGAAATAAAATGAACCAGTGGGCAAAATACGCCTAGCAACTGGCGAGTCAATTAGATCACTTGGTAGGTCTACATGTGAAACTATTAAAGATGGTGAAGTATGAATACAGGAAAGTGGGGGGGGGGGGGTGTGGAGGTTCGGGGTTGGCAGGTTAAATTGATGTCAGAATACATTGGTGATCCTCCAAGGAAGCCTCTTTGAACCCATGTGCTCTCTGGTTGTCTCAAATTATGACAGTACACTCAATGCTGACACACTAGGCTTGACACAAGTGGCTTCCATGGGGGATAGAGTTAATCTGGTACCATGTTGAGTATACATATCAAAGACATAAATGAGACCAGAATTTATTATTCTTCTCTCTTATGTTTTGTTTTGTCACATCCTGATTTTCACCATGGACCAGCCTCAGCATTTTTTTGCCAGAGACATTTCTGACACTTTTACTATATTTTATTTCGATGCTGAATAGATGTAATGAAACATGTGGAATGAACAATGTACAAATAATAAATTGCCGCATAAAGCAAAATGCAAGAAAAAGGTTTCCACATCAAGCAAAGTGCTTTGTAATGTAAGCCATCTCTGTTTACTACATTACATCAATTTCTGTCAGTGCTTCCTTGAACCTTCACCACAGAACCAGACAAGACACAACAGCAGAAGAGAAAGATGTTACTTTAGTTCTGGATGCTCAGGAGGCTATAAATTTAAACTTAATTAAATTAAATTTTATCATTTTTAGTGGATTTCAAATTCATTTCTTTTCTTTCTGCCTGGTATTTTCTCAATTTTTTCATGAAATTAAGTCACAGCTCCTGCAAAGTAATAGTGACTTTATTTGTTGAAAAAATCAAGAGAGTGTTCCATGAAAAAGTCATTCATAATTTATGGGGGTATATATTGTGTTAGCAAGAGCCAGCAGGATAGTACCTTATCTTGGGAGAGTGTGGGGGCCTATTGGTTAATGCATTGGACTTTTAAACCAAAAGATTGACAGTTCAGTCCTGATCTGCAACATCTATGCTGTGTCCTTGGGCAACACACTTAATCCTGACTGCCAACATGGAGGCATGGTGGCACTGTGTATTAAGGCATACTGTATGCTGATGGTACACTTTAACCTTTGCTAACTCTTCCAGTACTGGTTTAGAAACAGGCCTGAAAATAAGCCGTCTGACATTTGCAGAATGAGATCCCCAGAGGGTGAATTTGATCATGCTATCCCATACAGTGGGCCAATTTATCCTCTGGGTACCTCATTCTGTTTATTTTTGAGACTCTGATTCAGATTGAGGTTCACAGAGGGTAAATTTAGTGATGCTACCCTGCTGTGCAGGGTAGCATCACTTAATTCACCCTCTGGGGACCTCATTTTGCAAATGTCAGTCTGCTTATTTTCTGGCTTGTTTAGTAAGTTGGAGAGTCAGACAGTTGCCACCATCTAGACCTTCTCTCTGGATACTCCAGCTTCCTCCCCCCTTGAGACTTTGCAAGATGATATGACTGTGGCTGTTGAAAGTATCATTAAACCCCCAACAAATAAACCTCATCTTGGTAACAGTATTTTGTGGGTGTAGGACAAAAGTTCCTTCAATAAGATCCACTGAAAAAAAGATCACTGAACAGAAGATCCTCCAGTCTAAGGATTCCCTGTTAGCTCCCCTCTACAGAAGATGCCCCTAAACTCATGCTTAAGGTTTGCATGGTTGTGTGCAAAGATTTTTGACTTTTGTGGCAAATGTAAAAAAGTGAATAAATAATTGAAGAATCTACTTTGGAACAGTTGTGTACTGATGTGGATCATTTAGTTGCTTTCTTACCTTTTTCACAGTTTATTATTACTGATCCTCAGGGAGCATGGTGACTTATTGGTTAGAGCATTGGACTTCAGATCAAAAGGTTGTAGGTTTCATCCTGACCTGTGTCATCTGCTTTGTGTCATTTGGCAAGACACTTAACTCTTAACCTGCTGAGTATTTTCAAGATATTTTTCATCAAATCTCATCATGGCTGCTTTAAAGCAGCTATTACTAGATTTGATGAAAAATTTATCTAAATTTAATTCAACAAATGATTATTGAAAAAATCTGATCAATTTATAGGGGGAAATTTGGTTAAATGTGCCCAAATTATACACTTATTTCAGTGGCAAAAGAAGGTCTCACCTGGGCAGGAATATCCTCCAGCAGCATGCAAGGAGTTTATCCCATTTGTCCAGGTGGAAGGCATACTGCACGTCAATGTTATATGTGCTTTCAACTGATGCTAACCCTACTTGTGCAGAGTTAGTAAGCTGGTTAATTTGACAGTTACTTATCATTTCCTGGTGGTTCTCTCCAGTTTACAGCTGTCCAACATGAGATGACCCTGTCTATTGAAATAAATATGACTGGTCCTTCTCGCTAACTTGTGCATTGTGTCAACTTGTCATTGAATGCTTTTTTTTTCTTTATGCGGCAATTTATGTATGCATAATGGTTTGGTGAGGGGTTAATGTGAATTAATTTACGCTCTCTAGTTTAGCACTGTTGAGTTCTCTCATCTCCAATAGAGAACTTGTTCCACAAGGCTGAAGGGTTAATGTGTGGTATGGCAAATATCAGTATGCTTCACATGCAACCATCAATGGTTTAAAAGGTTAAGAAATGTCTACACATTACATGGGAGACTTGCAGAAAAAGGCAGTATTGTTTTGTTTTGAACATAACTGTTTTGATCAGGTGACAGCTGATAACACAATGGCTGAAACTTTTATGGTGGATAATGAGTCTATACTTGCTTCATGCCGCTCAATTATTCATAAACTATTAACTTGGGATAGATTAAAAATATATGATAAACAAAGTCTTGGGCAATCCATATTATCTCTTACACAAACATATAAAGTACCTGAAGACAATACCCAAATAATGTGAATATTCTTGGTTTATAACACCTGTACATGTAATAATTTAATTATCAGAGAAGACTGTCTTTGATTCTGTGTAACGGGAGCTGAATTGATTGATTCATAGTATTGGAAGACTCATTTAAAGAGTGACTTTCAGTTGGACCAGGTGCTTTGTTATTTGCTGTGGATGTTCATGTTCATCGTAAATGTGATACATAACATGTTGAGGATATATCTATTTTTATTTTTTGATTGAAGGAGGAAGTTGGTCAGTAAATGTTTGACACTTAGATTCTTGATCCAGTGTTATTACGAAAATGTTTGTTTTGCTTCGGAAGGTGTGTGAGTTTGTGTATGTGAGTTTTGTCGGTGTATGGACTTTACTGTGATGGCTGTTGGTAACATTTAAATTCTTTTTGTTCTTCAACTTGTACATGTATGTTGTGTAAGTGGGGTTTGGATGATGAGATTGATGGTAACGGTGGAATTAGGTAAATATGTTGTCATGCCAGTAAATGTTTTGAAGAAGATGGACAGACTCTAATTTTTTTAATTTGATTGTGTGTTTTTTCTTTGCGATGTGTGTGTGTGTGTGTTCATGGGTAGGGAGTGGGAGGGGTGTTGGAGTAGAATGAAGTGAAATATATATTGTCACAATGTTAGGCACAGATTCATATTTCAATATGAAAATTGCATTGTGAAAAATGTGGGTAACCCCATCTAAATTTAAAAGTACTTTTGTGCAGCATTTAGAAAAAAAGGTATTCAGAAAATTTCATTTTTAGCCTTTCACATGTAAATTATTTTCAAAGAAATATATTTGGTATTTTGTACAGATCACTACAGAAAGTAAAGAAAACTGAAAAAATACTTTTAAATTAAGTCAAGTCCAGCCAAATTTTTCCAAAAATTTCACCAAAACCCTGTCATGTGTTGCCTCATTGGAACAAGCAAGCACAATGAGATTGTTCCAGGTAAGGATCAGATGATATGGTTTTGCTGAATGTTTTTTAAAAATAATATTTTTCCAACTCGTAAATTTTCATATTAGGTGGGCAGATGCATCCAATTAATTAGGTAAAGGGTTAATTTTACAGTGTTTTCTTGACCCACTAGTATTGGTATTGGTATGTTGTAACCAGATTGAAAAAGCGGCCATTTTTGTGATCACCTTAATGTATTTCAAAAATTTGTGGATTGGGCATTCTTGAAACTATATTTTCAAAACATATATAAAAGTTAATCAACTAGCCATCACCTCTTCATTAATATCTTATCTTTTTTGTGATCAGATGAGTTGATAAAGGGATAAATAAATCCTTGCACTCGGATCATTAATACACAAACAAATGAGATTAAGTGTCTTCAGTTTGCTGGAGTCCTAATCACCTTATTGTGATCCTCTTGAGACAAACCAAAATCCCTATCAAAACTAAATATTGCACGACTTTACCAATATTTTAAATCATGGTTTTTAGTAGTTTGGGCACTTTAACAATTATGTGATTTAAATTTCCTTATGGTAATTTGAGGGAGTAGGGCAGTACTTTTGTCCTGTGGAGCACTAGTTGTCCTGCCTGTTTACAGTGTCAAAAGCCAGGATCACGTTATGTCTGACGGGGTTTCGGAAATTGAAGTGCCACAAGAGAACTTGGCAAGTAACTGTCGGACTCTCCAACTTATTGACCAAGGCTAGTCAAGCCTAAAAATAAGCAGACTGTCATCTGTAGAATGTGGTCTACAGAGGGTGAATTTAGTGATGCTACCCCGCACAGCAGTGAGATGAACATGGCAAAATTGAGTTTTCACATTTTGCATTTTGGGTGATCAAATTTTCTGACTGGGAAAAAAGTGCCGTTTGGTGTGTGTGTTGGGGTGGGGGTAGATGGAGGGATCTGAACTACTCTGATACTCGAGTAAAAACAAAGTGGTAGATGGGAATGACATCATGACTCATTTGAACTTAGGAGTGGGGAGGGGGCAGAATTGCCCTGATACACCCAAAATTTAACCTTGTAAGGAAATGATCCCAAGGTTTCTGCAATAGCAGGTGGACAACAAGGAGAAGCAAACTAAATTACTCAGCTGCCACATTACATTTAAAATCAGTTTCTAATTAATAATCTTTAAATTTTAAGAAGCTTTAAAATTTCAGTTTCTTTTTATCAGAATATATCATGAGATACCTTATTAGTAAGATGTCTGTGGACCTAACTGGGGGATATTACTGCGATGATTTTCAATCTTGAAAAAAAAAAGTTATTGTACTCTTTTGGATTTCTCAAGCAGTAAGTGATTAAAGGACCTGCACTGCAAAGTAAACACAAGTCATTTTTCACCATAACGGTGAAAAATGACATGTGTTTACTTTTCTGTGCAGTGTGCCACCAGACAATAATATCTGATGTGGGTGTATTATTTGTGGGTAGGTAGTGTACAATTTTGACTTGAATAATGTAAACATAGCTTTGTTGTGAGGATGACATCATGGCACAGTTGAATTTATTGATAACCAGTGATTCATGTCCAGTTTAACTGTAGACACGATAAGAAGAGTAATTAATGGGCGTGATACCGTAAGAATGTGTAGGTGAGGAAGATGAGCTTTATAGTTTTAACATGCCCTGTGGAGGAATGTTTGCTTTTTGGTTTGGTCACTAGAAATTAGGGATGGTATTATAAGAAAACACAAATTTCTACCTTAGTTTTATCACCAATAACTGGACAAACTTCCATGTAAACTTGAAGACATATTTCAAATAAGAATTTTCATAATTTTCAACAGTGTTTGGTTGAAAATTAACTTTTTATAAGGTGAGTAATGATGGTGAGAAAAATGTTGAAGTTTTGATAATTTTTCTCTCCAAAGAGACTAAAATTAATTTAACTGGTGAGAAATATGATAGGAATGTTCTTTCAAGTATTATCCATCTCACTTTAATTGAAACATGTTAAAAGAAAACTGCTAATTATCAGAAAAAGGTATCCATAGTTAAAGTTAAGGCAGTGACTCCCAATTAATCTTATACTGGTTTAAAGAATAATCCGTTAAGTGCATATTTTACTTGGCTACCAAGTCATTTATTATAATCTTGTATAAGTTTCACTGTCAAGATCCTGTATATGGTATAAGGTCTACCAAACATTTTATGATGCCCTGCCTAAATTGGGTTTTGGTAGATTTTTAGACTCTTCCCAACACACCCCTGTATTATAGTGTACAAAAGCTGCAGTTTTATACTAAAATTTGTTGGGAGTGTCTCTATATATAGGAGATAATAGCTGCCAAATAGAAGTCTCCACTCCTATATTTACTGAATTAATACCAGCACCTGGCACTGATGCTTGGGAAGCTCTATCCTCTTCCCATGAATTAATGTCAAGAGCTCATATTAGTCAGTCAAGAAAAAAGAAGAGTGAATTTTTTTTTCTACATATATCTATTGGTATTGGTCTTGGTAAATGAAATTAGCAGTCAAGAAGATTGTTAGTAGGGACCTGCGAATTGCTGATTTTGATCGAATCGAAATGGTGAAAATGAATCGAATTTCAAATTGAACTTTGAATTGAATCACAGTTGATGGATACGTCATCGACATCAAATTTTTTTTTTTAAATAATAATCCAGATTATTAAAAGACACGGTCATGTAGAGTGCATTTTTTGCCTCACCACTTCCCACACTATAAATTGAGATATAAACCAGTATACTAGCTATTGATTGAAACTATTTGAAGTGTTGACTTTGTAGTTTCGAAACTGAAGCAATAAACATTTTTAAACGAACCTGGATGATAAGGATGATACCTCACTTTTATCACATGTTTTCTTGAAAAAACTTGTTTCAAATTGGATCAGCTCCATTCAGTCATGAAGGCATTTGTTTTAAAATGTGGAATGACTAAAATGAAATGATAATTCAATGCTGAATGGAGTTGATCCACTTGTAAATTAAATCCTGCTCTACTTCTGTTTATATAATAATCAGGAGTATTCTTTTAGAAAACCATTGCTTTTGACAATGTATCCAGTAACAGTGATCATGCAGAACAATACTCAGTATAAAATAATGTGATCATGTTGTGGAATAAATCATTTATTGAAGCTGAACAGCTGAATAACTTTTCAAAGTCAAAACTTTTTATAAATGGTCACTGGTCATAATGCACAATAAGCTGAAATGAACAGTTGTAGCGGTAATAGTGTTTGTAGCAATGTAGCTACAGCTGTTGTAAAGTTGTAGCTACATTGCTACAAACACTGTTAACACCACAAGTCAGTTACATTTCAACTCGGAACAATACTCAATATAAAATAAAGTAATCAATTACAATCTGTAAACATTCACGGTTATGGGCGAAGTATATTAGAAAATTTTAGAATTTCCAATTCTGAATCGAACCAAATCGAATATTGTATTTCAAATTGAATTTCAAATTTTTGCAGGAGCCTAATTGTTAGTCTTCATCCTGGGCTATGGCAGTGGCTGTTTTAGGGTTTTTTTTGCATGGAGGTGGTGGGGGGGGGGGGGGGTGGAGGTGGGTGGAAAGCCTATTTAAGAAGAATGTTTGCTACTTGTTATTCTGAAAGGATTTGGAAGGATTGTATTGGTTCGGTAATGTTATGTGGAGAATGGCTGTGAATGAGTTAACTGTTGAGTAGTTTTGTGAAAGCTGAGCTCAGAGTTGAATGGAACTCTCGGTAATTTAAAGTTACTTTTTCTTGAAGCTATTATATTCCTGTTCAAAAACACTTTTATGAAAAACCATAAAATTATTTTAACATGAACAGTGTTAGAAAGTTAAGGTGTCGCGCAAAAATACTCCAGATCTTGCGTTCCATTATCAATCACAAAATATTGATATATAACTGATTGGTTGGTTCTGGACATCATTCATTTGGGAGCGCTGTGTCTCAGTGGTTACAGAATTGGATTTCAAACCGAAAGGTCCATGGTTCGATCCCTGCATTGTATCCTTGGGCAAGGCATTTACTCCTGATTGCTTATGTGGGGAGGAGGGGGAGGAGGATCAGTGGCACTGTGTATTAAAGTGTACTGCACGTCAATGGTGCACAGTTGTCTTCAACCAATGCTAACCCAGCTTGTATGGAGTTAGTACATTGGGGACTTTGACAGTTACTCACACCTGCTCATTTGTTCTCTCCAGCTTCCTCAACCCATAAAACTGTCCGACACAAGATGACCCTGGCTGTTGAAAGTGTCATTAAACCCAAAGGAATAAATAAATAACATCATTCTTTTCTTCTTAAGATGTTTGGATTTATATGATAAACCAGTTACTGCTTTCTGAGAAAATGCTGTTCTCAAACAGTTTTTGTCTTGAATATCTTATCATCTGGCCTGAAAATTGAAAATTCCATGTCTTGGATTTTTTCCACCCTTGGGTTTGTGTATGAATTCTGTAACAGAGTTAGCTATTATTAACTGGTAAAGTGCTGGAAGCCCCTATTTGGGCTTTATACTGAAGTACAGGTACCTCAACATGAAAGCTTCATACTCAGTGGATGTGCTTTATATTATTAATAATGTCAGATTATTTAATCTGCGAGGATTTGCCTTGTTACAATTTATGGGAGAGGACTTTTTGGCACTCTCCCATAAATTGCAACAAGGCAAATAATTTAGCACTCAACCAGTTAATGAAAGGAAGTTAACCGGAGTTCTTGTGTTGTACTTTAACCAGGAAGACCTTCAGTTGAGGGCAACCTGCACTTATTGCATCATTTTGTAGAGCAAATCTGTTTTTAGAAGGACAACATTCATAATTTCCTTGACTTCAAATGCTGTGTATTTTCTTAAATTTCTCATAAATCAAGTCGTAGCTGCAAAGCTGCCATGACTTGATGAGATGAAAAATTCAATAGAATCTGATGTAAATAAATCATTGTTTGAAGTACTATACCTATTCATTGAGTGAGATATATTTTATTTTTCTAGCCTCTCTAATAGGCATAGGGGTGTGGTGGCTCAGTAGGTAGAGGTGCAGACTGCAAGCCGAGAGGTCCTCGGTTCGAATCCCACCTGTGGCAACCGCGTTGTGGCCTTGGGCAAGACACTTCACCCCCATTGCCTACGTGGGGGCACGGTGACGTTGTGTACTAAGGCGTACTGCACGTCGATGGTGCACCTGTCTTCAACCAATGCTAACCCTGCTTGTGTGGAGTTTGTATGTTGGGGAGCTGACAGTTGCTCGCCGTTGCTCAGTGGTTCTCTCCGGGTACTCCGGCTTCCTCCACCCATAAAACTGTCACAGTCATGATTAGCCATTGTGCAGAAATATGTGACCTTAAACACCAATAAATAAATAAATAATACTCTAATAGGCATATTTTGTTATGGGCAGGAAAATCTGCCTGCAGTTGGCAAAGAGGATGGGGTATCAAAGTTTTCCTTTTCAGTTCTTTGAAAACTCTGCTGTGAGTGTCATAATAGGGAAAAATTACAGATTAACCCCATGATCTTGCCCTTGATCATATTATGAACAAATGTAGCCTCCACTGCTTTTAGAAACAAACAGACAGACAGATATAACCCAATTGCCCAACTGTCACTAAAGCAGTTCACTCTGGATTTGGTTATTTAATGTTGAAAATAGGTGATAGGTTATTTTCGATGTCCTCAAAAATATGAACAAAATAATAGTTTGTCACTTTTTTTGGCTGTCCATCCATATTTATGAACAATGCTTTGCAGTTTTGAACATCAAAAAATGAGAAATTCTAACATTTTTTTTTTAGGTATTTGATGGCATCAAAAATAACTTGTCACCTATTTAACCCTTTACCCAACGAATAGGCCGCATCTGCCCGCGTAATATGCAAATTCAGCAGCTGAAAAAATACTATTTTTCAAAAGATTTCAACAAAACACAATAGCATGTGACCCCTCTTTGGAACGAGCTCGATGAGCTCATTCCAAAGATGAGCTCGTTCCAAAGAGAGGTCACATGATAAGGTTTTGTTGAAATGTTTTGAAAATTTTTTTAAAATTATATTTAAAATAATAAATTTTGATATCGTCTGCATTGGTTAAAGGGTTAAATTTCTCATTAGTTATATAGCTTCTTAACTTAACTGAAATGCCATATTCTTGAATTCAAACATTTGTGAAAAACTTCCAAAATATCATCTACTGGCAGTTTTTACTCTGTTGTCATTCGATTTGTGGGGTATATCGTATTTATTTATTGGAGTTTAATGACATTTTCAACAGCTAGAGTCACCTTGTGTCGGAAGTTTTACGGGTGGAGGAAGCAGGCGCACCCAGAGAGAACCACCAAGCAATGGTGAGGAGTAACTAACAGACTCCCCAATGTACTAACTCCACACAAGCGGGGTTAGCATTGGTTGAAGACAGATGCACCATTGACTTTCATTATGCCTTAGTACCCAGCGCCACTGAGCTCCCACATGGGTAATCAGCATTAAGTGCCTTGCTCAAGGACACAATGCACTGGCAGGGATCGAACCAATGACCTCTCGGTTTGAAGTTCAATGTCATAACCACTGAGCCATCACGCTCCTTATATCCTTGGTAAGAAAGTACCATAGCATACCATAGTAAACTGTGGTATTGTCCCCAAACACCGTAGCTTACCTTGCTATTTTTGGACAATACAGGGATGTGAGAGTTCAGCTATTTCAGCGTTTTTTAACTGAACTGTTGAAATTTTATTTTCAATAAAGTTACAGGGAAATGCTCTTTCAGACCTATTCCCTGTAACTTTATAGAAATAATAGATACATCAATTGTTTTTTTGTTATACCCCTGACAGGGAGGCATGTTAAATCAGGGTTGTCTCTCCGTCTGTCCATCTGTTTGTCCATCAGTCTGTGCAGACGTCTGTCTGTCTGACTTTATTTGTCTGTTCAGAGCCATATAATGTTTTGGTGGATTTCCATGAAACTTTACAGAAGGGTAAAGACCAGTGGAAGGACTGTTGCACAGCCACACCATGCTCAAGTGACAAAGGTCAAGGTCACAGAAATGGAACAATTAATTCTCTCACAGACTGTATTTTTCCATCCCTTGCCATAATTCTATAATGTCTGGGTGGATTTCCACAAAACTTCAAACAAAGGTAAAGACTAATGGAAGCTCTGATGCGCACAATTCAATGGTTTATTTCACAACAAAAATATATTTCCCCCAATACAAGTAAACATGTCGAGACAAAATACAAATCTGTGTTGAGGGTAGCAACTGCATGTTCAGTCATTCAATTTGGAAAGAGAACATTTTTTTTACCTGCACTGAATTGGCATCATGTTATTGCATATATCAAGGCCACCCTTTTTTATAACCGTAATTAAATGATAAATAAATCACCAGCTCATCGAAATAAATTAGACCATATTTTTGGCCCTGATCATATTTCTATAGAGGCCTATCTTGAATTAAATATGAAAAATAAAGTAATGAAACACACAGCTGAAACTCTACTATATTTAAACTTTAGAGGTTGTAGTACAGTACAAGTGGAACAATGACTGGGGATTACATCATGCACATCGCAAAAACACAGTATCATGATACCATTATTTTCATTTATAAAAAAATCAGTGCAAAGACTTTGATCGATTGTCAAAACAGATGCCATTAAAAATTATAGCCATTTCCTTCATTCTGCAGACAAGTCAAAAAAGGGAGGATTAATATTGTAAGATAAACTGGTTATTATCACTATGCCAGTTTCCGAGATGGTGTATTGAAGTCTCAGCCTCCCTCACCTCTGGGTCATCAGGCCTGGCATTCTTAAAAATGCACGAGGGCTAAAACTCGCTCCCCTCACATGGCATAGGCGAGCAATTAGCTCTCCTCAAGCTTACAAAAGCTAAAATTGCCAAGTGGGCTTTGTATATTTTATTTGGTGCTGCTAACAAGGTAGTCTCTGTAAGATGGCTACACTGGCCCTCCCACACCTCCGGGCCTTGGCAAGGCCCGGAGATGTAGGAGGGACAGTGTGGCCGTCTTACAGAGACCACTAACATACATGTAGCAGAGATCTTAAAAGATGTGGGTTTTTAGCATAGGCGGTTATGGTAAGCATTATTTTCTAAGGCCAGGAGGACTAGTTTTCGCCGTCCTTAATTTTTTTAAGGCGAGCAGTAGGCGAGCAAATAAATCGCTCTCCTGAAAATGCCAGGCCTGGGTCATATATTGACTCATCGATATATGCTCAAAGATGAGGTCTCTGCTTCAATACACCATCTCGGAACCCAACATGGCGGTAAAAATCTATATTTATCATGGTGTAGCATGGTACTTTTTAGAAAGTTAATTGCCTTTGCCTGTATGTAAAACATTTTGTAATATTTGTAGATTATAACATTCGGAAGATAACATGCTGATTACTCCACTGTATTGTTAACATCATGCATTCCTTTTGTGGATTACGGTATTGTTGGGAACACAATTTGAGTACAATACTACCTTGTGAAGAAACAGCTTATGAATTTTATGGTGCATACTGGGGATTGAAACACGCTGTGAAAACAAGATTAGAATATGCCATAACATTTAATGAAGCATTTAATTAGACTTTAAAGGAAAAATAGTTACAAACATTCAATTTTTTATTGGATTATATTTTGTTGACTTTACCCAATAACTATAAAATGACCCAAAGAGCATTGAGAAAAAAAATATCTGATGGCACAGTCCATGTTACCTCAGGCAATGACTCAAATGGGTTAATCCAATTTAATCCAAACTTGTTTTCTATGAACAAATTTATTTCACTTCCAGAAGAGTTGAAAATAAAATCCCAGTCGGTATCACATGCCAGTAGCAATGGGACTCATTTGCCTGTGAAAGCAGGGACCCCAATTTACTTAAATCACACTCCAGTGAGCACAAGTTATTCATCCAATGACAAAGGTAACAATACACACCTGAATGGCACTTCTGTTGTTATTGTCAAGAATGATGAATCAACAATCAGTAATAGACCAAGTAACAGTAAGTCAGGGTGTGTGGATGAATGCAGACAAGAACTGGAGAAGACTTACACAGCTAATGGTCATGTAGTTGGTACGTATTCTTCACAAAACTCCAGTATTTCTTCTTCCAATTCTGAAGCAAGTTTAGGTCATATTTACAAGAAACGTTCACAACCGAACTCACCTATTTCTAAAAGAAAATCAGTAGATTTAGACCTGTTATTTTCACCGGGAGACAGTCAGAGTATAATTGGAAATAAGGAGGGAGATAAGAGCGTGGATTATCAGCATGTAGGTGATAACACAGAATACACAGGTAGTAGTTTGTCAAGCAGCCCTGTATCAACAAACCAAATATTTGAGTCCTCTGACCCAGTACACTTCAATGAATCAACTTCTAGTGACAATGTAGTGTCACACTTGAACAGAGGAGATCAGTTCTTACTTCATGACCAGGATCGTTGGACTGTTCAACAAAATAATTACACTGCTGTGAGGCAGGAACAAGTCAACCATATTGACTCAAATAAAACTCGTTCAACAATGTCTTCTGCATATATATATAGTACTTTGCCTAGAGCACCTGGATATTTAGTATATACCCCTACAAATGAGGTGGCAAATATGAAACAGCGCAGTTATTCCAATGGAGATACCAATCACATCACCAAAATGTATTCTGAATCAAACTTGTTACAATCCAAGGGAAAATTTAAAAGTTTGCCATCATTGTCTGGAAGTTCTGTGAGTTTAGATAAATTACAAAAGAAAATGGAGAAAAAACGTGAAAAAGAAGAAAAAAAGAGACTAAAAGAGGAGCTTAAGAGACGTGAAAAAGAAGAGAAAAGATTACGAAAACTATTAAAAAAGCAGGGAGCCTTACATATGAACACATTACCAAGAAATTGGAATTATGTGGAACGACCAATTGAGTCTGTTTATTATCAAGGATCCAACTTAAAACTCAGACCAGTTGCTATTGATTACGTTGATAGTCCAGTTCAGTCGCCCCCACCCCCACCTCATCACCCACCACCACCACCATCTCAAAATTCACAAATCCAGGACAGATTGAATGTGAGGACTTCTGCTATTTATGCAAGTGCACCTGATTTATTACGTGTGGAACAAGTGTATGGAACTGCAACCCGGAGAAAATCACATGCAAATGATGATCGAGTGATATACTCACAACCAAGGTTTGTATATAAAACTTTATTGTGTGTATTCTTGTTGGGTAACCACAAGAACGTTTTTTCTCATTTACATATTGTTCACTGAAATAATCAGCTCTTGAAATGGATTCTTGAATGATTGTGTGTGCACACTTTTAAAGAAAGAAATAATGTTAGCTCTTTATCTAACACAGCTTTTAGATGGAACAATTTTCTTCAATGATTAAAAAAATTTCATTTTTTTCCTCCAAGACATAGCTTATGATCCCTCACTGGAATGAGCTTGTTAGGTTCATTCCAATGAGGGTTTCATAAGCTATGTTTTAGCGAAAAAAAAATTAAAAAATTAAATATTTGACACTTTGCTCATCGAACGTTTACAATCTGGTACAATCCACATTGAAATTACCCATTGCTGGTGGGGGGCAAGGTGGCTCAGTAGGTAGAGGTGCAGGCTGCAAGCCGAGAGGTCCTCGGTTCGAATCCCACCGCGTTAAACCGGCAACTGCGTTGTGTCCTTGGGCAAGACACTTCACCCCCATTGCCCATGTGGGGGCACGATGGCGCCGTGTACTAAGGCGTACTGCACGTCGATGGTACGCATGTCTTCAACCAATCTAACCCTGCCTGTGCTGCAGTGCGGAGTTACGATGTTGGGGAGCTGGCAGCGGCTCATCGTTGCTCGGTGGTTCTCTCCGGGTACTCCGGCTTCCTCCACTCGTAAAACTGTCACGATCATGATTAGCCATTGTGCATAAATATGTGACCTTAAACATCAGTAAATAAATATAAATAAAAAACCCATTGCTGGTGATATAGAGCTGCTTATTATTATTATTATTATTTTTATTATTATTATTATTATTATTATTATTATTATTATTATTATTATTATTATTGGGAGCATGGTGGCTCACTGGTTACGGCATTGAACTTCAAACTGAAAGGTCCACGGTTCAATCCCTGCCAGGGGTAACTGCGTTGAGTCCTTTGGCAAGGTACTTCATCCCGATTGCCCATGTGGGGGCACGGCAGCACTGTGTACTAAGGAGTAATGCACATCAATGGGGTACTTGTCTTCAGCCAATGCTAACCCTGCTTGTGTGGCGTTAGTACATTGGGGAGGCTGGCAGTTGCTCGCCGTTGCTCAGTGGTTTTCTCTGGGTACTCCGGCTTCCTCCACCCAAAAACCTGTCTGACATGAGGTGACCCTGGCTATTGAAAGTGCCATTAAACCCCAATAAATAAATAAACACTTATTATTGAACGGTTAATTGTCGGCATTATCAGAGAAAAAAAAAATAGAAAAAATACATCTGGTTACCCTACAACTGATTTTGAATAGTACTGTATGTGGTGTTAATTTTATTTCAGCACATTATCTTTGGTATGGATAATATTCATACAGCTCCTTGGGCAAGACACTTAATCCGGCTTGGCCACGTGGTGGCACAGCGGCACTCTGTATGAAGGCATACTGCATGTTGATGGTGAACTTTCCTTCAACTGCTACTAACCCTGCTTGTGAAGAATTTGCACATTGGGAAGTCGGACAGTTGCTCGCTGCTGTTCGGTTCTCTGCAGGTACTCCAGCTTCCTTCATCTGTAAAACTGCCTCACAATGTCCCATGTGATTGAAGTGTTGTTAAATCCCAATAAAACAAACAAAACAAATGTTCATATAGCTGCATATGATGCAAGTGTTGTTTCGTGTCTGTAGAGATTGGGAAAATGATAGTTTCTATAGCAAGTCTTCAGTCTTAACTGGTGGAGTACTAGAATCCACTATCGGGGCTTTCAAAAAACTGAGGGTATGAGAGCAAAAGCCAATATTTTCCTTTCTCAAGTTTAATATTCAGCCAAACGCAAATAACATTTTGTTCACATAAATTTGTTTTATTACAGCTTATTGGAGAATGCCTGGAGGCACTCTCCAATAAGTTGTAATAAAACATATTTTGAGTAACAAATCCAGACCACCAAAAATAATCAACCCCTCAACCAGTTAAAGGAACTTGGGCAATCAAGTTTTTGTTCCCCAAATCACTAGACCTCAGAGATAATACATGTAGCATTAAAATTACCAAAAATTGCCCTTAGTACTGGTGTTAATGCCCACTTTACACTGATAAACAAATCTAAAAATTTTAAGCCGCTGATAATATCTCGAATATGCAACCAGGTGGGAATTTAACCAATTCAGTCTTGTTTGACAGAGCTCAATGTCAAACAAGATTGAATTGGTTAAATTCCTAGTTGCATTATGGAAAACATTTACTACTTGAATTTTCAGTATCTCACACCCCTCCCCCACCCCCACCCCCACCAACTGTACGGAGGGTTAATCAAGTTGTCTTGGTTATTTATTTGTATCAAGACTTGCATTTTGAAGTAATGCTGGGGCCTACCAATAGGAACTTTGGGTTCTACTGTACTTCAGTTTCATTGGGGCCCATTTTTATTAAACTTACTGGTAAAATATCGTTTTTTCAGGGCCTACTGTTGGGGAAAACATAGTTGCAGCTGATCTTGACTCTTTCAGACCCAACAAAATGCATGGTCTGTTTTTCACCTTTTCCATGCTCTTTTTTATAGTGATGTTTAAACTTACATGTGTTGTGGTTTTATAGCCAGTGTTTTTTTATGTCGAAGTTCCTGTGTGAGGACCATAAAGCTTGTTTGTCAGTGCATGTATATATGTTTGTCAGTATATCGGCAATGTCAAGCAGGAATTCCACCAGCCAGAGTCAGGAGTCTGAGCTACTGAACTGAAAACTGTAAAGTTTTTTGATAATTGATCACAAGGGGAGTTGATCTCAGGTCTACGGCACCCAATTGCCTAGCCATAAATGCTCTGCCACCATACCAACTGAGCTTAAAGTAAGATTAGGTGGATGCCGTAATCACTGAGCTAAGGTGCTTCCTGAAATTTTGTAATTTCCGACATCAGTGTGCAGAGTGTTAAATGTGCAAGGCACACACAAATTTTACAACCTGGTAGCAAAAGATCCATGAAAAATGTTCTAGAATGTTTCCACAGACTGATAGGCATTCATTGGTGTTTGAGATCAAGGAAAACATATAAAAATTTGTTTTCAAATATATGTTACCTGCATTGTAACAGATACCGTTTTAAATCTCTCATACTGCTTCAATTTCACAAAAGTAATTTTCACAGCAATCATTTTTCTAGGAGATAATTAAAAAAAAATCATTGTGAAACTTACTCTCATGATGATATATCAACCCCACAGGATGTGTGCTGGATTGATTTCTCAACAAAGCAAAATTGCATGTCTCTGCAGTATAAAACATCAAAGAAGGACAGCAAAGGCTTGTAGACACATACACCAAATAGAATTTTAACTCACTTCATTCTGAAAATTATTTTATCCTCAGATGCACTTCAGATTTAACCCTCTACATGCCAATGTCAAAATACCAGAATTTCAAGAAGCAAATTTTTAGTCGAGTTGTGACGAAGTCAAACTCGACATATAGTTTGATGAATGGCGGGCGGCCTGGAGGGCTTTCGTAAACAATTGGTTTCCGGATGATAACTTGATAATGGTTCAACCCATGTTTATGAAACTTCATAGGTAGGTTGGTATCGGTGAGAGGAAGAACCCTATTAATTTTGGACTTGCTTGGTCAAAGGTCAAGGTCAAAGTGACCTTGAACATAGTAAATTGTAAACAATTGGTTTCCGGATGATAACTTGATAATGGTTCGACCCGTGTTCATGAAACTTCATAGTTAGGTTGGCTTGACTACGGTTCAACCCACATTCATGAAACTTCACATGTAGGTTGGCCTTCGTGAGAGGAAGAACCTATTTATTTTGGACTCTCTAGGTCAAAGGTCAAGGTCACAGTGACCCTGAACATAGTAAATCAAAACAATTGGTTTCCGGATGATAACTTGATAATGGTTCGACCCATGTTCATGAAACTTCAAAGTTAGGTTGGCATCAGTGAGAGGAAGAACCCTATTTATTTTGGACTCGCTAGATGAAAGGTCAAGGTGACAGTGACCTTCAACATAGTAAATCGTAAACAATTGGTTTCCGGATGATAACTTGATAATGTTTTGACCCATGTTCATGAAACTTCATAGGTGGGTTGGCATCAGTGAGAGGAAGAGCCCTATTTATTTTGGACTTGCAAGGTGAAAGGTCAAGGTCACAGTGACCTTCTACATAGTAAATCACAAACAAGTGGTTTCCAGATGATAACTTGATAATGGTTTGACCCACATTCATGAAACTTCGTAGGTAGGTTAGCCTAGGTGAGTGGAAGACCCCTATTTATTTTGGACTCACTAGGTCAAAGGCCAAGGTCACAGTGACCTTGAACATAATAAATCGTAAACAATTGGTTTCCAGATGATAATTTGACAATGGTCCCACCTATGTTCATGAAACTTCATAGGTAGGTTGGCATTGGTGCAAGAAAGAGCCCTATTTATTTTGGGATCACTAGGTCAAAGGTCAAGGTCACAGTGACTCTTCACATAGTAAATTGTAAACAATTGGTTTCAGGACGATAAGTTGATAATGATTAAACCCACTTTCGTGCTGTCACAACTCGACATTGGACCGGTGATCCTATCAGCATTTTTCCCATTCATGTGCATTCCAACCAGGAATTCAACCAATTCAGTCTTGTTTGACAGAGCTCTATGAGCTCTGTCAAACAAGACTGAATTGCTTAAATTCCTAGTTGCATTATGGTAAAGATTTGCAGCTTGAAATTTTGATATTTCAGCATCACTGTGCAGGCAAGGAGTTACATGTACTTCACTGTTCTTCTCAAGAGAACTTTGTAAATAGAGGATATCTAGTGTTTTTGAGTGGATATTGAAAATTATATCATGAGTGACAGAGACAAATGTATATTTTTTGCAAACGAAAATAACCATTTGTCTCGGTCACAAGTGTGATAATATTCGGTATCCATTCAAAAACACTAGATTTTCTTTTTATTACAAGTTTTTTATAAGAATCTGATCATTCCTATCGATTATTCCACTCGTTTCAACCTTGAATTGATGCATGTGCATGTAAGTAAGTAAACAGCTGATGCGCATTGATACGCAGAAGTAATTTGATCGATACTCGGAACAGGTAGTGTCTTGCAATCTGATTCAGCTGGCAGGTTTCATGCATCAATTCAAGGTCAATACGTGTTGGAATTATTGCTGGAAATTATCTTTATCTGCTCAAAAACACTATATTTTCTTTTCATTATCTGTTTTTAAAACAAATTGATCATTTCCATTGATAATTTGACTTGTATTCACCTTGAAGTGATGCTTTGAAAGCTGCCATTTTGATAGATACAGTGAAAGTGAAAATTTCTATATCTTCACAGTGGGTATACAATTTCTATCTTTCTGAATTTTTTTTGATAATCTAACCATTTAGCGTATAATAAAAAACTGTATCAGTCAAGATCTACTGGGTCTTCTACTTACACAATTTGTTAGTGATCTATAATACATGTATGATATATTCTACCCATGGGAATTGAGGAGGTAAAGCAGTGCTTGTTTACTGTGGTAAACAAGCTCTGTTTTCCTGGTAAAATAGGACCTGGTAACCATTGCCTGCTAGGGGAAGGCAACATGGGTATAAACAAGTGGCTGAACATGACTTTACATGTATATCCATTTTCCAGTCAAGATTAGCCATTGTGCAGAACTATGTGACCTTAAACACCAGTAAATAAATAAACAGTAAATAAATTGGTAAATATGGTGCCAGTTAATTCGATGTTGAAGATAATTTTGTGAACTGTCATTCAAGATTAAATGGATTGTCCACTTCTAGACACATAGTTAGTTTGTGACCTAATATGGTATACATGCACATGTTGTCAGTTGTTATACCACCCACTTGAAAAGTGGATGGTATATAGTGTTCACTATGTCCGTCCGTACGTCTGTACGTCCATCCATTTGTCCATTTGTCCATCCGTTATTCTTTAGGGGTACACATCTGCTATGCGCAACTCTTCCTAAACCATTGAACGGATTTCATTGTAACTCTCTGATGTTTTTTTACATACATTGAAGATGTGCACCTCCTATTTTCTTTTCAGATATTTTCATTTTTACAGTTTCCCATATTGAAAAATAAACTTTGTCAAATTCAATTGACATTCTGTACAGACCTGCTATCCGCAACTCCTCTTAAACCTTTGAACAAATTTCATTGAAACTTTCAGAAATTCTTTTGCATACATTGCAGATGTGCACCTCCTATTTTCTTTTCAGATATTTTCATATTTACAGTTCCACATATTCAAAAATGGTCTTTGTCAATTCAGGTTTTAGTAGGGGAAGGGGGGGGGGGGGGGGGGGGTATAGATCTGCTGTCTGCTACTCCTCTTAAACCATTGAACAAACTCCATTGAAACTCTCAGACCTTCTTTTACATACATTGAAGATGTGTACCTCCTATTTTTCTTTCAGATATTTTCATATTTTGATGTCCATCCATCCGTCCATCAGTCCGTTACGCTTTAGGGATGTACACATCTGCTATCCACAACTCCTCTTAAACCAGTGAACGGATTCCATTGAAACTCTCAGACATTCTTTTACATACAATGTACATTGAAGATGTGCACCTCCTATTTTGTTTTCAGATATTTTCATTTCTACAGTTTCCCATATTGAAAAATGAACTTTGTCAAATTCAATTGACATTCTGTACAGATTTGCTATCCACAACTCCTCTTAAACCATTGAACAGATTTCATTGAAACTTTCAGACATTCTTTTACATACATTGAAGATGTGCAGCTCCTATTTTCTCTTCAGATATTTTCATATTTACAGTTTCCCGTTTTCAAAAATGGTCTTTGTCAATTCAAGCTTTGGGGTGAAGGTGCAGGGGGGGGGGGGGGGGGGGTGCTCTCTACATTAAACACACTTTTACTGTTGTAAAATGTTTCTTGGTGGGAGTGGGTGGTATCATTTAGTGAGCAGTGCTCACAGTTTGTCTAGTTTTTACCTGTCTTGTCAGGTGTCTTCCTCTCATAGTGTTAGATAAATGGTGAAAAGTGTTGGTACATGTATCCACTCAAAAAGTGTACCAATCCTCTATTTATTCTGACAAACCCTAATGACCAATCTAACTATTTCATCTCCCTGCAGGATTTACATTTTATGTCATGTAGTTGAAATTTTTAATACAAATAATGCAATGTAGGAATTTGTATACTGCTAAATAAAGTTATCTATCATCTATCTACCCTTTATCTAATACCCAGTTAGTCCTCGGATGGATGACCATCTGAGCAATCGATTCGGACTCCCATGTTGTGTCCTTGGGCAAGGCACTTCACCCCGATTGTCCACATGGGGGCACGATGAAGCCGTGTACTAAGGCGTACTGCACGCTGATGGTGCGCATGTCTTCAACCAATCTAACCCTGCCTGTGCTGCAGTGTGGAGTTAATGATGTTGGGGAGCTGGCTGCGGCTCGTCGTTGCTCTGTGGTTCTCTCCAGGTACTCCGGATTCCTCCACCCGTAAAACTGTCACGGTCATGATTAGCCATTGTGCATAAGTATATGACTTTAAACACCAATAAATAAATAAATAAATTTATCTAATAGATTAAAGTACTATATATAGTCCCAAATACCAAAATCATCATTCAGTATTTGTTGGGGGGGGGGGGGTGGTGGCTCAGTTGTAGACTGTTGGACTTCTATGCTAGAGGTCCAGAGTTTGATCCCTGTCCGGGACGACCCACGTTGTGTCCTTGGGCAAGGCACTTTATCCCGCTTGCCTACATGGGGGCACAGTGATGCCATGTACTAAGGCGTACTGCACATCGATGGTGCACATGTCTTCAACCACTGTAACCCTGCTTCAGCGGAACTTGAATAGAGTTAGAATGTTGAGGAGCTGACAGTTGCTCATCGATGCTCGGTGGTTCTCTCCGGGTACTCCGGCTTCCTCCACCACATAAAACTGTCACAGTCACTGTTAGCCATTGTGCATAAGTATGTGACCTAAAACACCAATAAATAAATAAATAAATTGTCACTTTTCCAGTTTTTGCTTCCAAAACATATAGCTTATGATATATATGTCAGTGAAATAAACTCCTTGAATTGTTAGTTCCAGCAGATTGCATGACTTCAACAGGGATTGTGTCACCTTCCTGTATTCTAGAGATAAACTTAGCATTTATTCTATATCTTGTTTTACAGAGCTCCATGAGCTCTGTCAAACAAGATTTAATAGATTAAATGTCTATATTGGATGTACTGAGGCCAAATCTGTCTATAAACAAAAATTATATTCAATTAACAGGGTAATTGTGTTTAGAGATATCTAATTAAATGAGATCCACTTTACTTTGAAAGTCTGCCTCTTGTGGCTTTGCAGTTGTTTCTAGTCAAGTCTTGGCTGCCTACAGAGGGAAGCAAGACTTGCCTAGAAACAACTGACAAAATACTTAGAAAACAAGTTTTGAGTTTACCCAAACAATGTATGTTGGGGCACTTGTTCATTAAGTGATCTGTGTTGTCTGTACTATCTTGTACTATCCTTAGTTAACTAGCATTCCCTTTTTGAGGTCCGTCAGTGGCTGCATGGCATATGTGGTTGAGTATAGATGGTTGGTGCTAAAGGAAACTCTCTCAGTGTTGGTTCAGACCTCCACTATGCCAGTGCAAACTCATTGAGCTTGCTCTAATGATCCAGCATGTTGAAAGGAAAATATATAAAAAAGCAACTTTACAATTATATAAGAAAAAATGATGCAGATGTCACTTTAAGTTATGTCAGTTAACCTTTTAGCTAACCCCAAGCTATAAGACCACACTTTTTTTGAATAACTGAATTTTCATTTTTTGCCTCCAATACATACATGTACATGTAGCTTATGCACCCTTTCATTGAGCTCATTTCAACGAGGGCATATAAGCTATGTTTTAGCTGCAATAGTTGAAAAAATCCCCTAACTGGAATGGTAGCCTTTGTGTGTGTGAGCATGGTGGCACCATGTACATTGATTGTACACTTGTCTTCAACCATTGCTAACTCTGCTTTAGGTTAGTATGTCTGAGAGTTTGACAGTCACTCATCTCATTTGTGTTTGGTGGTTCTCTCTGGGTACTGACCAACACAATTTGACCATGATTGTTGAAAGTGTTGTTACTAGTAAACCCAATTAAATAAACATATAAACATTGCTACAGTTAGTCTGAACAGCTCCCAATTTTGCTGCTCATAAAATGCACATCAGATGTTCAGGTTCCACCCTTTTTGTTGGGCAGAGTGTTAAAATAGAGAAGGTGTACATGTCACATGTTAAGACTTATGTGTGACAGTTATTTAATTGGTTTTGGTTGGTTGGCTTGTTAATTTAATTGGTAACCTGATTCGTAACAAACACATTACATTCATTGCACAAAATATCTGTGTGATATAACCACTTAAAATTCATTTGATATATAAATTCATTAGAGCACTTTTAAAAAGACATTTTACAGTGTGAGATTTTTAATGAAATTACACTGAAGGCTCCAAATTTATAGCACAGTGTTTACTTTTTGAATTTAGTAAGAAGTTATAACCATGAAAAAAACAGTTTCATATTTTGTTCATTGATAATGCCAAAACTTAATCATGAAGGCTTCAAAAGTTCCCCATGAGCTGCCCATGGAATGATGATGGTAATCGATTTATGGTCATCATGTTATTGGTACTAGGGGTCATTGTTGTTTAAAGTGAGATCCATTAGTCACTGGAGTTGAGGGGGAGAATTGGGAAAGGTGAGGAAAGGGTGTGCCAAATTATAACTTAGGGAGATCAAGAAAGTGCTGGTTGGGGGGGGGGGGGTGGGGGGGATTTAATGAAACAGTTTTTGACTCAGTGCTGGAAGACTAAGAGGGAGAGTGGTGGAGGAATATCTCAGCAGCCCACTGGGTTAATGTAGGCCCGCGACAAATCAGCTGAAGGCTGGGGAATTATTAATTAATTACATGTACTCAACTAAGTTGAAAAGAGCTAAAACATTTTCACAGGGTGGCTAGGATCTTGGGTGTGGGTGCCCCCTTTGAATTTTCAGCTCTACCCCTCCCCAAGCTGCTGAATACCATTTGCAAACACATTACAAGGCCCCACCCCCACCCCCCACAGGTGAGAAATTTTCAACTGCTACCTGTGAAATTCCAACTGCTAATGAAATCCAAATGCACTCTCTCTCACTCTGTTGAAATGAAATAACATTTGGAACAGTTGGAAATTAATGTTGGCTCCCATTGGAAAATCCCATGAAATGTGGTTCAAGAATCATGAAATGGTTAGAAACACTTAGAGCCACATACAAAATGCCAGTTCTGCAGGACCCCCTCCCCCCCCCCCCTTCCCCCACCCCCCTTCAACAGCCAGATCTTCACTCGCTTCAATCTTGTCTTCATTTTCAGAATCACTGGTATCACTATTCACTACCTCCTTCAACATCAACCCCCTCTTCACAGCCGTCACCAGTCTCCTCTGCTTTAAGCAGAGGAGACTGTGACGGCAGTGAAGAGGGGTTTAAACATTGAAATTTCTATAGTTTCTATTTTCTTACTGATGAAGAATACAAAATTTTAATCTTTTTGAAACAGGCCTGTCATTAAGAGGTGAGCAACCACCCTCTTTTGCCACCTGATATGAAAATAAGGAGAGTGGTATATATCCACTCAGAAAAATCTTGATACAATAAGAGATTCTAAAAGGAGTGTTCTCACAGACAATCTGTGGAAACGTACTAAAATATTTTTACCCACAAGGGTCTGGGAAATTTTCTAGAATTTTACTCCACACTCACACCTTGTTTTCAAGCCAAGTCGTGCCTGCCTCTAGATGCAAGCAAGACTTGAGAAGCAACCAGTGCCTAGGTAATTTGACAGTTCTCCACAGGACCTCATCTTGATTTTTTATACAGTTTGGCGGCCATGGAGTGGTCACTTTCCACAGGTGGGCAATATTTCCACAGACGCAAAAATATCAGATTCCAAATGCTAGTCACATGTGTAGGAAAAATCATCAAAAATTTAATTTAATGAAGCACCGGGTACAACCTAGTGCTTCATTAATTAAAATTTTGCTGATGATGATTTTTATTACCTGGTAAATACATGCATAGACATCACTGCCCAGGCATGGAATACGACTAGTCCATGGTGACCGTACTGTATTATCAGCATATGAGATACTCAAGCAGAGATACATGCACACATAGCGTAAGGGTTTGGCAAGATCGATTGCCACTAAGCTCGACCGAGCATATTTTTTTTCACTTGACAATTTTTTTTTAACCCACCCCACAATTTATCAAATATTATGACTTCGTATTTTCTCCTCCCTGGATATATATTCCTGTGGGAACTCGTGACTACAGTGAGGTGGGTCATCAGATTTCTGATGGTCTAGCTCAAGTCCTCAGGTCACCAGTGTCTAATTCCATCAGGAATGCTATTAATGACTGTTTATTTACCAATGATGTAATGTGATGTTTCTTCATTCAAAGATATGTACATATTCTTTCATGCTACAGTTAGATAGATATTCCAATCAGTAAATATGTTAATGCACCATGAAAACATCAAGATATTAACATGCTTAATGGAACTATGCAGCATAATCATGAAACTACAGCCAATGGTATTTTCATCAAAGATTCAGTAAAGAAAATCAGCTCTCAATTAAGCAACATTTATTGATTCAAAGAAAATGAGTGTGTTTAACTATATGATATTATTTAGATTCAATCATCTGGAATATTTCAGTTGGTCAGAAAAGAGAACCATGCATGTAGGTTTGCTTTTCCGACCAACTGAAATATTCCACATGAGGGCATCTAAACCTAGGTGATGGACTATTTAAGGGTTAAAGTATGGTGGTTGTGGAGTTGTCACTTTCCATGGGTAGGCAATATTTCCATGGACCCAAGCACTATTTATAGGGTTAATCATCAAAAATGTAATTATTGAAGCACCAGGTACAACCTGGTGCTTCATTAATTAAAATTTTGCTGATGAGGATATTTATTACCTGGTAAACGCATGCATGGACATCACTGCCCACAGCAACTGTACTGTAGACTGGTTCGAGGCCATAACAGTGTAAAATTTCATTCAGAATTTGACTGGTGGATGGAGAGCTTGGGGCTAGCTATAATTAGCCAGTTGCTGTATGGGCTGTTGTCTACCCATTGATTGGCTAAGTACCAAATCACTCTTTGCATACGGAATTCATTCCTTAACTAGTAGAGTGTTGGAAGCCCATATTTGGGCTTCATTCTCAAGTGCAGGTACTGCCACATAAAGGCTTCAAATTCAATGGATATGCTTCATATTATTTTCGAAGTGATATTATTTAGTCAGTTAGGATTTGCCATGTTACAATTTATGGGAGAGTGCCCACTGGCACTCTCCCATAAATTGTAGCAAGGCAAAGACATGTGAACAAATTTTGATTACCAAAAATAATTCAGCACTCTACTAGTTAAGCGATTCTTATTTCTGCAGTTTTCGGTGTTGTATTTTAGGTTATGTTGCAGTGCTTGCATGTAGTAACATACAGAATAGTAAATAAGTGCACACAATGACCTTTCAATAGTGGAATTTGTTGTTCATTTGTTTCACAAAAAGTCACTGCTGTTTGTATGGGAATTAGTAATGCCCTGAGATGCACAGGGAACCATACTGTGTTTTACCTTATTCTCTTCTTCTATGTTTATTCTACGCTTGTACAATCACAGCCAGTGACAAGCAGGTTGACACCTAACATTTTTCTGCACTGTACAAGGATATAAACAAGTTACAGTTTTTGTCAGAAGATGATAGCTCTCTGCAATGAGCTTCTATATTCCAGATTTTTGATGATCTTATTTATAAGAAAAAACAAAACAAATACCAGCCATTTAACCCTTTACCTGACATGAAAAGCAGACGACACTTGCAAAAAAAATTCTTGAATAACTTATTTTCATTTTTTGTCTCAAAAACATAGGTTATGACCCCTCATTGGAACGAGCTCGACGAGCTCGTTCCAACGAGGGGTCATAACCTATGTTTTTGAGACAAAAAATTAAAAAAATAATGAAAATTAATTGGCGATTTTTGAGAATAGCGCTGGCCGGTTTTGCTCGTTACGTTGGGTAAAGGGTTAAGACCCCCACAAACTTGAGCAATCAGGCTTTGCTATATTTCTGGTAAGGAATATGGCTCAAGTGTGCAGGACATTTTCCAGAGGCAAATATCTTTCCAGAGGCAAACATGTTTGATATTATTTGACTAATACAAGAGTTTGATTGCTCATGGTGTGCAGGGGATGTGAACTAGATAACTTATGGCAACTATGCTACTTTTATCGTTTGTGGCAGAGTTCTGTGAATCAGACCAATCAAATTATGCTTCCATATAATATGACAAAAAGACATCTTCCACAATAGCAGAGGAATACACACTTGAGGACATTATAGTCATTTGGGAGGGACATTAATGTCTCCACAACATTAGATCTGCTGATCACAAAATAGGGAGAAGATGGAGATAGCAACTGCATCTGTAAAGATGTCACATACCGTCGAACACATTTTACCATGAACTTCAAAATCATCCACCCCTAGTGCCAATCAAACCATTCCCAAACCAATGTATATACCTGGTTAAAATTGGATCTATAGTTTGGTTGGATATATGTACATACATTTTCCATAATTTCATTAAAATAATTTTTGAAAAATGTCTTCTGGATTAGCTGGTGATATTAAATTATGTAACTACAGTTCAGAATCAGAGAAAGGTCTTCGAGTTCTGTGCTAAATTGATCAAGTATGCGGGAAACATGACTTGTAAGAATTTTCCTCTCAAGCAATACAGCTAATCTTGATTGCCCAAGTGTGTGGTGGCCTTTCGGAAGAAATAGAACATACAAGTTCCCAGTTTATATCATAGTTAACCCTTTACCTAACGTAATGGCCAAAACCGGCCAGCGCTATTCTAAAAAATCGCCAATTAATTTTCATTATTGTTTTCATTTTTTGTCTCAAAAACATAGGTTATGACCCCTCGTTGGAACAAGCTCGTCGAGCTCGTTCCAACGAGAGTTCATAACCTATGTTGGAAGCATTTTTTTAGCTTTTTGTCAATTTTGATAGGTACAGATTATTACAACAATCAGTTGTCCTGGGTTGTATTCAGCTGTGTTGACAAGACCAGTTCAACCAGATTAAATATGATGCCAAAGGCATCTTGTTTAATGTGGCTGATTTGGTCATCTCGACTGCAAGATGCAATATGACAACATAGATTATTTGACTGTTGTAATAATTTGTTTATTTTATGACAGCAAATATTTAAAAAACTGAATTATCATTTCTTGATGTGTACACAGAAAAGAAATTTTGGAATGTTTGTCCTGACTGTTCGCAGCACAAAAGGTTTTACTTCACGTTTATAAAATTGTTGCCTCAAAAAATATTTACATGTTAGTGACATCATTTGTTCCATGTATGAGACAGGCATGATATGGACATATTTGGAAAAGTTGAGACACTCGTTTTCCAATGAAGCACACTTGATGGGCAAAGTACAGCAATACTGATGAGCTATTTGGAGTGGTTATGTAAATGGATAAAAAACTAATAGTGCTTCTTAATTTTAAGACCTCAAATTACGTTGTTTAATTAACCTTTTACCCAACGTGATGACCAAAACTGGCCAGTGTTATTCATAAAAATCATCATTCAGTTTTCAGTATTTTTTAATTTTTTGTCTCAAAAACATAGCTTATGTCCCCTCATTATTGAGCTCATTCCAATGGGCAGTCATAAGCTATGTTTTTGATGCTAAAAATGAAAAAAAAATTATTTCGAGTTAGTAAGAGGTTATAACCACGAAAAATTCAGTTTCAAAGTTATTCGAGAATTTTGTTTACCAGTGTCGTCTGTCTTTCGTGTTAGGTAAAGGGTTAAAACAGTATTTAGTGCCCCTCCATAAATCACACACACTTACACTGAGAGAAAAAAAAAACATTAACCCTTTACCCAACGCAGACGATATCAAAATTTATTTTTTTAAATATCATTTTTTTCAAATTTTTCCAAAAATTTCAACAACACCATATCATGTGACTCCTCATTGGAACGAGCTTGACGAGCTCGTTCCAACGAGGGGTCACATGATATGGTGTTGTTGAAATTTTTGGAAAAATAATATTTTTTCAACTACTGAATTTGCATATTACGCGGGCGGATGCGGGCGATTCGTTGGGTAAAGGGTTAACCCAATGTCAAACAAGACTGAAATTGTAAGACTTCTAGTTGCATTATGGAAAAAGGTTGGATATTCTGATATCAATGCAGGTGGGGTTAAAATCCGGAGTTCATCAAAACTTGCACTGGTCTATCGACTGAAGTATTGTTATTTTCCCAGCACACATAGAGAGACTGAAACAACTTTGAAGCCCAACAAGCCTCTATCAAACAAGACTGGATTTGTTAAATTCCTAGTTCCATTCTGGGAAAAATTTCCAGCTTGAAATTTTGATATTCAACATCTGTGTGCAGAGAGTTAACCATTTACCCAATGCACAGGATTTCAAAATTTATTATTTTAATTATTGTTATTTAAAAAATTTCAAAAACTTTCAGCGAAACCATATCATGTGACCCCTTATTGGAATGAGCTCAAATAGAACCACCGAGCATCGATGAGCAACTGTCAGCTCCTTAACATTCTAACTCTGTTCAAGCTCTGCTGAAGCAGGTTTACAGCAGTTGAAGACATGTGCACCATCGATGTGCAGTACACCTTAATACACTGTTTCATTGTGCCCCCATGTAGGCAACCAGAATAAAGTGCCTTTCCCAAGGACACAACGCAGGTCGTCGCGGACGAGAATCAAAATCAGGACCTCTAGCATAGAAGTCCAACAGTCTACCACTGAGCCACAGCTCATTCGTATGAGGGATCACATGATATGCTGCTGTTGAAACTATTTAAAAAAAATGTTTTTTCAACTGCTAAATTTCAAAATTATGTGGGCAGATGCGGCTGATTCATTAGCTAAAGGGTTAAATGACCACACCTGGAAGTGTTTTTATTTCATTTCAAATCTGCCAAGTCACTATCATCAATTATTTTGTGATATTTTTTTAAAGAAAACAACTGTGTTCACCTGGATCTACTTCTGGAATGATCTTGCTTTACTGCTTTTAAAATTTTAGGGTTGGAAAAAGGGTCAGACCATTAATAACCTTAGTTAGTGCATAAGAAACTTGGGTAATAACTCTCAACCCAGAAAGTATTTTTCTAGAATATTTTCATGGAATTATGTCACATCAGCAAAAACCTGAAACAGCAATGATCTGAGATTTTGGTTTCTGCTGCCTTGTGTTGTTATTATATTTATTTATTGGTGTTTAGTCACATACTTATGCACAATGACTAATCGTGACGTGACAGTTTTACGGATGGAGGAAGCTGGAGTACCCAGAGAGTACCACCAAGCATCGATGAGCAACTGTCAGCTGCTCAACATTCTTACTCTGTTCAAGCTCCGCTCAAGCAGGGTTACAGCAGTTGAAGACATGTGCACCATCGACGTACAGTACGCCTTAGTACACAGCGTCATCATGCCCCCATGTAGGCAACCTGGATAAAGTGCCTTGCCCAGGGACACAACGTGGGTCGTCCCAGATGGGGATCGAACTCGGGACCTCTAGCATAGAAGTCCAACAGTCTACCACTGAGCCACCGCGCTCCCACATTGTGTTGTGTGGACTCATATAAAAAGTTCTGTGGGCAATATTAAAAAATAGTGGGCTACATTTTTGTCAATCTTTTATATGCCTGTATGTGTGCCATTTGCAGGGCGCAGCATACAAAGAGGTGAAGAATTCGCACACTAACTAACGTATAAATTTGCCCTTTCAAATAAACTTTCAAAGCAATTTGTTGAGGTCAGTAAATCTAACCATGATATTGGATCTGATATTGTATGCTCACATGCCCTTTAACTGGCTTTGAACAGATCAACTTTGGGTGACAGGTTCATTGTTGTCCATGGTACATACTTCAAATAGTTTGCCTCACAACCATGGTATTGTTCAATAGAAATAAGTCAAGTTTGTGTTCACAATATTGTTCTTTGGGGACTTTACATAGGTGTTTACAGTGCTATACAAAACAATTAGCATTCAAATACTAAATGGTTTCTAACAGTTAAAAAAGTCTATATATACACATAAGATTAACCTATCCAGTAAATAGAACCTAATTGAATATAGCCCTGCTTTTCATCAGATTCTTTTATTGCAAAAGGTCACATTTTCCGTCAGAACAAGTTGCAAGTTAACTGAAAAGATTTTTTAGGTTTTTATTAGCATAATACAAGTACACGTGTACCAGCTTTGATATAGATTCTTGGAAAGGTCCCTGGAAAATCGTATATGTCATTGTCTGGGGCACTGGTCTTATCATTATAGGAAATGTATTAGATTTTTTGTATCTCAGAACACTACATCAGTCTTAATTTTTCATTTCCACACTGATAAAAATGTACTCATTGATACTTGGATGGAACCCAAATCTGGATGTTATAATTATAATAAACACTCAACTGGATCAAACTGCAATTATAAATTATTTACCTGTCTGTTTACCCTAAATATCAGTTCTTGAATAAGTTCCAAAATTTCATAGGACTTTTTACACCTGCAGTTGCATATAGGATATGTGGGACAACCATCAGAAAATTTTAATATTTTTTCCTGAGTTGATATTTGAAACACTTAACACAATTCCTTAGAAATGTCTTCCCATGAGCTATCCAGGAAGTGATGTCAAGGGTTGAAATTATCACCAGACACTTCACAAGCAATGATGTCAAGGGCTGGAATTATTAAAAGTTTCCTGAAAAATGTTGTCATATGTCATTTTATTCTTTGAAGGAACATAATTTTCACAAAGCTTTACATTAGAATAAAAATGATGAGAATATCTGCTAATTGAATTGCATACCACTATCATCTATGTTGTTGATGTTAAACTTTATAATTACCAAAAGTTTGTCAGGGGCATACTCAAGTTAAAAGGTATGTTTGTGTGGGTGGGTGGGTGGGTGGGTGGAGAAGGGGGGACAATATTTTTCTCCTGCAATATTCATCACCACCTCCCACTTTATTTTACCTTGTGCTGGCCAGGTTAAGAGTGTTTATACCATGATTGTTGGGTGTATTCAGTATTATCCAATACAATAGACATTGAGAAATGTGCTAGGTACAGCACACATGGAATCCAGCCAACATGTAAGAATGTCATGTAAGAATGCAAATGAATGGTCACTAGGCATCTGAATGGCATGAATGAAATGCTTCAACACAAAACCGTGTCATGAGCAAGAATGTAAACCAACATCCCAAGGTGATAATTTTCTTTAAAAATATCAGCTTCATCCACATAATTCAAGTTTAATCAAAGTATTTAAATACAGAACACAACTCTGGTAGAGGAGGGGGAGACAGGAATCAATTACCCTTGTAACAGTGTTTCCTGTATTTTGCGCATGCCTTTGGCACAGTTGATTTACAAGAGAAACTCCCAACTTGGGTTGTTAATTCTAGTCCTGTACTCCATCCTCATTGTGTTCTGTCTTCGTATATCCCCTTTTGGAGTCTCCCCCAGCACAGTTGTTCAACTTTTCCTGCCAATTGGAGCACCCTAAGTACTTTGTTAAGGTTAGAGTACCAGGCAATTAGGAAGGTATCTGTATTTGGGAGGCACTGGGAGCTTTTGGGGGCATACAAGAATTTTGATGCTGTAAGCAAATACAAAAATTTGAAGTCTTGTGTTCGGGAAAGGTATGAAGGTGGTGTTCCTCTAACAGTGTTGCGGCCGAGGGGTGTATTCTTAAAAAACTTCTGTGGTGAGGCCTCCCCCGAGAAAGTTTATGAAAAATTTGCCCCATATGGCACACTACTTGGAGACATTTTGAAACTTGAAAAAATGTCAACTTTCACCAAACATATGTCATCTGTGATTTCATGAACTGATGCCCATGCAGGATCTTGGGGGGGGGGGGGGGTTGCAGGGAGGGGGGGGGGGGGGGTAGGAGGATTGGTGGACTTTTCCCCAGAGAAGAAGCAGAAAGTAAGGCATAAATATAACAAAATAAAGAGAGAAATATTGAAGTGAAAGTTCATTAACCCTTGTTGGGGATGTGAGTGGTACGTAAATTTGATATTTTTCAGGAAAGGTAAGAGGTTGGGGGGGGGGGGGGAGTCTCTCCTCTCCTCTGTTGCCCAGCCACTAAATTCAGCAGAGATAATAATATAGTTCTCTGCATGATCAGGTGATTGTTCTTATGCCCCCAATATCTAAAGTGGGCATGTATTATGTCAACTTCATGTCTATCTGCCCTTGACTCCTTGCATGATGCTGGTGGTTATTCCTGCCCTTATGACTACAATAAGTATAATTTGAGCACACAAATTTTCACATGTAAATTGTACCGACTTTTTAACCAGTAATTTCTTGGTCAAACTTTAATGAATTTTTCTGCGAATTCAGTCATGGCAGCTTCACAGAACTAGATTTGATGAAAAATATATTAAAAACACTCAGCAGGTTAACAGTTAAACTGGGAGGGGGGAGGGGCGGGGGCGCGGTGGCATTGCAGTAACCAGTTCTCGTCAGATCACCGAAGTTAAGCAACGTCGAGCCCTGTTAGTCCTCGGATGGGTGACCGTCTGAGTGATCGATTTGGACTCCCACGCTGTGTCCTTGGGCAAGGCACTTAACCCCCATTGTCCACATGGGAGCACAATGTAACCGTGTACTAAGGTGTACTGCATGTCGATGGTGCGCATGTCTTCAACCAATCTGACCCTGCCTGTGCTGCAGTGCGGAGTTATGCTGTTGGGGAGCTGCTCGTCGTTGCTCGGTTCTCTCCGGGTACCCCAGCTTCCTCCACCCATAAAACTGTCACGGTCATGATTAGCCATTGTGCATAAGTATGTGACCTTAAACACCAATAAATAAATAAATAACAGTTAAACTTGTTTCTTTGTGGTTTCTCTCAATTAGCTCAAAAGCACCTTCACTAATCGTTCTTATCTCTCGGTATGTTGAAGGTGCATAGTGGAAGGTTTCTTTCCTTTTTATTGTCTGGTTTTGATATTCAATATGGCTGCCTTGGCAACCATCTTGATTTTGGTTTCCATCCAATCAACTCAAGAATTCTTTGATTGATCAGTCTATTTGGTTGCTAATGTATTGAGGATGATTAGAAGACGGTTCTCTTGATAATTATCTGGACTCATATTCAATATGACTATCACAGCAGCCATGTTGATTTTGCCATGGCAGCTATATTATTTTGGTTTCTGTCAATTAATCCAAGAATGACTTGATTGAACATCTCACCTCTTGGTGATGTGTTGAGGATGATGGGTAGTGGAAGGTTCATTTTCATAATTATCCAGATTAGGTATTCAGTATATTGCTTTTGCCATGTCAGTGATATTGATTTTGACTTCCATCAGTTAACTCAAGAATGACTTTTACTGATCAGCCTCATCATCTCTTGGTGATATATTAGGGATGGTAGTGAAGGGTTCCTTTCTATAATTGTCTGTATTCATTATGGCTGCCATGGCAGCCTTATTGAGTTTTCCACTGTGGGCATATTGTTATTTTTGGTCAAGTTCTGTTAACAACCGAGACCTATGGTTTGGCAATGGTCAGTGTGCATCCACGTATCCGGGTGAGCAGGCAGGCGGGCATCCGAGCATCCTCACACTGGTAGCACAATAACTTGAACAAACATTCTCCAATTTGACTAATATTTGCCATACAGGTTTTTTGCAATAATATCTCAAGCGAGTTCAAAAACTGGCCCGACACGATTTTTATCTTACAGAGTTATGGGCCTTAATTAGTCAATTTTAATTTAATGGTGATTGAGTTTTCTTAGGGGAGGGAGGTTAACCGAGTCAGTCCGCAAGTTTGTTTCTTGAAAATGGCTGATCTCTGTGCCATCTTGTTTTACATTGGTAATTAGTGTGACACATGTCATTTTTTGGGGCAGCATATGCTATCCATGGTATTGCAAAAGGAGGGCATATGCCATGCTTCGTATTGCTCTTGTTTGAATATGGGGAGTCAATATAGATTACTAGTTGCTCATCAGAATCTGTAGTTGACCTGTGAGGATTTACATGCTGGGTGGGTAATTATAACATGAATATGATAGAATAGACCTTCAAATTAATGTACTTAGATAGTTCCTGCCATCTTCTCTGTTTTCCACTTCACAGTCACAACACTATATTTACTGTTTAATGTCAATAAATGCATGTGAGAATCGTTTAATTAGTGTGTTTGATTATACTTAACGGAATGTCTGAGCTAGGGCATTACAATGGTAGATTAATTGATAGACATGCTCCCAGGTTAGATTTTCAGGGAGTCAGTAGCTACAGTAGAAATCAGATTGTTTTTGTATGCTTCAATCACCTCTGATTGCTGCATTTTTTACTCTACCTATGTTAATCTTTCAGCATTCTGGACAATTTAAAAACTCTCTCTTCATGTTTTATTAGGCCATATTTTTCTACTGGGAATCTGGAACCTATGATTCCATTAACTCCTTGAATGTTGCTGGCGGATATTCCTGGACAGGACAGGATTGCTCTTGCCAGTGAAGTCAGTATTAATATATTCAACCCTTTACCTAACACAGTGGGCGCAGTGGCTCGGTGGTAGACTGTTGTACTTCTATGCTAGAGGTCCCGAGTTTGATCCCCATCCGGGACGACCCGCGTTGTGTCCTTGGGCAAGGCACTTTATCCCGATTGCCTACATGGGGGCACGCACGATGATGCTGTGTACTAAGGCATACTGCATGTCGAGGTGCACATGTCTTCAACCACTGTAACCCTGCTTGAGCGGAGCTTGAACAGAGTTAGAATGTTGAGGAGTTGACAGTTGCTTGTCGTTGCTCAGTGGTTCTCTCTTGATACTCCGGCTTCCTCCACCCATAAAACTGTCACGGTCACGATTAGCCATTGTGCATAAGTATGTGACCTTAAACTCCAATAAATAAATTACCTAACAGTTTTTTTTTAAAAATAAATTAAATTTCACATTTGTCGACAACAATTATCACAATTGTTTAATAAAGCCATACAAATATGGATATCATCAGAACCAGATCAACGAGCTGGTTCTAATGATATCCATATTTGTATGATTTTATTGAGAAACTTCAGAGATATTTTAGGCTGTGGTAGGCTTATTCTAGTTCATTTTCTGGCCATTTTTTGCTGCTATGTTAGGTAAAGGGTTAATCAAGTTTTCCCATGTAAACTGAATGCGTTTTTCTCCTCCATGATTTCTTGGGCTAAATTTAGATGACTTCTTCATCAAATTGAGTCATGGCTGCTTCACGGCAGCCATGACTAGATTTGATGAAAAATATCTTGGAAATACTCAGTGGGTTAAGAATTAATAATCAACGAGAATCTGTCTGGAGTCCTTCTACTCCACTTTTTTTCTAATGTTCATATTCATCAGTGATAGAAATCATTCATATCTGTGGGAACCTGAGATGCATTAAAGAGCTTTAATGTGTCCCGAGGCAAAGTGTAATGGAGAGGAATCTGTTCATTGTTAGCATTGTTAAATGGCATCCTCAGTTATTATAAGTTATCTCCATCAACATATATGGTATATGGAGATTTAATACCTGAATGTTGGTTTTTAAAAGCCAAGCCGCAGGCGAGGTGTATAAATGAGACATCCAGTAAATAAATCTCCATATACCATACATTGGCGGAGATAACGTTTTTGTCCCATTTGAAACACGATAGAAACATATTGGAAACAAATTTGTGGACACGTTTCTCATGCTCTGCAATCAGTTGGCCCAAATGCATTAATAATTGTTTTGTTTTTACAAACGCAGAAGACAACAGATAGAGTTACATCCCTCTTTCCATTGGAAACATGTAAACATATCGGCTCTTTTGTTGACAGATGTGCTCTTATATTTTATTTTTCTCAAGTTGTTTTCCCCGCGGGAACCCCGGGAAGTGAAGCAGTGCCTGTTCACTGCGGTAAACAGGCTCTGTTTTACTGGTAAAATAGGACCCAGTCACCAATGCTTGGGAGGTGCAAACCCTCTCTAAAATGGACAACATGGCTTATTAACGCACACCCCTGGTCTTGAGTTGATACTCATGTTGTGGTCATGATTAGCCATTGTGCAAAAATATGTGACCTTAAACACCAATAAATAAATAAATAAATCTCAAGTTGTTTGATTTAATTATTCAACTATTTAATTTATAACAGCAAAATATGATCGAATTGTCAGAAATCTGATGCTCTTTGTGACTATTTTCAGGTTTTTTGGTTTGATTCTTATATCGAGGCGAGCGAAAGCGAAAAGCTTTCATTTAAACCATATACCCCCCGATGTTTCACATGCCCTTATATCCTGGATGTTGCACGTTCTCATATACCTTGGATGTTGGGTGCGTCATTTGCCATGGCCATTTGTCTTCGGCATTCTGGTCAATCAAAAGACAGAATTTATGGGGATATAGGGACAAGAATGGTTGGCCAGTTGCTGATCATTATTTTTGGGCTGATGTCTCTGTGAAACTATCTGTGCTGGGGAAATAACAGTACTTTTATTGAGAGGCCAATGCAAGTTTTGATGACTTGAACAACTCCAGATTTTAACTCCTACACTGACGTCAAAATTTCAGACTGCAAATTATTTCCATAATGCAACTAGGAATTCAACCAGTTTAAATCTTGTTTGACAGAGCTCTGGGCTCTGACAAACAAGATTTTTTGACATCCGTGTGAAATGGGTTAAATATTCACATAGCTTGGATAGGCAGTGTGAGAGTCTGATGAAAATTATGCAGAGAAGTGACTCTCATAGTTCAGCAGAATATATACTTAATCCTGCACTTTGTAACTACAGCTACATGTTGTATATGATACTTGGAATCTGAATAGTTATGGACAAAAAATATTTATTAAGAAGAAACCCTGATATTTATTGAGGTTTATCACCACTTTCAACAGCCAGGATCATACATAGCATGTCAGACAGTTTCAGGAGTAGCGGGAGCCAATGTAACTGAAGTGAATCACCAGCTCCCAGGAAACTCTGATAAAGACTAAAAACCACTGAGGTGCACCTATACAGTGTATTTTTATGCTCCCCAAAAATGTTTTGGGCAGCATGTAGTAGTCACTTTCTCCATCCATCTTTCCATCCTTCTATTCGGCCGTATGTGTCTTCTAAACTTTTTCCAGTCCATAAAAAATTATTCAATAGACCAATTGATCTTGTTCAAGCTTCACACCTTGATTGCTTGTGACTTAAGAGAGAAGCATGACCTTGACCCAAGGGTAACAACACCTTTGATAATTATTGTTTATGGGCCGGGCAATATTAGGTAAACCTGATATTGTCCGGTCAATAAACAATTCTTTAATCCTGTTCAAACTTCACTTCTATATTTAACCCTTTACCTAACATGAAAAGCAGACGACACTTGCAAAAAAAATTCTTGAATAACAAATTTTTTTCATTTTTTGTCTCAAAAACATAGGTTATGACCCCTCGTTGGAATGAGCTCGACGAGCTCGTTCCAACGAGGGGTCATAACCTATGTTTTTGAGACAAAAAATGAAAAAAATGATGAAAATTAATTGGCGATTTTTGAGAATAGCGCTGGCCGGTTTTGGCCGTTACGTTGGGTAAAGGGTTAAATAGACACCTCCACCTTGGTATACATCTGTTCAGTTTGATTATTGTTGCAGGATTTGATTCTAATGTAGTTCTTGCCTGGGCTTCTAGCGTTAAGCTAAACCTTCTAGCTAAACCTTCAAACATACATCCATCTTAACTGGTCAGGCACTAACCAATTTCTTGTTATGATTTATGAATTGAGTATAGTTCCCCAAGGTACCTTGCTACAAGGACAGTGATCCACAGGTTAACACATTGGAAATAACTCTCCTGCTCGATTCTGCTGAAGAGTTCATCCTGGAACTCTCCCTTTGATCATAGCAGGTGATCACATATTGTCCCTTGGGTGCAACAGACTGCCATCTGCAATGCTTTAGGTGATGCTCTGTTGCACTCAATGGATGATTTTCTTTTTGTTTTCATATGGGAAAACATAAGCCCGATGGACACCATGAACTAATAATTGGCTTCCACCTGGCTTATTTCATGGTGCCTGCCATGTGAGCCACCACAGTGCCTCCCATGGTGCCTGCTAGCACTCGACCAGTCAATCCATACCAACCCTTTCTTCTGATTACAACATTCGCACCATTTAACCTTCTCCAAATTGTGTTATGCCTAATTTAGTGATACAACATTCTATTGATTACTAACATGTTGCTTTGTTTTTAAAAATGTGATATTTCAATGTGCCAACTCAAACGTCATTTTTCTGATATGGAGACAGCTCACATGCTGGAACCATTTCCCAAATCACAGTTTGTGTGTTTTACCAGTGTAATCTGTATCTTTATATACTTGTTTGGAGATGAAACATTGTCAATCAAACCTCACTTAATGATTGTTTATGACTTTATGGTATGACATGACTTTGATGCTCTGCCTCCATGGTCAAAGTCACAGACCATTTGTTTGTGTTTTCTCCATTCTAACTTGGTCCAGTCCATAAAAAGTTATTCAATAGATTGATCTTATTCAACCTTCACCTAATGACCCTGATCCAAGGTCATAACTCCAAGGTAAAGGGCACAGTCCCTTCATTTCATTGTACCTCCATTCAAACTTTCAACGGTCCATAAAAAATTATTCTGTCACACGCCTGTTCAAATTTCATACAATGATTGCTTATGGCTCATGAGTGCTGTGACCTTCACCCAAGATATTAACTTGAAGGTGAAGGTTACAGATTGTCCATCTATTCTAACTTTGTTCAGTTCATACAAACATGATTCTGTGGGCAGATGTTGTTCATACTTTACTCGCATCCTGACAGTGAAAGACTTAGTACTTCTACCGCTAATATTATAACGGATATGCATGCTAAAATTAATCCTCAATACACTCATTTTGAAATATCAACACTTTGAGTTGCAAATATTTCCTGCAGTACAAGTAGGAAATTCACCAGTTCAGCTCATTGAGCTCTGAAAAATAAGATTGAATTCGTTAAATTCCAATTTGCAGTTTGGGTAAAAATTGCGATTTAAATTTTTTTTTTTTTGACATAGTGGGCAGAGGGTTAAACAGATTCTAATCTATATATAAACATACTATTATGTTTTATCAAATAATTATCAAAGGTGTTGTATACAATCTTGGCATTTAATTAAGGGCTTCATGTTTCTTGAAATCAATAGTATCACCTTGCTTTATAATGGGGATACTGGTATCCTCTCAATTTGACATACATGCTAACAACCCTTTATCTCACAAATCTATTACATTATGCATTGGTGCCCACTTAATTTTATATAGGTTCATTGTGTAACCCTGTTAATTGCATATACTTTGCAAACACCAAACCTTTTATCATACCTTTTGTATATATCTGGCTTGTTAACTGCATGGTAGGTTAACTACTTGCATGCTGCAGGTGGATATTCCTGCCCAGCACAGGATTTCTCTTGCCACTGGAATAAGTATAATCTGGCCACATTTAATCAAATTCCTCCCCTCCCTTTAACAAATTGAATAGATTTTTTTCCCCCAATAATACCATGAGACAAATTTAGATAAATTTTTCATGAAATCAAGTTATGGCTGCTTTGGAGCAGCCAAGTCTAGATATGATGAAAAATATCATGAAAATACTCAGCTATTTTAAGAGTCAAAGAGTAGACTGTGGGGTGGGGGGGGGGGGCATTGCGGTAACTGGTTCTCGTCAGATCACTGAAGTTAAGCAATGTCGAGCCCGGTTAGTCCTTGGATGGGTGACCGTCTGAGTGATTCGGACTCTGCGTTGTGTCCTTGGGCAAGGCACTTAACCCTGATTGTCCACATGGGGACACAATGATGATGCCGTGTACTAAGGCATACTGCATGTCGTTGGTGTGCACGTCTTCAACCAATCTAACCCTGCCTGTGCTGCAGTACAGAGTTACGATGTTGGGGAGCTGGCAGATGCTCGTCATTGCCGGGTGGTTCTCTCTGGGGTACTCCGGCTTCCTCCACCTGAAAAACTGTCACAGACATGATATGACCTTGGATATTAAAATGTCGTTAAGCCTTGATACATAAATAAATTGTACACTGCTGTTAATTGAATAAAAAACCTTGTAATATGTTGAGAAATTACCCTCAGATAATCACTACATTCACCTTGTTTATAAGACTATTTGGCCTTTTTCTTGCCTAATTTTGGCTTTACTAATAATACAGACATTTAATCAGATAAATATGATAGAGTGAATGGTCAGTTTATCTTTAGAATACAGAAAAGTAACCAAATTCCTGCTGTTTAAATACTCCAGTTAACTGAATAACTAATTTCCACTGACAAAATGACTTATCAATTAACAGTTCCCCTGAAAGGACTGAATTTGACTAAGTGTCATTCAAGGCCTTGAAATCCAGAAAAATGTGTCAGGAGGCCTTGAAAAGTCTTGAATATTCATGAAATATAAATGCTGACGACACCTGTAATCATAACTATATAGTTTTATCTGCCAGAGTTTGTGAAGGCATAGTCCTAACTAAGCCCCTCCGTTCATTACCCCATCTCCCACTTGTAGGGATGTGGGAGGACAGGGTAATGACTAGAGGTCCTAGTTAGGACAAGTGAAGACTGGGCCTTAGAAATACATGAATTTGGCTATTTTAGGGCCTTGAAAAATGCTGAAATATATTGCAAAACAGCCTTAAAGTTTGTCAGTCCTTGTCTGCAGGAACTTTGGAATATATAAATGTGTATATGGGAGATGAATGAGAGAGTGCATGTGCTGTTATTAAAGTGATGCAGCCAAATTTCAGGATTGACTGACATTCCATTTCTTTCCATCTCTTTCCATTTTTTGGTTGAGAGATAAGTACCAGGTAAATATATTTTGACACAAAGAATTGTAGTACAACATTTAAAAGATAGGGTTGATAATTTATGTGAAAAGTACTCAATTGCAGTTTGACTGATGAATTATGTCCAGTATGAGGGCCTGAGGCTTTATTTCTTTGGCTATTGTGTTTAGTGTACACGTCATATAAACTGCCATCTTGATATGCTTGTTGGTCGCTGAAATCATGTTGAGTGCAAACAAATAAATTATTTGCCAACATACTTGTCAATAGTTTAATTGCTGAGGTACTCCCATCAGATAAAGGCTTGAATAAAAATTCTGACATACTTACATGTACATAATATGCTGAATGCTTTGGTGTGAATCTTGCCAATGATGTACATGTATAGCAATGTGCTATACCCTGATGTCTATACTACCTTGATGTTCTACAACCATGCAAAATAACAAAACCAATCACTTACCTGATTGAGTCTTCCACCAAAATGCTTAATTTTCAGCGTAGCTGATATTTCTGTTATAATATGTTAAATATACTGTTTATCCTTCTGCTTTTGTCATGATACAGATGCAGAAAGTGACCTTAAACACCCGTCAACAATTCATTCGGCCCAGTAGGCGTCAATTTTTTTGAAGGAAAAACTGGCAGCCAACCTGCATGATGAGGCAAAGAATGACAAACCGGTGAGAATTGCCATTAATAGTTTGTTTAATCACATTAAAAAACCCAAGATTTTTTCATACATCTTTTGCCACACTATGAGTGCATTTTTTATGATTTTGTAGTTCAGTAAAATACATTTACCAAAACCTGCATGTTGAGGCAGCTGTTCAGCGGTAGAAAAATTTGGACAGAAGTCAGAAATAGTCCCTGAAGGGTTAAATGCCATGGAATTTAATTTTTACAGTATTTGCTAAGTTGCAGGAATCTTGATTTTCAATGTGGATTCGTTCTATTAAGGAACACAAGTTAAAGGCCATGAGAATAAATTATTACTGCATTTGCTGAGTTGCAACTTGCAGGAGACTTGATAGTCTATGAGGATTCTACTGGAGAACAGAAAAGCGTTCAAATGGTTAATTACTTGGATATATGTGCAAACTATTCAGAGATATCTGATGAACCCAGTTCACTTTGGTAGGGTATTTGTCTTTCACTGGTATGTTAGACAATGGGAAACATTCAAATAATTCCCAGGTTTTTCCCCGGTTTTATTAGCTAGGTGCTACTAAAAATGTGCAGCACAACAAGTGTGTGAGAGAAAGGGTATGTTTATGTACACATACATTGGTTGTAGTTATTTCATCTTTATTGATTATGCACCAGCCCATTGGTGTATTGATTGATGCTTCCATAGATGGATCAGAAACCTTTGTATAATACAGCGTATAAGTTGTATGTAAAATGACTGTGAGAATTTGAGTACTTACGATTGTAAAAGATCATGTACTGAACAATCTCACAATTGATTTGTGTGTTTACTTTTAGTCAGTTGATTTTTTTTTTCTCCCAAATTGTTGATCTGAATGATATTTATGTACAGTACTTGTCAGAAAAAAACTGTTAATGTACTTTCTGCTGGAGTTTAATAGTTCTTGGCAGTTATATAGTCGAAAAACTAGAGGTGTCCACATATTTCATCCATTGAATGTTTCAGTCAGGGACCTTCCTGTTTTTTTCTGTCTGGGGTATTTCAGTCTAGCTGTTTGGTTCAAACATTTTGACTTGCTTCACGTTGTGGCCCAAGTGATATAGTGTGAAAGAATTTATTCAATGTTGTTTAACCCTTTGCACCTTGTTGTGAAAATGTCAAAATCTCAAGCAGCAAATTTTTCCCATAATGCAACTTAGAATTGAACCAATTCAGACTTGTAGTGTAACTGAGCTCACTGAGCCCTGTCAAACAAGGTATATTTGGTTAAATATCAAACAGCATTATGGGAAATATTTGCTGCTGAAAACTTTGCCGTTTTGACATCAGAGTGCAGAGGGTTCAAAGATCAATGAGTTCCATCAAATTAAATTGAATTGCATGGTTAAAAATTTCTTGATACAATTTAAGGTAAACTTTTCGTGTTGGAATTTTTATATTCTGACCACAGGGTACCAGGAGGTAGTTATGACCACTTTCAGCATCTATGGCAATATCATGACTGCAACAAAATTCCAAAGTAAAGAAAAGCCAGTTGTTCATACTTATATTACACACATTAGAATACTTCCACCCCAGACACTGCAGCTCCTGTTTCACCAGTACAGCTTATGGCTGGAAGTCTTCCAGTCAGGTGGGAGTACCAAATCACCTTGTGCATGCAGTAGATGCACTTTGAAAGAGATCAAAATCCTTGACATTTCTATTTCTCTTCCTTGTCATTTTTTCACTCTACAGTACATTGAGAGTGTATTATCACTAAATCTCTCAAGAGTGGGGATTCCACCAGGCAGTAATTGGTAATTTGTTGAAAAGCATAATAAGCACAAGCTTATTGCTTGCGCTTTTTGTGTTTATGTGCAGAATTTGAGAGTGATACTTTGGGTGGGATACCTCCACATGACAGATGATTTTTAGTGATAAAGCACTCTCAACATATGGTACCTTTGTAATATGCATATTTATGCAGTGGAACAAGTAAAATAATGTCCTTTGTCCTTGCAGAAGGAAAATTCCTTAGTATTCTTGGCAACAATGATCAATTCAATTGTGAGGTGGAAGGTTAATGAAGAAAGGAAATTTGGTTAGTTCCTCATGTGACATGATCAAAAAACAGTTTTGTTTGACATATGTTTTTAATGATACTTGAGAGATCCGCATTTCTAAAGGCTTATATAATGTCACACCTGTCAGGAATTTTTCTGTTCGGGGGATAGTAGGTCAAATGTGCTCCATCATAACATTGTGTTATCCTTTTCCTGATTTAATTGTAACTGTACAAACAATATTGACCTCACAACTGTTATTGACCCCTCACAGATCAATCCTACACTTCCAAAATTCAAGCAAAATATTTTTCCCATAATCCAACTCGGAATTTATTCAATTTAACCCCTTGCATGCTGCTGGCAGATATTTCCAACCAAGACAGGATTTCTCTTGCCACTAAAATAAGGATGATTTGGGCAACTTTAATCAATTTTTTCCCAATAAAATGAATGGATTTTCTCCCCAGTGATTTCTTGAAGTTAAATTTAGATGAATTTGTCATCAAATCTAGTCATGGCTGCTTAACAGCAGCCATGACTAGATTTGATGAAAAATATCCTGAAAATACTCAGTGGGTTAAGAGTTAATACTGTTTGACTCCATCTGGGAACCCTAGAAAGTGAAGCAGTGCTTGTTTACTGTAGTAAACAAGCTCTTTTACTGGTAAAATAGGACCTGGTCACCAATGCTGGGGTGTAAGTAAATGGGCAATATAGGTATAAATGACTGGCTGGACTTGAGTTTATATCCATGTTATCGTCATCATTAGCCATTATGCTTAAATATGTGACCTTAAACTCCAATAAATAAATAAGTAATATTGTTTGACCGAGCTTGACCTGCTTAGGTAACTGGAAATTACTCCGCCACTTTCATTGGGATGATTTCAGATCAAATCAAATTTCAAAGCTTCACAGGGCCTTTTTATTAACTCTTTTGAAATTTTGTAGAATACATTTTAAATTTTTCGAAGATAAGATTTCCTGTTCTTGTTCGGTGATGTTATTATTATGTCAGCTCAAATGGTTCCGAGAAAATGCTTGGCACAAGATGAAAAGTTATAATATAATGATTTTTGGTATTATTTTTTTTATTGATTCTCTTTATCAGAAGAGATTAACCCCTACACACTGGTAGTGCAACAGAATTTTTTCCAACAACTCTGTTTTTCTCTTGTTTAACTATGAATTTAACCATTTCTATCTTGTTTGACAGCTCATTGAGCTCTGTCAAACAAGGTATATTTGGTTATATCAAACAGCATTGTGGGAAATATTTGCTGCTGAAAACTGCCATTTTGACATCAGAGTTCAGAGGGTTAAAAGGCTATCAAATATCATTTTTTCAACATCTTTGTTTGTACTGGTATTATTCACAAAAATTAGCATTCAAATTTAATATTTTTTGAATTATTGCCTCCAAACCATAGCTTATCACCCTTCATAGTAGAACAAACTTGAGCTCTTTCCAGTGAGGGATTATAAGCTATGTTTTTTGGCAACAATAATAATTTTCAGTTAGGCCACACAAAGTAGATCTTCTGTTTCTCGGGCCATTATTTGTAAAATTGCATGCGGGCGGGCGGTTTTTTATTTTATTTTTTATTTCTGCAATTGTTTCTTTGCCATCAAAAGTTCATGTTCTTGGTTTATGTTTTAGGCCTCATAATCTATGGAATATCATGGATGGTGGTGTATTTCGTCCCTTGAGAGCAAGAAGGCTTTGCAATGCTAAAGCATTGCAAAGCCTTCTTGCACTCAAGGGACAAATTCATCAATTTTTTATCTTGGGTAAAATATCAGACATAAACTATATAATTTTTTTTTTTTTCAAGTTAACATTGGTTATAAAAAGAGAGCATGCGGCAGCCAAAAGGACCATGCGGGAGGGCCTGAGAAACAGATTTTTAATTTTTTGTGCCTTATTCAAGACAATTTTTTGCAAGTGTCATCTGCTATCATTTTTTGTAAAATGTTTGGAAAAGCAGTGTCTCAGTGGTTAGGCCATTGGACTTCAAAACGGAAGATCCATAGTTCAATCCTGACCAGTGGTAACTGCATTGTCATTGGGCAAGGCTCCTAATCCTAATTGCCAGGTTGTGGCACAGTGGTGCTGTATACTATGGCATAATATTATTTATTACAGACCCATTTAAAAATAAGGTTTGTTTACGGCATTCTAGGATGTGTGATAAAAATAAACTTTCATTGCACATGTGTGGGATACAGATTTTGGCACTTTTTTAATGTAAGAATGGAACCAGTCATATTTCTGGGGATACAGTACATGGGCCCGTTTCGATGTGATGGGTCATTTATTTTGATGTTGTAAAGTGGATGTTCGCAGTCTATAGTATCTGAGTTTATATTGTTTCTGAAGAAACTCATGTAGTAATGACTGTCTGACCATCAAAAGAAACTTTCTAATTTATTTTCTTAACGTGAACAATACTGACCGACTAAATAACCCGATGGGTTAAAGTATGACATGGAAATGACTCACATACAGTTCAAACTAAAGAACAATGTAAACAGAATATGAAAACGTCTATGAGTGACGTCATTTCGAATGAATGACGTTGCGCGAGCAAGTTTCTAGGTCACCAAATCGAAATCCAAAACAAATTGCCTGTCGATATTCACTTGAATTCGTATGGATTCTGTACCCCTGTTAAAGGCTATAACACAAACTTTAATACATTTTGAGCAGGCATAGTGAACAATACGATAATTTCTCTTGGACGATAAGGATATAAATTTAATATACGTGGGATGAATTGACAATGGCTTCTGTAATCTTGACTAAAATCTTAACTGGTCAACAAGTCGAGTAACAACAGTCGCAGGGAATTTGGAAGTCAGATAAACATGTGAGTTTTTTTTTTTATAATTTCTCATTGATGGATTTTCCGAATTTACACCTTTTGTTTTTTGTGAATGTGTGGTAACTTTTTTGGTGGGGATCACATCAACCGTTCAGAATTCGCGCTGTAAAATTGAGGCACAAAAAGACGGTGAACTGTATTTCAGATGAACAGTGTTTCATCGATCGAAGTGGTGACGCATTACAATTTGCAAGTTGAAACTATGAATGAAAGTTCAATCAGCGTACGAAATAACAATAAGACTGGTCTCCTGCTTGTGAAGAATAATTTGGATTTTTGTCTTATTTTATTTCCTTTACTTCTCAGAAGGATAGGTTAATTCTCACTTAGTATTACTGTAAAAGGCCTGTTTTAGAAATTTGCGAAGCTGTGTAATAAATACAGAACTGCACAAGCGTTTGAATGGGTTAATGTTTATCGCACTCGTTTGGTTTGGTGCAGAATACCACTCGAGGCTTCGCCTCTCATGGTATTATTGCGCCCAACCAAACTCGTGTGATAAACATTAACCCATTCAAACGCTTGTGCGGTTCTGTCTATATCTCGCATGACTTCCTTGCATTCTGATTGGCTGAAAGATGATACCCTATTTCGTGTAGTTTGCATCCACAGAACTGACCAGGCACTACACCCAGGCACTACACATTTTCTATGTTTAGCACACTACTACATCAGTTTTCTTTTCATACTAGCTGAATAAAACTGATCAGGCTAAATTTAAAAATCGATTCACAGAGGCACAACATCCACAAAACGACCCGGAAAGAAATCTTTGTGGAAAAATGTATCGCTTTTCCATTGTTGAAGTCACATTTTACGAGGCGTTCATTCTTTTCCTTGAGAAGATGATCCATATCTCGTTTCGAAGAGAATGATCCATACTTGGGTCCAACTTTCATGAGAACTCGTCCGGATATGAAAAATCGTTTGTTTCGCTGCTCATATTATTTCGCTATTTAATTGTATGTTTTGGGCAGTAAACAAATAAATAATGGAATTCAGTTGAATCTTCAGAGTTTGTATCCCGTACTGACCCATTCGGTAATGTATATGTGTGACAAATGTGTGGAAATAACCAAACTGCGTTGTCAAATTTCGAAAATTTTAGTTTTCATTCGCGTGTTGCGCGATTCTAGAATACACAGTTCCGTTTGGGGGAAATGTTTTGTTTACCCTTGCCGACCGATTCAAAATCTGTCTTCTGCTCATATCAATAATCCAAGTTAGCCGTGTTTTGGAAGAAGAAAATGTTTTTTAAAAACTACATGGTATTTTTTTCTATATAACGCTGTTTGGTAGGGCTGCTACCTTGGTAATAGATTAACAAATCGGACAGATATTTTTCTTGGTGGGTGTTTGATATAATATAAGGATTAGTGCATGTCTTGTCGTTGACTACGCCCATATAGTGCCCAGTGAGGTGGTGTAGTTCCCTCCGCTTCGTGGGGGGAACTACACCACCTCACTGGGCACTATATGGGTGTAGTCAACTTCAAGCCATGCACTATTCCTTAACTAGTGCACATTGATGGTGCACTTGCCTTCAACCAGTGCCTACCCTTCTTGTGTGGAGTAAGTACATTGGGGAGTCAGACAGTTTCTGAGTGGTTCTCTCCAGGTATTCCAGCTTCCTCCACACATAAAACTGCCTGCCAGGAGGTGACCCCAGCTGTCGAAAGTGTTGTTAAACCCCACTAAATAAACAATAAATAAATGTAAAATGTTAATTCCCTACCCCTTTGTTTAGTATGCCTATCAGTATTACAATGTACATCCATCTCACTCTGTGATTTGACTTTTAAGGAATAACAGTCAGATTGTGGTTAAATGCTGTGGGATGAGCTGCAGGAACCAAAGCAGTCTGTTTGATAGATTTTTTTACAGATGGTTAGATAAACAAGTTTAGAAATGAAATTCAAAACAGGTAATTGGTGAAAAAGGTATTGCAACAATTAGTCACTACCCCACAGATAGGTACTTATTTTATTTTCTGAATGACAGTTAATAGTTCTAAATATGCCTGTGTAATGTTTGAAGTAGTCTACTGGTATACATTGTAAATCAGTGTATGCTTTGAAGTGGGCCTATCCTCTGGTGTGCTTGATATCTGTCATTGAATTTGGCTGATTTCCAGTTTTCCTTGTAAGCAATAATGTTTGCAGACTTGATCTTGTCCTCGTATATCAACTGGCATGTACATTTATAGTCCTTCTAGTGTCCATGGTGTTAGATTATTTTTCAACCCTTTATCTTGCAATATATAGAGGTTATAGAATGAGTGTTTTTCCCATATAATATTTATGAAACGAGTCTAAGATTTTTCCGTTTTGGCGAGCCTCTGGCGAGCGCAAACGAAAAATTTGGACAAGTTTCATAAATATCATATGAGAAAAACACTCATTTCATATTCTATTTATCATATGACACACACACGCACAAATTAGCCACATAGTGTGACTTTTTAACCGATCACCTGACTTGAGTTGCAGACGGCGCATGGAAAAAACATCCTCGTATAACTAAAACTTTTCATTTTTTGCTTCCAAAACATAGGTTATGACCCCTCATTGGAACGAGCTCAACGAGCTCGTTCCAATGAGGGGTCATAACCTATGTTTTGGAAGCAAAAAGTGAAAATATTAAAAAAAATGAATGGCGTTTTTCTTGTAGGTAAAATATTAATACAATATAACCAACCCTAAATAGGACAGACAACGTAAATTCTCCCTACTGAAATTATGCAAATGTCACCCAGTTGTATTTTGTTTAGCCAATCAAATTGTCCAGCTTTGAAATTGACCAATGAAAGCTCCCAACTCTAATAATTATATGCAAATTATGAAAATGTGGCCCAGTTTTATTTTGTTCAGCCAATCAAATTGTCTAGTTTTGAAATTAACCAATGAAATTGACAAAAGGCTTTATTTATCACTGATCAATATGAAAACAAAATATCAAATGTTTTTAAGTGAACAAAACATACGAATCATATGATAAAAGCAAATATATTACAAATGGCATAGTGGGGAGTCTAATCCATGCCCAGAGAGTTTCCTTTAATTTGGCACCAGCTGCCTCAAAAGGCCACAATAAACCATGCCCACCACTCAGCTACTGGTGGCTGAGCAATGTGTGTGGTTTAGCGCAGATTCGCTGGGTGGTTCATGTCAAAGGAAACTCTCTCTTGCTGCCAATTGCAATATAATCAGTATTATTAATTTTTATCTCAATTTGACAATGTCAAGTATGAGCTATTGGGATGGGTTGTGATCAATCGTAAATCTGTACTTCTGTCCGTCCACAATTCCTTTAGCACACCCTACAGGCCGCAGCTCTCATCCGATCACTTCCAAATTTCATATATGGCTTTAGGGCAATGTTTAGATGGGAGATATCAAATTTTGGGGAATTTCGTTGAAAAACATGGCCATGGTTTTTGGATATAAACTGTCCAACAATTCTTTTAGCACACCCTACAGGCTGCAGCTTTCATCCAGTCAATCCCAAATTTCAAATGTAGCTTTGGGGCAATGTCTAGATGGGACCTATGTGAATGAATTTCATTGAAAAACATGGCCGCCAGTGGCCATCTTAGATTTGGCATATAAATTGTCAACAATTCCATTAGCACACCCTACAGACCACATCTCTCACTTGATCTTTTTCAAATTTCATTTGTAGCTTTGGTGTGATGTATAGATGGGAGCTTTCAAATTTTTCTGAATTTTGTTGAAAAACATAGCTGCCAGCAGCCATCTTGGATTTGGATATAAATTATCCAACAATTCCTTTAGCACACTCCACAGGTCGCAGCTCTCACCCGATCAGTGCCAAATTTCATATGTGGCTTTGGGGCAATGTCTAGATGGGAGCTATCGATTTTTTTCGAATGTCCTTGAAAAACAAGACTGCCAGCGGCAATCTTAGATTCGGCATATAAATTGTCAGCTATTCCATTTGCACACTATACAGACTGCATTTCTCACTCAATCTTTTTTCAAATTTCTTATGTATCTTTGGTGTGATGTCTAGTTCAGTTCTTCAGCAATTTGGAAATATGAAAGAGACATTTTCGTTGATTTCCAGTGAAGAACATAAAGTATATTGAAATATGCGTGGCAATCTTCTGTAATTATAACCAAATATGTCCTGTAATCATTGTCGAAAACTCAGGAATGGAGCATTGGTTGATTATCGTGGTTAATAAATTCTGTTTCACTTGTATAATAAGGCCCATTAACCAATGCCCGTGGAGCTGTGAAGCTGCCATGAATCCATTTGATGAAAAGTTTATGACAGTTTGATTCAGGAAATTGCTTGTCAAAAGGTCATTACAATTTGCTGGGGAAAATTTGGTCAAAGGTGCTCAAATTATACTTATTTTGGTGGAGTATTTGGCAGGAATATTTGCCCTCTGCGCACTGATGTCAAAATTTCAAACAGAAATGTTTTCTCACAATGCAACTTTGAATGTAACCAGATCGTTCTAGTTTGACAGAGTTCAATGGCAGAGCTCATTTTGGTCAACATATGTATGCGTATAAGCTGTGTTTTTGTGGGTTTTCTGTCACAAAAATGGTATTTTAATCTGCCAAAATGATACCTGTATGGTGCCTTGTACCTGACACATAGATAGATGCCCAAGAATTATTACCATGTTGCAAGCATTATTTGTTTTCACCAGATGTACAAAATTTGTTTACTGGTATGTATACATTACCTTGATCACAAAAAAAACAAAGATAATTTCAACCAGACCTTGAATGGGTTGTGATCTATTCAAAATTATCTTTCTTCTCTTCCTGCACCACTTTAGAATTTTATTCAAAAATGAAATGCAAGAACATAGAATCTGAGATGCTTTTTCCATTTGTTTCTATTGATTTGGTTTTGATTATGCATAATTATTTTGTGTATGAAATCTTGACTCACTGGTGTGTGAGTGTATCACAACCTGTGTGATCTGATCGAGAAAAATATGACTTTTGTGATCACAGTTCTGTAAACAGGGTTAGTACAGGTTATGGAGAGTCTTGGAAAACAGTAAATTGATTTTCCAGGCCCTGGAAAACCATGAAAAATTGGGGTAGTTTCTGGAAAAGTTATGGATAATGAACAGATTCATGTAACTAGGATATTTATACTATCTAATGGGACCCTTTGAAAAATTTTTTTAAGATTCACCAAGAACCTCTACTTGTGTCATTGCTGTTTGGAGCTTCTTAACCCCTAAAGGCCTTGTGGTTTGTATACTTTGTGCCACACTTTGATCGAGTACATCTGGTGGCCTTGCAGTTGTTTCTAGGCAAGTCTTGGCTGCCTGTACAGGCAGCCAAGACTTACCTAGAACAACTGCCAAGGGACTTAGGATATAACCTAAAAGATTACCTAAAGCCTCAATGTTTGATCCTCGATTTTATCGAAGTATAAAGTGATCACAGATGGAATTGGGGCCTTTAGGGTTAAGAGAGTTGTCAAGGAGGGCGAGGAGAATGAAAAAAATTGATTATATATTGTGTCACATTTAACCTTTGGGGTTATGGAAACTTGATGTCTGGGGTATGGAAAACTTATGGAAAACCAGCCTAGTCTGTATGAATCTTGTGTACAAATATGAAATATGATTAAAATAATCTTGGGTGAAGGTATTGGAAAGTGCCGCTAAACTACCAAGAAAAACCCTTCTTGAAAAAGCATGGCTTTTTTTTCTCTTTGGAGCTTCGAGGTTTAGATTTTTCAGATTCAGTTTCGATTTTGGTTCAGTTTCATACAAAACTTTAGTTTCGATACAGTTTTTCTATGTGTAAAGAACATATAGTAAATAACACTTCAGACTCCTTAACTTGGACAAAATCCACAATAGTTTATACAATAGCTCTCACCATGAAGAGCCCAGTACGTAAGTATCTCCAGTGGTTCAGCCTAACTTTCCTTTGATCATTCTGAGGGGATCTAGAGTATCAATTGGTAAGCCTATTGAGACAGAAAAAGCATAAATTAGAGGAACAAATGAATCAGGTTCATCTAAGCTGTGTTGTGTTCTCATTGTCATATTTTCTCCCTTATTGACTTGTCCAGTGGATGAGTCAATAAAGAAGAAAATGTGACAATGTGAATATGACGTATGTGCCCCTTTGCTGGTTAGATGTGCTCATTTGCTGGTTAGACTAGGAGACCAGAGTCCATAGGTGCCACTAGCTGAGTTCCCTCCCAGTAAAATAGTTTGATTAGTTTATGCACAAACACAGTAAAACAATCTGGTCAGTTTTTGGTGTGTCTTACAGTTTGGTTTTCCAGTTTGCCGCAAAAAAACGGAACCAAACCAAAAAACAAAAACAATGCCCATCTCTTTTCTGGATCATACAAGAACCTGCACTTGTTCAGGGCAGCCTGAGCTTGTTTGCTTTGTTAGATCTCTAAGACTTTTCTTCTAATGCAAGATCAGAGTAATGAAGGCAACGTAGATGAAATTCTATGACTTGGGTTGACTTAAAGTTTTCTGGAGCACCAAAACAAGTTTATTTTGAAGCAAGTCCAATACTTTATTTTCACCTTGTATTTTTGATCACATCAATTAACTTTTATCTGTATGTAATACTGAACATCTATTGATTTATCGAACAAATTTCTGGAGGTAAGCGAACCAAACAAATGAACAATTGTCAGTAAGTTGGACTGATAGTGTTGCTAAACATGTCAACTGCATTAGAAGTGATACAGTTAAGTTGTACTCACAATGGCATAGATAAGACCAAGACAGACTTTGAATAAAATGTTTGTGTTAATAAAACTGCAAGTAAAAGCAATTATTTAAATTACTTTTATCAATTTCACGTTCAAATCCTCAAATGGAATAATATTTCAAAAAGTGTTTCCATAGAAAGTTAATAAGTGCAGGCAAGAGAGAATGGAAAGCTCTTTGCCTGCTAGAGGCTTATTTTTTCTGCACAGTACAAAAATACTCTGTTGACAAAATATAACCTCTTAACTCTTAACTGGTAAAGTGCTGGATGCACATATTTGGGCTTTACTTAATACCAAAGGCTGTGACTATAACATCTATACTCTACTGATGGTGGTTTCATACTGACCCTGGCAGGAATCAAATTTTGTTGTTGTCACCTTGCTCAGTTCCATTTGATTGGATAGCAATAAAATTTAATGGAGCAATATATGGTGAAAGGAAATCTGTGGTCAAGAAAAATGTAGCACCCTACCAGTTAACCCTTTACCTAACATGAAAAGCAGACGACACTTGCAAAAAAAATTCTTGAATAACTAATTTTTTTCATTTTTTGTCTCAAAAACATAGGTTATGACCCCTCATTGGAACGAGCTCGACGAGCTCGTTCCAAAGAGGGGTCATAACCTATGTTTTTGAGACAAAAAAATGAAAATATAATGAAAATTAATTGGCGATTTTTGAGAACAGCGCTGGCCAGTTTTGGCCAATCCGTTGGGTAAAGGGTTAAAGGAAGTGTGGTGGTTCATTGGATAGAGCATTGGAATTGAAACCAGATGATAGACACTTCAAACCTGACCAGTGGTAACTGATTTGTCCTTGGGAAAGACACTCAGTCCTGATTGCCCATGTGGGTTGTGGTGTCTCTCTGTACTGAGGCATACTGCACGTCAATGGTGCACTTACAGTTAAAACTAGAAGTCCTGTCACGAACTGTGCACTTATCTAATTGCACGTAGGAATTGCTCGCAATTGCCATATCGAATGGCACCCAAAGCCCGGCAGGTTCTCCTGGTTACCCATCGCAAACACAGGCAATGTTTCTGCCAATGGACCTCCGGGTCACCCGGAGGTCCATTGGCTGACACATTGCTTGTGCACAGGCCATATGTACAGAATTTGATAGCCTTACTATAGTCATAACGCGTAGATTAACGCGCATATCAACGTGCTATTTGCGCGCATTTCATGACAGGACTTCTAGTTTTAACTGTACCTTCAACCACTGCTAACTCTACTTGTGCAAAGTTAGTAAGTTGGAGAGTCTCACATTTGCTTGCCACCATTCAGTGGTTCCCTTCAGGTTTTCTGCTTTCTACACCCATAAAACTGTGACCCTGACTGTTGTACATGTCATTACACCCAAGTAAAATGAAACAAACAACTCTTAACAATCCATTCTCGACACCAAACTAGGGCCGTTGCGATTATCAGTTATTGTATTTGACTAATCACCACCATTAATAAATAGTTAGTTGATTGATTGTCATATACCATAAATTCAACAAACAATCTCAAATGTACATGTACTTTCTGATTTCAAACTGAAAATGTATGAATGTGTACACTTTCTGTGTTAAGATAAAATGGAAACACCAAAATATCTCACTTGATCTGAAGAATTTAAACAGAAGAACATTTGTGCAAATGTTTCAATTTTATAACTGATTTCCCAAAATTTTGAACAAAAACCTCCCGTCATTCCTACACAAGATACAACTTAGTACTACAAGTGAATTGAGTCTCTGTTCCAATGGGGTCGTTCAAGTGTATAAGACAGAAGATTCTATTTACTACGCAGTCCGCAATAACTTCTCAAACTGCAAATATATTAAATGATACATTACTGAATGATATTCTTTTGTACTGATTAACTATGTCATGTGACAATGCTATGAGCATTCTTAACCCTTTACCCAACACAGACGGTATCAAAATTTATTATTTTAAATATCAGTTTTTTAAATTTTTCAAAAAATTTCAGCACAACCATATTATGTGACCCCTCATTGGAATGATCTTGTTCCAAAGAGAAGTCACATGATATGGTTTTGTTGAAATCTTTTTAAAAATAGTATTTTTTCACCTGCTGAATTTGCATATTATTAGGAGTCAAGATTTTCAAACAAAATCTTGATTTTTGTCTTAAAAACATAGCTTATGACCCCCCACTGAAACAGGCTTGATGTGCTTATTCAAAGGAGGTGTTACACATAAGCAAGCTATGCTTTGGAGGCAAAATTTGAAAAATAATGATATGGTTGTTACTTACTGTAAGTAAAGTTTAAAACATAACTTATGACTCATTGGAATGATCTCAATGAGGGCATTCCTGTGATGGATGGGTCATAAGTTACATTTTTGAGGCAATACTTTAAAATATACAAAAATTTCAATTTTGATCTTTGTGAATAGTGCTCAACAGATAGGGCACTTACATGAGGGAATGGGTCAAAGGATTCCACCTTGTCTAATGTAGCCTGACAATGTTATCCAAAATGTTGCAAACAAGATACTCCGAAATCCTTCTAGTCTTGACATTAATCTTCTGTTGTGATGATATAGTCTTAAAGGTTGAATGAGACATTAAATCACTGAGTTTTTCATTCCAGAGCAATTAAATCTGCTTGGCTTTTTTGGCTTTTTGGCCTTTTTTATCAGATGTTATGTAGTACACTGGCAGAAAAAAAGAACTGCATGAACTGTTGTCCACTAATCAAATTACACAATTCAGTCAGTTCAGCTGGAGAAAAATTTTACCTAACATGAACAGCGGACGAGACTTACAAAAAACAAAAAAAATTCTTGAATAATTAAAAAATTTCCATTTTTGTTGTAAAAAATGCCTTATGATGCCCATTGGAATGATCTCACCAAGCTAGTTTAAATGGAAGGTCATAAAGCTATGTTTTTGAGAGAAAAAATAAAAAAATACTATAATTTGAAAGACAATTTTCATGAATAGTATTGGCTGGTTTTGGGCAGAGAGGGTTAAACTATCTATTATATAAATGGGAAGTGTCTGTGATTCCATCCATTCCATCTAGGTAGGAATTCCAACTTTGATTATCTCCCTTGATATGCTGTGGGCTACCTTTCCATCCTTACGTATGCAGAGCAGCTATTTTTTGATCATTGTACAGGTTTGCAAAGGTGGAGCAGCTATTTTCGTATCCCTGGATTGGTAGGTCACCTAGTTGTACACAACATATTAATTGCATATGTGGAGCTGATCAAAGTATTGACATGTTATCATTTATTGGAAAGCTCTCTACAGGAGAGCTTTCCAATGAATGATAACAAGTCAAGAATTTCGTGAAGCCAACTAAAATTATATAAATTTACACCAAGTTTTGAGAAATTGTACTTGTCATTATGTCAGTCACAATTGAATTGATGCCTGTCAAACATGCAAACTGCGCCTGTCACTTACTATGACAGGCTGCTTATTTGCTGGCTTGATCACTTTAGCTGTCATCAGATTAATCGAAGGTTAACACATAAGAATGAAAATATATTCCAAATACAAGATTTGAGAGGTAACCTGTAACAATGAATATCATTTTTGCAGTACAATGACAGATTACTGTTGTCAAGTTCATAATTGCAGGCGACAGTGTTGAGTTTTGTTCTTTTGTACTGATGTTATCTTCCTTACACTCCTGACATATAATCATTCCATTCCAACTTCTGATTGATAAACACAAGAAAAGCAATGAGTTGCTAGCATTGATTTTTGAACGAGGAATTTTTTTCCTGGAAAGGAAGCAAGAGAGTGGGTGGGTTTCAGAGAGGCTAACTTTTCAAGAGTAAAGAAACCCAACCCAAAATATTTTTCTTAAATTTTTATTTTTATATCTTCCAGTACAAAGCCCTCAATTGTGAAGGCAAATTTACTGACTGACCAACATGTGCAGTCATGTTCACTCTTAACCAACACCATCTGGAAGACAACCTTAGAAAAAATGAGTTTTTTTTTAAATAATTACAAGTTTTCTTCTACTAAATAGCCACATGTTCCCCCTCCTCCTTTGACCTCTGGACTTGCGACCAACACCAAATGAGTCAAAACTCGATGTGGGTCAAAATATGGGTCAAGGTCACTGAGGTCATCCAGGGGACACTGAGAGCATTTTTTCAGAATTACTGAAAATCACATTTTCTGATCCCCTAATGAAAAACACTGAAAAAGTGGGTGGGACCAAAAAATTTGAAAGTGGTTCACATACATATTTCAAGCAAGGTATGGCCCATGGGCCGGATCTCAACACCAAATGAGTCAAAACTCAATGGAGGTTCAAAATATGGGTCAAGGTCACTGAGGGCAGCCAGGAGTCAAGATGTGCATTTTCAGAATTGCTGGAAATCACATTTTATGATCGCCTAATGCATTCTTGAAGTTCAAACATGTATTTTTACCCTAAAAAGTGGGTATGGTCAAAAACTTAAAAAAGTCGGTCATGCTCATATCTCAAGCAAGTATGACCTATGGACCTGGGATCAACACCACATGAGTGAAAACACAGTGGAGATTAAAAATATGAGTTCTAGCCACCCAGAGTCATTGGGTGCATTTTTAGGAATTGATGGAAATCTCATTTTTGTTTCCTAAAGCATTCTCAAAGTTCCTGAATGTATTTTTACACTCAAAAAAGTGGACTGGGCCAAAATTTGGCAAGTGGGTCACTCTCATATCTCAAGCATGCTAACACCTATGGTCTTGGGACCTACACCAAATGAGTCAAAACTAGTTGAAGGTTCAAAATATGGGTCAAGGTCATGAAAGGGTCATTGAGTGCATATATTGGAATTGCTGAAAATCACATTTTATGAGCCTCTAATGTATTCCCAAAGTTCATTCATGTATTTCTGCCTTCAAAAAGTGGACTGAGCCTAGAATTTGGAAAGTGAAAGGTCACGCTCAAATCTTAAGCATGATATGGCCTGTGGGATTGGTACCTATACTAAATGAGTCGAAATACAAAATATGGTTTGTGGTCACTGGGGTCACACAGGGCTAACTGAGTGAATCTTTCATAATTGTTGAAAATTGCATCTCTAAACTCCTTAATGCATTTCTGAAGTTCACGCATGCATTTTTTATCATTCACAAAACTGGGTGGTAACCCACTTTCAAATATTTTAGGCCCCTGTTCACTTTATAGAGCATGGTATAATAATCTAAGGCTAAAGAAGGCACCTTTGAAAATCAAGTTGAAACTCATTGGAGGTTCAAAATATGTGCCAAGGTCTTTCACATCTCCCTGTGGTTGTTGATTGCATATTGCAGGGATATTGGTAATCACAACATACACCCCCCCCCCCACCACCCACCCACCAATGCATTCCTAAAGTTCATATGTAAATTTGAATGTCCAAAAAGTGGGTGGAACCAAAAAGTGTGAAAGGGGGCCCAGAGTCAAAATTTTGAAAGTAGGACACACTTGCATATCAGACATATTGACCTGGGACCACATGCCTACAATGATTGAAATAGTGTGTGTGGGGCACGGTGGCTCAGTTGGTAGAGGTGCAGACTGCAAGCCGAGAGGTCCTCGGTTCGAATCCCACCTGTCGCAACCATGTTGTGTCCTTGGGCAAGACACTTCACCCCCATTGCCCATGTGGGGGCATGGTGACGCTCTGTACTAAGGCGTACTGCACGACGATGGTGCACCTGTCTTCAGTGAATGCTAACCCTGCTTGTGTGGAGTTGGTATATTGGGGAGCTGACAGTTGCTTGGTGGTTCTCTCGGGGTACTCCAGCTTCCTCCACCCATAAAACTGTCACGGTCTTGGTTAGCCATTGTGCGCAACTCCTCCTAAACCATGTGAAGAATTTTCATGAAACTTTACACAATGGAAGAACTCCATATGAAGATGTGCATGAAGCAATATAATTCCGTTCTGACATTTCCAAGGGGAGATAATCTAACTTATACATTTCACGTGCGGGGAGTATCACTTTGTGAGCTTGCTCACAGTACCTCTAGTTTAGTTCTGATGCTTTCATCATTTTCACACAGACTCAAATTTACTGATGGCAGTAAAATCTGTTTCTCACATTTCAAATGGGTTTTTACTGGGACTTGATATGTTTTGTCTGGAGCTCCAGAGGACAATAAACAAACAGGGTTAACATCAAAGGACAATAAGTTAACTCTTCCTGTTTGAAGGTTAAAAATTAAGCAATGAGAGAGCAATTAATCCACCCATAATCAAATTTGCCTTGTATTTCATTGAAAAAGGGTTAACGTCATATCATATCACATTTCTCATTGTTCTTATTGAATACATTTGATAGTGAGCTATCTGAGTGCTGAAAATATCACTGAGTGATTCAACAATTACCCCACTCCAATAAGCAAGTTTTCTGGAGTCAACATGCTGCTGAAGTAGAAAACAGATGTTTTACTACATTCTGTATTGCTCGCACTTAAATGTGGTTTAGTTCAGATTACTTCAAAAAGACGGTGTTTTCAGATACACAAAAGATATATTGAGGTTAAGTTGAATGATCATTAGTATTTCAGTGAGATTGCAGGTGAAAAAGAATGGTTAGAAATCAGCAGTTATTTTGACTTGACAATATCACAGAAATTATAATTATATTTTATGTACATTAGTGCATTGAAATTTAAAAGTACTGCATTCATTGCTACTATTAGCTTTTTTACCTTCTCTGTAAACTTCAAAGTGAAGGAATTGACACTTTACTTCACAGTTTCTTTCTGATCATTCAAGAAATAAAGCTTTTTTTAACCCATAAGTCCTCAAATTAATTTTATGTTAATAACTGGGAGTGTGGTGGCTCAGTGGTTACAGCACTGAACTTCAAACCAAAAGGTTCACAGTTTGATCCCTGCTGCCACGGGTAACTGCATTGTGTTCTTGGACGAGGCACTTAATCCTGATTGCCCACATGGGGGGACGATGACACTGTGTACTGAGGCGTACTGTACTTTGATGGTGCATTTGTCTTCAACCAATGCCAATCCTACTTGTGTGGAGTTAGTATGTTGGGGAGTCTGACAGTTTCTCACCATTGCTTGTGGATTCTCTCTGTGTACTCCGACTTCCTCCACATGTAAAACTGTCTGGCACAAGATGACTCTGGCTATCAAAAGTGTCATTAAACCCCAAAGAATAAATAAATAAATGTTAACTATTGTTACTATTGTGTTACAAGTACATAGCTAAGTTGACTTAACAGTGTTTTTACATCATTGTTGGCTGCCTGTTTAGGCAGCCAACAATGATGTAAAAACACTGTCAAGGTAAATGCATGACACCAGTAAGGTTATCAAGGAAGAATACACTTGGGACAATGCTTTCAAAGCAATATAAAAGGGCTGTTTATGGATGTATGAGGCCCTAAGAGTTAACCATATGAGTGCTAAACACTTTGGACACACTTAACATATTATAATCATCACATATTTGGTGGATGTGACGGGGACCTTTTCTTATTACCTGCGTCGCCAGCGGCAGAGCAGGTCTAGTAACCGCTCAACTCTGTCCGTCAGTCCGTCAGTCTGTCAGACCGTCAGTCTGTCAGTCCATCCAAAACTATTTTTCCGTCAAGGTTTTCTTGGCTTCTATGAAAGGGAATGATTTTATATTTGGTCTACTGCTTCATAATGATGAGTTGTATTGTGTAAGCAATTTTCAGATCTGCCGTGCAGCCACTTCCTGTTTGCCGATACTTTGAAATTTTACTGTACCCACTGAACATTGAAATTTTCCATCAAACTTTTCTTGGCTTCTATGCAAGGGATTGATTTTATATTTCATCTGGAGCCTGATAATGATCAGTTGTATCTTGTATGCAATTTTCAGATCTGCCCTGCAGCCACTTCCTGTTTGCCAATTCAATTGCATGCAGCGACGCAGGTCCAGACCCGGTATTGGTCTTGGCTTGTTTCCATACATGAATTCCAGAAATAAACAAATTGCAGCAGTATTTTTCACTCCATCCTTGAACAGAGAAGACAGTGACAAACAGGTTAACCCTCTGCTCGCAGATGTCACGATTTCAAGCAGCACCTTTTTTCCATAATGCAACTCAGAATTTAAGCTCATTGAGCTTTGTCAAACAAGACGGAGCCAAATAAATTCCTAGAAAACTCTGTCATAGAGGACTGAGTTCCTAGTTGCATCATGCGAAAAACTTTCAGCTTGCGGACACCCAACAACAGACAATACTTGCAGTTATGTTTTTAAATAACTAAATATTTTTAACTTTTTCTTCAAGAGAATAGCCTTTGACACCTCATTGGAATGTGTTCAATGAGCCCATAGGAGCGAGGGGTTATAAGCTATGTTTTGGAGCCCAAATTGAAAAAAGTAAAATTTGAATGAGGAATTTTTTTTATAAATTGCCGAGTGTATTTTTTCAGTATGTTGGGTAAAGGGTCAATGATATGTTTGTATTGTATCATTATATCACGTTTTGATTTGAACTGTATTAGATATGTAGGCTATTGCTAATATATTTACCAACTTGAAAAAGGTATGTATAAAACACTCATCATGATGACAGAAATCTTGTATTTTATATTTGGTCTTGGGCGAAAAACTGCAGCTTAAAATTGATAATGAATATTTTACGAGTATCAAACTTTAAAAACAATTTTGGGATTATGGTTTGATCCCATCATTCCTTCCAAGTGGGATGTTGTCAATGAACAATATACATGCAGGGTAAGTAAAATCAGCTTCATTTCTTTTCTTCAGTTGACAAAATTGTATACCACAGTTCCATTTATTCTCCCGTGAACCTCATTTCCTTGCCTGATAAGAGTTTTAAAAGAGAATGATGAAAAAATAAAACCATCCGTCCATTCGTCTGTTTGTCTGTCTAGGCTTAGCAGAGGTACATTGTGGGGTTTACAATTTAGGGTCAGTGGTAGTTGTGGGGTTGGGTTAGTACAGTGGCCACTTGTGCAGTTATTTTTTGCACTGTGGGGTTAATTTTTTGACCTTGTGGGGTAAGGGTTTGACATGGGGAAAACCTCACAAGTAAGAACGTGTAAGAACGTCCATCCGTCCAAACTTTGTTTATGGTATAACTTGAACGATAGTTAACGGATTTCAATTCTATAGCAACAATGTCTATGTCAAGTGTAATGACCACCGATATCTCTTGAAAATTATGGGAGTTACAGCCCTTTGTTATAAAAATATCCTGTAGAACTTGTTTATGGTATAACTTGAACAATAGTTAATGGATCTCAATTCTTTTTGGTTTATCTCTCTATAACAACAATGTCTACGTAAAGTTTGATGACCACCAATATCCAATGAAAATTATGGGAGTTATTGTCCTTTGTTTAAAAAATATCATGTAATGCTTGTTTATGGAATAACTTAAACATTATTATCCAAATTTCAATTTTTTTGGTATATATCTCTTTAGGAACAATGTCTACCTCAAGTTCGATGATGAAAATTATGGAAGTTATTGCCTTTTGTTAAAAAATATCATGTTAAGTTTGTTTATAGCATAACTTTAACAATAGTAAGTGGATTTAAATTCTTTTAGCATATGTATCTATAGTCACAATATCTACATCAAGTTCTGACGAAAATTATGAGAGTGTTAAATTTTCTGTGACAAAACATTGATCGTCCATGTAAATTTTTATGGGGTCTGATTGTGATTGGTATCGAATATGTTTGCAGGGGGGATTGCAATCACTTTGCAATACTTTTATTGTTAAAATGGCATCAGCATCATGTTGTGGTGAATTGATGTAGAGTTGTGACAATAATTTACCTTCTGGCCAATGTTCAAATCCTTACACAATGAATTGGTCACATCTGCCTGCATAACAAAAAATGTAAACAAAATTTATTATTTTAATTGTTATTTTTCAAATTTTTCAAGAAATTTCACCAAAAACATATCATGGGACTCCTCATTGGAACGAGTTTCATGATATCCTATGTGTTATAAAGGGTTAATTTGTTCTAATATTCTATAAATATAATGAGGCATACTAGTCATCTGTTGTTGAAAATTGTTTCTCTCTTGATATGGCATATTATATTGTCCCTTGAAAGCTCAAAAGTGCCAACTGCATTGCAATATTCTCATTTGGTACAGTGGAGCCCACTTAATTGAATATCTCTTAATTGTATATCCCTGTTAATTGAATATAATTTCCCAACACAAAACCATTTACCACACCTCCAGTACAAATTTGACCTGTTAATTGAATACAGGTCTTAGAGTAAACTCGTGTTAATTGAATACAAAATCTTGTAACATGTCGAGAAATTACCCTGATCCTCCCCAGTTTTCCTTTGTTAAAAGGCCTATTTGGCCTCAGTACATCCAAAATAGGCATTTAATCTATTATATCTTGTTTGACAGAGCTCATGGAGCTCTGTCAAACAAGATATAATAGAATAAATGCTAAGTTTATCTCTAGAATGCAGGAAAGTGACACAATCCCTGTTAATTGAATACTCTTATTAATTGAATAATTTTCATTGGCAAGGGGGCGCAGTGGCTCAGTTGGTAGAGGTGCAGGCTGCAAGCCGAGAGGTCCTCGGTTCGAATCCCACCTGCGGCAACCGCGTTGTGTCCTTGGGCAAGATACTTCACCCCGATTGCCTACATGGGGGCACGATGCCGCTGTGTACTGAGGCGTACTGCACGTCGATGGTTCGCATGTCTTCAACCAATCTAACCCTTTCTGTGCTGCGGTGCAGAGTTCAGAGTTACGATGTTGGAGAGCTGACAGCTGCTCGTCGTTGCTCGGTGGTTCTCTCCGGGTACTCCGGCTTCCTCCACCCGTAAAACTGTCACGGTCACGATTAGCCATTGTGCATAAGTATGTGACCTTAAACACCAATAAATAAATATAAATAAATAAATATTTCATTGGCAAAGTGGCTATTCAATTAACAGGGTTTCACTGTACCTATATACTTTCAAGAGATGATATATGCCTATATAGGTGCCTGTGCTATCTTGTTGAAGGATACAGAAGTAGATGAGACAGTTCATCAGTGTCAGATTCACTGGTGTCTTAGGCAACCAGAATGCACAGGAGTTGCCACTGGTATGTCTACATGCATCATGGTTTGCCACCCTGTACTTTAATTCCACCCTGTTCTTTTATTTACTTTTGTCTGATTTTCCTACCTGTTCTTATATTCTGTCCTTTACTTGCTTTGGGAACTCAGGAGTAGGGCTTGTTTATTGCAACCCTCAAACTGGCTTTAGGTGGGTTTTCCTACCTAGTATAAAAAATATCACGTTTTTAGCAAATAAAGATTTAATTTTTGCTTTTGTTAAAACAATATACAGGTACAGATAGGAGTAATAATAATTTTTGAATGATTTCTTGATACCAGCCTCTTTTGCATTTTTCGTCAAATCAAATAATGACTGCTTTACTGCAGCTATGACTTGATTTTATGAGAAATTTAAGAAAATACTCAACAGGTTAAATGTTCGTCTGTTGATTAAGACATCAATTTCAATCTGTTTTTGTTTGCAGCACCAGTCACAGAAAATTGTTTTCTTTTTTCTTCCTTCTCTCTTCTGACAAATTTTTTGACCCATCAGTGGAACTGCCTCAGCAACTCTGTTTAGATTAAAAAATACTTAAAATGTGACCCTCATATTATTTTAAAAGAAACAGGTTCATAAGACAGGAGTTACATCTCATCTCTTGTCGAAAATGAACTGAACGATCATGACATCATCCGGCTTAACTTATGTATTAGCAGTCACACCTTTCAGATAAATGATTCCACGGTGCTTCATTGGTTAGGGCACTGGATTTGAGATCAAAAAGCTGTGGTTTTGATCCTAGCCTGCACCAAGATGCTCCAGTCTCTATTGCACCAATGGGATTGCGGTGACACATTGCACATTCAAACAGTGCAACTCAGTCCCAAGACCTCATCATGCCCTCAACATAGAGACAATGCATTTTCCAGTATTTGTTGTGATTGAAGATTCAGTGATTTTATGGTATGATCTGACCCTTCTTGCAGTTATTAAGTCCATCCATTAAAAATGTTTATGCATGGCCCCTCAAGTGCCAGAAAATGATTGTAGATTCAGACTTTGAGCATGAGGAATGATATACATTTGTTGTCTGTGACAGTAGTGGATGTTTGTTTTGAAATTTTTATACTCGCGTTTTATAAAAATGGTCGTATTATGTTATGGCGTTGGTGTCTGTCCATCCATCTGTCTGTCTGCTAGTCTGTCCGGCATTGTTTCCCAAACTTTTTTTCATTATGGACAGACATATTGAGAACATTTTTTGGCATGCAGCTTTGTTACAGATACTTTCAGAGAAAGTTCAAATTAAGTTCCGCTCAGTTGATTTTTGATGGAGTTACTGCCCTTGAACTTTGTTACCATTTTCCAGACTTTTTTTGTTATGGATTGACATATTGAGAATTTTTTTTATATATAGCTTTGTTATGGATGCTTCCAAACCAAGTTTGAATTTCATTCCACTCGGTTGATTTTGGTAGAGTTACTGCCCTTGAGTTTAGAATTTTTAGAGTTTTCAGGATTTTTTTTTCATTTTCTATACTTTTTGAATAAGTATAACTTAAATGAAGAAACTGACAGTAAAGTTCAATTGGAACATGAATAATGTTTCATAATTTCTGGAAGTGCGGGCGTATTATGTACCGTCCAATGGGGTTCTCTGGTTTTTATTAACTGGTAGAGTGCTGGAAGCCACTATCAGGGCTTTCATATGATGAGCAGGTGCCCCAGCCTGAAGTTGTCATATTTCGTTGATGTGCATCATATGATCTTAGAAATGAAATTAGTAAGTCTATATGGGTTTGCCTTGTTAGAATTTACGGGAGAGTGCTCCTTGGCACTCTCTCATAAATTGTAACAAGGCAAAGACACATGAACAAATTTTGATGACCATAAATAATTTAGCACTCTACCAGTTAAAGTTGTGTCATTAACTGGTAGAGTGCTAAATTGTTTTTGGTCATCAAAATTTGTTCATTTGTCTTTTTCTTGTTACAATTTATGGTGCCTGGCACTCTCCCATAAATTGTACCAAGGCAAATCCACACAGACTAAGTAATTTCACTTCAAAGATAATCTGATAAGATAATCTGAAGTACATCCACACAATATTAAACTTTTAAACCTTTACCCAATGTAGTGGCCAAAACCGGCCAGTGCTATTCCCAAAAATCACCAATTAATTTTCATTATTTTTTTCATTTTTTGTCTCAAAAACATAGGTTATGACCCCTCTTTGGAACGAGCTCATCGAGCTCGTTCCAATGAGGGATCATAACCTATGTTTTTGAGATAAAAAATGAGTTATTCAAGAATTTTGTTTGCATGTGTCATCTGCTTTTCGTGTTAGATAAAGGGTTAAGCTGGGGAACCCACTCTTCATATTAAATCCCAAATATGGGTTTCCAGCACTCTACCAGTTAAATACTTTGCAATCTATTTTTTATCAGGGTCTATTTTCCTGACACGGACACTGCAGACAAACAATGTATCTCAAGTTGTAACATTATTGCAGGCCTCATAGCAGGTGTCTTTTGTGGGGTTTTGGGATGTTGTAATGAACAGAATGTTCAATTGGTCCACAGTTTATATTGATATTTACAAAACTTGTCCAGTAAATTTGGTCTAGACCTTGCTAAAGCTCAGTCCAGGCTTTATGTACTGAACTCCTATTGTAAATTTCGATATAATCTGGGGACTCATTGCAGATCCTCTATTTCGTGCAAGTAGCCACCATTGAGCACAGCTGTGAAAAATGTAATTTACAACTGAAAAGTTGATGAATTTCCATTTATTCAAACTGAAACTTCACTCCGATAAATGTTAGTATTGAAGTGTTGCTGAAACTCATAAAGTTGCTTGTTTGATGTTTTTATACAAGAGAAATGGCCTCCAGCTTTCACTTATATGGTTGAAAACAATAAATGACAGATATCGTTGGGGTTTGTCAACTAAAATATGCACATTAATAAACCTGTGTGTTGACTGGATGACATCTAGTGTGACCTATCAATGAGGTTCCTGTGGTATATCAGAATAGAGTAGTGGTAAATGGTGATTTATCACTTATGTACCTCTCTGTGTCATATTGCAGAAAATACCAAACCAGTGGATGTATCGCCAAAATAATTTATCACTTCAGCTTGAATACCTCTCCTTGATATATAGCCAAGTTCACACTTCATGTCTTGCGTTTCCTTCTACTCTTACTAACAAAATCTGATGTTGCTGATTTTTTTTATCAAACATGCACTGAAGGCTTTTGTTTTAATAAGAAGCACAGGCTAAGAATATGAGAACTTGTCAGGATGCTTACACTTTTAAGATTGCCCAAATTTGGGTATTTAGCATAGAAACCAGTTAGCACAGAAGTTGATTGTCGTTAAGAAGTTTGTTTGTTATGGATTGTAAAATCAGCTACAAAATAGTTAAATTCTTTTGTGATGCAATCAATACTTTTCCCCTGTGGGACCCCCCAGAAGTGGAGCAGAGCATGTTCACTGCAGTAGACAAGTTCTGCTTTACTGCATATGGTAAAAGAGGATCTGGAACCAATGTCTGTGGTGGAAGTCCTCTAAAGTTTGCAGCACAGGTATACATAATTGGCTATACTTGACTTCATCCCAATGTTGCTGTCATGAGGGAGCAAAAGGCACTGAAAGTGACTTTAAACACCAATAAATGAATGAATAAATAAATAAAATTCAATACTCTTATGGTATGGTTTTCTCCACTCTTTATTCACTCTTCAGTAGAATAAAAAAAGGTGTTTCCAACATGAAACAGTTAAACTAGCTCTCCCATTCCCCGAACACTGGAGGTATCCCTGCCCAACAGCAGAATACTATTGGTTAAAGATTGAAAAATAAACCAATCCTATTTTGATTTGTCTAAGCTCTATTACCGCTGTCAAATAACATTCAGTTGGTTGGATTTATAACAGCACAAAAAAAACAAATGTATTTGTTACCCTTAAATTCCAACTTCAATCACCTTTTCTACAACAAAAACAGGTGCCCTCTCATGTAGCCTTTAGATAAACTTACCAGTTATATTCAAAGTAACCTTGAAGTTGTTTGGAGGCAAGTCTTGGCTGCCTTTATAGGCAGCCAGGGGGCATGGTGGCATTGCGGTAACCAGTTCCCGTCAGATCACCGAAGTTAAGAAACGTCAAGCCCGGTTAATCATTGGATGGGTGACCGTCTGAGCGATCAATTTGGACTCCCGGGTTGTGTCCTTGGGCAAGGCACTTAACCCCGATTGTCAACATGGGGGCACGATGACGCCGTGTACTAAGGAGTACTGCACGTCGATGGTACACATGTCTTCAACCAATCTAACCCTACCTGTGCTCCAGTGCGGAGTTACGATGTTGGGGTGCTGGCAGCTGCTCGTCGTTGCTCGGTGGTTCTCTCCAGGTACTCTGGCTTCCTCCACCCGTAAAACTGTCACTGTCATGATTAGCCATTGTGCATATTAAGTATATGACCTTAAACACCACTAAATAAATAAATAAATAAATAGGCAGCCAAGACTTATCTAGAAAAAACTACAAATGCCGGGGATGTAGACGGTCAAAGTGAAAAAAAATGTGTAAAAATCTCCAGGCTTTTAGGATGGATTGGGTGAGGGTGTTTTTTACCATTAGCTCAATGCCACTTCTTATATTAAGAATATTTGTCATAACTTGGTGTGGGGGCACGGTGGTGCTGTGTACTAAGGTGCAATGCACATCGATGTTGCACCTGTCTTCAACCAATGCTAACCCTGCTTGTGTGGAGTTAGGGAGTCTTGACAATTTCTCGCCATTGCTCGGTGGTTCTCTCCAGGTACTTGGCTTTCTCCACCCATAAAACTGTCCAACACGAGGTGATTCTGGCTTTCAAAAGTGTTGTTAATCTCCAATAAATAAATTGTCAAAACTTGGCAAAGATATATGCAAGATTTGTATTGGTTAGATGGCCTGCCATATGAGCCCAGGTTTCATTTCCCTGTTATCATTTGGTGTTCCGGAGGGCGCGGTGACTCAGTAGGTAGAGTTGCAGGCTGCAAGCTGAGAGGTCCTCAGTTCGAATCCCACCTGCGGAAACTGCGTTGTGACCTTGGGCAAGACACTTCAACCCATTGCCCATTTGGGGGCACGGTGGCATTGTGTACTAAGGCATAATGCACATCAATGGTGAACCTGTTTTCAACCAATGCTAACCCTGCTTGTGTGGCGTTAGTATGTTGGGGAGCTGACAGTTGCTCACTGTTGCTCAGTATTTCTCTCCGAGTACTCCGGCTTCCTCCACCCAAAAAACTGTGATGGTCGTGATTAGCCATTGTGCATAAATATGTGAGCTTAAACACCAAAAAATAAATAAATTTATTGTTCCTGGTGTGATATTGAAACTGATGTTTTTTTAATTGAAAAGAATAGAGATGGCAAAGACAATGTGATTTCCTCAAGAATTCCTATTGGAAACAAGTTCAATCAACTGAAGGCTTTTTCTGCAGGGAATATGCTATTATCAGGGTACATTTGCACTGAATGCTTAGTAAACGGTTAGGTGCTAGCCAACTTTATGGAATAAAAATGATGTTATATTAAACAGAACATCATGCATATATAAGCCTGCATATTTCTGAAAAAATTTGCACACTGCACAATGCTTATTTGGGCTGCACAATTATGTCTAGTTCTTGTGGTCATCTTGGTTCTGCATGTCTAAGACTGTCTGCATTTTAACTGGCAGAGTTCTCATGAACCCTGAGTAGTAGAGCAGTGCTTGTTTACTGATGTAAACAAGTTCTGTTTTACTAGTAAAATATGAACTGGTCACCCAAGCCTGGGGTGGAAGTCCTTTCAAGTGGGCAGCTTAGGTGCAAACAATGGGCTATACATGACTTCATAGTGCTTGCCATGATATAGCTTTAAATGCTGATGTGGCACTAATAAATTTGCTTCATAGTCTAAGTCATGTGGTCATGTTTTGAGACAAAAAATAAGATTTGCATGGTGAATTTTGTGAATAGCACTGGTTATATTCATTTATTTATTTATTGGTGTTTAAGATAATTAATATACTTATGCACAATGGCTAATCATGACAGTGACAGTTTTATGGGTGGAGGAAGTCGGAGTACCCAGAGAGAACCACCGAGCAACAACGAGCAACTGCCAGCTCCTCAACATCATAACTCCGCACTGCAGCACAGGCAAGGTTAGATTGGTTGAAGACATGCGTACCGTCGACATGCAGTATGCCTTAGTACACGGCATCATCGTGCCCTCATGTGGACAATCGAGGTTAAGTGCCTTGCCCAAGGACACAAAGCGGGAGTCCAAATTGATCGCTCAGATGGTCACCCATCGAAGTATTAACCGGGCTCAACAGAATAGCACTGGTTGCTTTTTGAATTGGATGCTTAAACACCCCAATAAATAAATAAATAAATAAATAAATAAATAAAGATATAAACCTGTGTAATATACAAAGATTGCCATTCAAATTTTGTTATTTTTTCCTTTTTTTCCCAACAACTGCTTATGACCCCTCCGTGGAACAAGTTCAGTGAGCTTGTTCCTGTGAGGACTCTTAAGACTATGTTTGGAAGAAAAAAAATGTAAAATATGGGTTTTTCATATAAATAATTGGTACTGTTGTTTGCAAATAGTATTATGTAAAGGGTAAAAACTGTCCCAGCAGTCATCAACAAAGCCCAAATATATGGGCTTCTCACTCTCAACCATTTAACAAATATATGCTCAAAGCTGCACTTTTATGCCCAGTCCTATTTTGAATGAAAGGGGATCCAACTACATGGAGTTCTTTGTACTGTTGGGAGCCTTAGGATGGGAGGAAAGCAGTGAAACAAGAAGTTTGTCAATTTTAATTGCCTGGTTATGTGAAAATTGGAAATTGAAAGGAATTTTTTTTGTGATCCTGAAACAATCATTCATCATTACCTGAAAATCACAAGACATATTATGTATTGGTCGACAGCTTGCCCATCCACTTCTCATATTCCATCAGTCATTGACAAAGACTTGGGTCATTGGATTTCATAAAAGCATGATTGCCCTTTTAATTTGGTGATTTTCTAAGTGGAAAAATAGCTGTAGCTTCTGGTTATCCGTTACAATCAATCATTATTACTGAGTATTGATTTTCTTTCTTGTGGTCTACAATTATTGCATGATAATCCTGCTTGACAAGTAACTTACTGGCCGCAATACCCATTATCAAAATCATCACTCATCATTAACTCTTGAAAGCACAGAAAAAAAAAATTATGAAATTACTGAAAATAAACAATTATGAAAATTTGTTGTCTAGTGGATATTTCTAGCCAAGTATTCTTTGCCTATTCAGACTTACTTTCTAGATCAATAGAAACTTAGGGTCTCTGAGTAAATTCATGACTTGTGAACCAATTGTTGATGTATTGGTGGGGCAGGGGCTGCAAATTAAATTGCTTTTTTGCTGGAAAAATTGGTAAATTGCAAACAAACAACAGGGTATTATTTTCCATCTTTTTTATATTTACAGTTTTCAATAAAAGCAAAAGCACTGTCAAATTTTCAGCTCTGAAACAATCAAGTTTTACCCAGATGCCTATAAGCTGACAGAGAGTGAATGCTTCTTGTGCAGTTTCTTGAAAATTGCAGCAAAGGCCCCACAAAGTAGATTTCTGTGTTTCTCAGGCCTTTTGTTTTTTGTTGTAAAATTGCATTTAGGCAGACGGTTTTTTATTTTATTTTTTATTTTTGTAATTATTTCTTTGCCATCTTCTTCACCATCAAAAGTTCATGTTCTTGGTTCGTTTTGTGTTTTACGTCACATAATCTACAGAATAGCATGGGTGGTGGTCCATTTTGTCCCTTGAGTGCAAGAAGGCGTTACAGTGCTGAAGCATTATAAAGCCTTGTTGCACTCACTGGACAAAGTTATCAATTTTATTAACCCTTAAGCCCCCATATAGCCCCAAACCGCCACTTTTATATTGCACTGAAGCAGGTGCTCCCTTGTGTAATCTTTTTTATTACTCTTGTGCGTAGACTGAATTTTCCCTGGTAGTGGTTCTACATCACTGCTGGCTGCCTGTATAGGCAGCCAGCAGTGATGTAGAACCACTGCCAAGTCATCAATAACTATGAAAGCAGAAAAAGGCCATAAATACTTTAAAATTAATCTGAGGACTTAAGGGTTAACTCTGGTAAAATAAAAGACAGCCAAAAGGACTGTGGGTGGGCCTGAGAAACAAATTTTTAATTTTTTAGGCCTAATCAGGTGTTTTACAGTTCTATGATGACAAAAACGGCCTCTTTCTTGGATCAGATGTGATCTGGTCACAACACACACTGCTCGGTCAAGATTTCATAAATAAAATATGTCAAAATCAAGACCAAATGAAAAAAATAAAACACAGACAAAAATAGTATATTCAATGTTCGATGTTTCATTTTCAATGGGTCACATTCTACAGTGTTGTGGGGAGAAGAGCAGACACAGAGTTTTGACTGGATTGCATTGCGACCTAGTCGCAATTCAATAAAAATTCACTGTCTGCTTATCTGATCACAGAACTGTGGTAAGACAAATTCACATTTTACATTCTGTTCAGTGAAATGTCATTTTGCCATTATATATTAAATAAAAGTCTTTCCTCTATCAAACATAATTTTTCCTGGTGCAGTACAATTCACTAGTTGTTGTGTTTTTGTAATACATATTGTTAGTTTTGATGTGCATGCAACAAGTTTCTGAATAGTTGACAGATGGTTGAAAACTTCATGTACAAAAAAATTGTCAGCACAATATGACATCTGTCTGTAGTGCATAAAATATTTATTCAAACTCTGATTTCCTTCATACTATGGAAAGAAAATCCATATGTGAGTTTATCTGAGACAAATCTTAGTGTCAGTCATGTGAGTCTTCATGTTGACATTCACATCTTGATCTGGTATTGTGTGGTGGGTACATGAAACTGTTTACTGTCAAATTTTTGTCTTAACGCATGGTAAACATAAGATGTTTTAATTATGCATGTTTGGTTGTTTATCATTGCATCTGTTGTCTGTGGGATTTGGAAAAAGCGAAAAAAGAATTTAGACAAATTTACTCCTTGTGCAGTGGTGGTGTCTCAGCAGAGGGTCTTACGTTGGTACAGACAAGATAGGCATAAACTTATTTGTTGAAGGAAGTTCAGAACATTAAGAACTGCTTTTGGCCCTCCTTGATCCTGAGTATCATTGCATTTGTTGTCTGTTGTATTTGGAAAAAGTGATGGAGGAATTTAGACAAATTTACTCCCTGTGCAGTGGTTGTGTCTCAGTAGGGAACTTTTGTACATACAAGATCGACATAAACATTTTTGAACTGGAAAGTTCAGAATATTAACAACTGCTCTCAGACCTCCTTGATCTTGTCTATCATTGCATATGTTCTCTCTGGGATTTACTAAAAGCGAAAAAGGAATTTAGACAAAGTTACTCCTTGTGTAGTGGTGATGTCTCAGCAGATGATCTGACATTGGTTCAGACATGACAGACATAAACTTATTCATTGAGGGAATTTCAGAACATTAACATATGCTCTTTGATCCTGTTTATCATTGCATCGATTGTCTGTGGGATTTGGGAAAAGCAAAAAAAAAAGAATTTATACAAATTTACTCCTTGTGCAGAAGATCAAATGTTGGTACAGACAAGATATACATAAACTTTTTGGTTGAGGAATGTTCAGAACATTAACAACTGCTCTTTGCCATCTTTGATCTTTGATCTTGCTTCTTTCCCATATCTTCAATATTGTATTTGGTAAAAAAAAATTATTTTTCGCCTCAGAAATCAAACAAGATTGAATTGGTTAAATTCTTTGTTGTATTATTGGAAAAATTTGTTGCTTGAAATTTCGGCATTTTGACATCAGTGCGAAGCAGGGTAACCGTTTACAGAATTCATACAATATAAAAATTTGTTACTTTAATTTTTTTTTTTTTCAAATTTCCAAAAAGTCATGTGACCCCCTCATTGGAATGAGCTTGTCCCAATAGAGGAGGGGGGGGGGGGGGGGGGGGGGGGGGGCATAATAAGGTTTTGTGGAATCTTCTTGAATATTTTTTTTTCAACAGCTCAGTTTGTAATTTATGCGGGCAGATGCGGCCAAAACATTTGGTTATGGGTTAAAAAAATTCTCTATCCACCACTGTGTTGGATATTTGCATGTTGGAGCACCTTTCTCTCTTTTTCAAATCCCGAAGATTTATCAAGTCACAATTTGATTCTCCTCAAGGGTAAGATAAACTTCCTTGCCCTGAAATAGTGGATGCAATGTCTTTTGTTTATGACAACTCTTGTCATTTTTTAAACGAAGAAAACTGTTGCTCTGCTGGATTCCATTGTCATTTTTGGCATGCTGTTGGATAGTGGAAATGTTAATGACAGGAAAATAAAGCTATGTGAATGATGAGGAAAGAGAAATGTATCCTGCAGTAAGATTGATTTTTGTCTCCCATTATTATTATGATTATGTTCAGTTTTGATGCATCACTTTACATAAAATAATCCCAATTATTTTCTCCCTGATATTTTTTTTTCACTTCAATTCAAAGAGTTGAATGAAGAGAAAGTGGTCAGACTTGAGTTGACATTCCTGAATGTATTTCTGCTTTAGCATTTGTCAGACCCAAGCCAGAAAATAAGCATACTGTCATCTGAAAAATGAGGTCCCCAGAGGGTGAATTTAGTGATGCTACCCTGCACAGCAGGGTAACATCACTAAATTCCCCTTCTGTGAACCTCAATCTGAATTAGGGTCTCAAAACTAAACAGAAAGAGGTACCCAGAGGATAAATTGGCTCACTGTATGGGATAGCATCATCAAAAAAATTTCTGTTGGAATTTTTTGAAAAGTTTGAAAAAAATTATCATTAAAATAACAAAATTTGACATTGTGAGCATTCAGCAAATGGTTAATGATTTTGAAAGTTTTTGTGATTGATGTCTAGTTTCCTATATATGTGAACACTCATACTCTCATATAATAGAGTTTCTTTTCAGGTGAAACATAATGGGTAATTTGAAGAATGTCATGCTAATTTGCTACCTGGGGTCATGTCTTGGTTTATAGTTCATTCACCAACAATACATACATGAGTGATTATTTTATGAGTAACATGAATAAGGTCTGATGTAAGAAATTAGATAACAATTTTGAAACTTATGCAGGGCATAATTCAAGTCTTCAGATTGATTTTACATAAATAACTATTATAAATAAAGGTAAACATCTGCAGTGGACTTAACAGTGTTTCTACATTATTGTTAGCAACAATGATGTGAAAAACACTGCCAAGCTAAATGCATCCTACCAGTAGAGTTCTCAAGGAAGAATACTCTTCTGACAACTTTTTCAGAGCATTATAAATGAGGCATTTTGTGGCTTTATGGGGACTTGAAAGGTTAACTGCAAGAAGAATCAGTTTTAGTATAACTATTTTTCCAAAATGAACCACCAAATATTTGACACATCATTGTGAAATTTGTTTGTGACATATTTGCGATATTTTTGATGGATATGATTGAGGAATGTATTGAGATGGTCCCCAGTGTTGTCATTAGCTCTCTTGACAGGCATACTTTTCATGACAGTCATGGAAAGCATGTACCCCTTGTTTTTCATGATGTTTTTGTGTACTGTCTACATGTACATGACATGTGTAGGGTATTCAATCTTCATTTCAACACAAACCCTTGTGATTTAATGATTGAATATGGCAAATGCAAATGTAAGAAGACATTTGTCTGAAGCAGAAATGTGGTGGGCAGTAGGGATGGTGGAGCAATGGGCTACCCATCGTCAGGTTGGTGAAGCCCTTGGTGTGCACCATACAGTGATCACCAGAGCCTGGGCAAGATTTCAGCAGTATGGCACACCAGTAAGATGCCATGGTGGTGGCAGAGACAGAGCAACATCTGCAGCTGAAGACCGTTTTTTGATCATGCAGGCCCGTAGGAACCGCTTTACCACAGCAACCCAGCTTCGCAGTGACCTTCAGAATGCATCCGGGGTAAATGTTTCGACGCAGACTCTCCGGGCAAAGTTGCACGAATGTGGTCTCTGATCGAGAAGGCCATGTATTTGCATTCCGCTGTCCCAGAACCACCGCCAGGCAGGATATGAATAGGCTGTGGACCATGTTGGATGGACCAGAGAAGATTGGCAACCTGTCCATTTTACAGATGAGTCAAGGTACTGCCTAGACCACACAGATAGGCTTTCTGAGGTATGGAGAAGACCAGGAGAGCGATTCCATGCAGCCAACATTGCTGAGCATGACCGCTATGGTGGAGGGTCAATCATGGTCTGGGGCAGCATCAGCAGGGATGGACGTACAGAGCTCTGTGACCTTGAAAGTGGTACATTGACTGCACAGCGGTATATTGATGAGATCCTGGATGTCCATGTCAGATTGTATGCAGGTGCAGTGGGGGATAGATTCATTCTGATGGACGATAATGCCCGTTGTCATGTTGCCCATGCTGTCGGGGAGTACCGACAGAGGGAGGAGATTGAGCATATGGACTGGCCAGCAAGATCCCCCTGACCTCAATCCAATCAAACATGTCTGGAATAAGTTGCAGCTTGCAATGTTAGCCTGTCCAGTCCAGTTAAGAAGTGTCCAGGAGCTTGGTGCCATGCTGGTCCAAGAATGGAACAACATCCCAGAAAGGACCTGATTGGGAGCATGAGAAGGCATTGTCAAGCTGTAATTAACAGTAATGGGTCTCATACTGGTTATTAAACCCATACCAGTTCATTCCGTCAACTTTTTGGCAAATTGAAAAATTTCCTCTTTTACCAATAATATCCATTTTCCATGGTTATCATATTCAAAAGCTAAAAAATAATGTCAAACACAAATAAAATCTTAATTTAATTAAACACATCATCATGCCCCCATGTGGACAATCGGGGTTAAGTGCTTGCCCAAGGACACAACATTGGAGTCCGAATCGATCGCTCAGACGGTCACCCATCCAAGGACAAACCGGGCTCGACGTTGCTTAACATCGGTTCGGTGATCTGACGAGAACCGGTTACCGCAATGCCACCACACCCCCTTGTGTTGAGATGAAGTGGAACAATTGATCTGAAGAATTTAAACACGAGAACATTTGTGCAACTGTTTCATTTCTATAACTAATTTCCAGAAATTCGAACATAAAATTTCCCCCATTCCTTCACAAGTTACAAATTAGTACTACAGGTCAACTGACTGTTGTGGGTCTTGTGACAGTTTTCTCACATTACAACAAAACATTTATTTATGAGCAATATCTTGCTAAACGAAGGCCCTTTTTACTGGTAGCAAGATAGTGTTGAAAAAAAATACTAAAGTTACAAATGACTGTTTATTTATTTATTGGGGTTTAATGACACTCTTGACAGCCAGTGTCACCTCGTGTCATACAGCTTTACAGGTGGTGGAAGTTGGAGTACCCGGAGAGAACCACCAAGTAATGGCAAGCAACTGTCAGACTCCCCAATGTGCTAACTCCACACAAGCAGGGTTAGCATTGGTTGAAGACATGTGCACCATAGACGTGCAGTGTGCCACCGTGCCCCCACGTGGGTAATTGGGATTAAGTGTCTTGCCCAAGGACACAACACGATTGCCGCAGGTGGAATTCAAACCAAGGACCTCTTGGGAGCTTGAACCTGCATCTGTACCTACTGAGCTACCACGCTCCCACAAATGACCATTGAAGAGTAATTTAGCACTCTACCAGTTAAAAAAAATTGTTTAGTTGAACATTGCTGTTTATTATATCTGTTTTCCCAAGGGCCATTCAGCAACAGCTTCCTGCTGTGAATCATTCGATTACTCAAAAATTACAACATGAAATTTTAGAAATCATTGATGAATTATTCAAAAATGCAATTCATTTCTGTATTAGCTACCTAGATTTATATAATCCTCAGGAAGCAAAGCCCTATGCAACTTCCTATGACATGTTTTTGAATTCAGAGAAGACCAATAAATCAATATTTTTAAAAATAACCAGCAGAGGCACTATTCAAACCATTGAGAAGGGAGACAACTTGGAATTATTGTTGACGTGTTTGTTTATGGCAGATAGACTTGTGACATCACCTTTTGGGGGGAAGTGTTTATTACATTTCTGGCCTATATCCCTTCTAAACTGAGTGGAGTAAAATGTTTTTTCATTATAAATTAGAACAATGTCAAAGATTGTATTCCAACTTGAAAAATTTGAAGGGAAATTTAATCTGCTATCATCAGCCACCTGTCCGGTATTTCAGTTGTCAGGCAAATATTTGCAGTCTTGAGAGTGCATTCTCATTACCTGTCTGCAGGCTGATGTCAAAATATCAAGTTGCAAATATGAAAAACCTAACAATTGCAATCTTGAAATTTAATGCTTGTATGATCACAAAATTCATAAGTTGTGGATGTTTAACTCCTTAATGCTGCTGGCAGTTATTCCCACCCAGGATATAATTTTTCTTGCCACTGAAATGAGGATAATTTGGGTTCATTTAAGCAATTTTTCCTTCAGTAAATTGAATGGATTTTTTCACCAATGATTTCTTGAGTTAAATTTAGATTAATTTTTCATCAAATCTAGTCATGTCTGCTTTACAGCAGCCATGACTAGATTTTATGAAAAATATTTTGAAAATACTCAGCAGGTTGAGGGTTAAACGTAATCTTTTCTCATGGGAAACCTGGAAAGTGAAGCATTGCTTGTTTTCTGTGGTAAACAAGCTCTGTTTTACTGGTAAAATAGGACCCGGTCACCAATGCCTGGGGTTTAAGTCCTCTAAAATGGGCAACATGGGTGTAAACGATTGGCTGAACTTGACTTTATATCCATGTTGTGGTCGCGATCAGCAATTGTGCAGAAGTATGTGACCTTAACCCTTTAGCTAGCACAAACCGCAGACAACACTGGCAAATAAAAATTTTGAATAACTAATTTTTTCCTAAGGGATTAAACACGAATAAATAAATAAATATAATCTTGGAAAAATATTATACCAATATCATTAACCCTCTGCACACTGATTTCAAAATATTGAAATTTCAGGCAGCAAACTTTTTCACATAATGCAACTAGGCATTTAACCAATTCAGTCCAGTTTGACAGAGCTCATTATTGAAGAGTTAATGATATTAGTATATGATTTTTCAAAGATGATTACGTTTATACATCCATTTTTAATCAATTGAGTAATTCATACTAGCCTTAAATTTCAAGTATTCAGTTTTTAGGTTTTTCATCCCATATCTTGGCAAGTAATGAAACATTTACCTGGAAGAAGAGGGAACACACACACACAGGAAACATAAATTGCAAAAGATTGCTCAAATCAATTATACAAATTCTTTTTTATTCAGTTATAAATTTTCTGCATATTGTAACGAATGTCTTCTTCATTCAGTATTCTGTGACTGTTTTGCATACTTAAAGAGAATGCACAGCATTTAACTCTTGAACCGCTGAATAATTTTAAAATATTTTTCATAAAATCTAGTCATGGCTGCTTTACAGCAGCCACGACTAGATTTAACAAAACAATTCATGAAAATTTGACTTGAGAAATCATCGCTTAATAAGTCAATACAATTTATAGGGGAAAATTTTGTTGAATTTCCTTAAATTTTCCTTATTTTAATGGCTAGAGATTTACTGTACTGGGCAGGAATATCTGCCAGCAGCATGCAAGGAGTTAAACGTACTCAGCATAAACTTTTGCATAACAGAACTTCTCTACGATGACAAGTCAGTATTGTATAGAGAGATACTATTTGGAGTTGAAATGGTTGAAGTTTTTATTGAAGTATAGCCTTTAAAACGTGGTCTGTGACCAGAGACATAGCCTAGTCAAATGCACTGGTTGAGGGGGACAAACTAATTTTCTGCTGCAAATATTGGCAGCAGAAAAATATATTTATCCTGCACTGAGTTACCTGTGTGTATCAACTACAGTTGAAGGTCTAAGGTATCCACATGAAAAGTGTTTATTTAACTGGTTGAGTGCTGGAAGCCCAAATCTGGCTTTGTTCTGAAGTGCAGGTATTGCAACTTAAAGACTTCATATTCTGTGGATATGCTTCATATTAAATTTGAAGTAAAATTATTTAGTCTGCATGGATATTTTTTGTTACAATTTATGGGAGAGTGCCCCTTTTCTCTCTTCCCTTAATTGTTAAAAGGCAGAGGCATGTGAAAAAATTTTGGCAGCCCAAGAAAATTTAGTACTCTACCAGTTTACTTTTGATGAGAATGCAATGCAATGTTAAAGTCTACAATCTACCGCAGTGCTCTCTGACTTACATTATTACCTCGTATCACAGGTGTTCACACCATTTGTTCATTCAATGACATTCTCAGCTCAACTCAATGGTGCATACTGCCGGTGCTCCACAGATGGGCACACAAGGCAAGCACCTCAAAAGGTCCCTATTTTACACCTAGGTACAGTGAGGATTGCGTAGTACTGGTGAATATTTCCAACGTCCACAGCTGGCATGTGATGCAATGTCGCAGAATCACATACTCAAACTTCGTCGATCAAACACCAACCACTACTACAGGAAGCACCTGAAGCAATCACTGAATGGTCACCCATCCAAGGATTAACTGGGCTTGATGTTCCTTAACTTCCATGATCTTACGAGAACTGGTCTCGCTTTGCCAGTGCTCCCCAACTGGTACAGAATTGGTACAGCTCCAGTAGTTTTTTGAGGCTTAAGTACTCAGAATGTGACGGCATATTTGACAAAATGATCAAGAAATATCAGGGCAAAGGTACTTAGAGGTTCTTAGCATGAGTGGTGCATAAGGTTGACAATTAGAAAAACTGCAGAGGTGAGTACCACTGCTGCTCCTCTCCTGAGGCCTTACCATTGCATGTGACCACCTCATTGGAATGAGCTCATTGAGATTGTTCATGCAAGATTTTCATAAGCTACATGTGTGCTTTTTAGGCAAAAAATGAAAATATTTAGTTATTCAAAAGATATTTATGCAAATGCCCATCCCAGATGTGATGGGTAAAGGGTTAAACATGTGCGTTGAGGTTTGTTGCTAAATCGCAAGGGATGGATAATGCTTTTGTGTAAATTTAGTTGCATGAAAGGTGTTTTATTCCATACCAACTGAGGATGTTGTTAGAAAAAGTCAGATTGACAAAAGAGTTTACCCATTTCCCAACATATCTGCTCAATCCGACTAATTATATTCACAAATATCACCATTCAAATTTTATTACCTTTTTAATTTTAGGTGAAACATAGAATATGACCCTTTTACTGGAATGAGTACATTACACTGACTCCCATATGGGATGATGAACATGCATTTGAAACAAAAAATGAAAATTTCTTTTTTATTAGAATAGAATAAATTAGTTAACAACATGCCAAAACAATTACATGTTCATAAAAAAATACATCATAAATCCAAAACATAAAGATACGTTGTTGGGAGACAGCATAGCCAATTGGCTGTCTTCCTGCTTCCTCCTGGAAAACATGAAAAAACTGCACTATAATTGAATTGATGCTCTGAGGGAAGTTGACCACAGTTGCCACCACCTAAGGCTCATCAGATCAGTTGTATGATTGTTTATTTATTTATTATTGGGATTTAACAACACTTTCAACAGCCAGGATCACATCATGTCAGACAGTTTTGTGGATGGAGGAAGCCAGAATCCTTGGAGAGAATCACCATGCAGCAGTAAGCAACTGTCATACTCCCCAGTGTACTAATTCTGTGCATGCAAGGTTTGCATTGAATGAAGGGAAGTGCACCATTGACGTGCAGTATGCCTTAATACACAGTGCCACCATGCCCCCATCCCCCATGTGGACAATCTGGATTCAGTGCCTTGCCCAAGAAAATTTCTTATTGTTGAAGAAAACAATTATTGTTTTTCTGTTCAAGTCATGCTCATGATGAGTTAATCAAGTACAGTGGAATGCCTCCATTACATAATCTAAATTGATTTTTATGACACACTGTCTGGATGTTTTTACACTTGATCAGTTTTTTTCCCACTGGCATCAGAAATGTTATGCCATGAGTTTTCCCTACTTTTACCCCAAGGACTGGTTATCTTTAATTATGCATACAACAGAATATATACATAATAATTAGAGTAACCCATTTTTTTGCAAAAACTGTATTGCCTTTTTAAAAACATCTTACACCAGCATATACACCCTATATTACTTAAACCAACATATACCCCTCTATAAGGACTCTAAAATGGGTAACATGGGTATAAACAATTGACTTATCTTGACTTTATCTCCATGTCACTTTTAGCCATTGTGCTGAAATATGTGACCATGCACATAAATAAATAAATAAATAAATAAATAAATAAATAAATAAATAAATAAATAAATAAATAAATAAATAAATAAATCTTGTTTGACAGTGATCTCTGTCAAACAAGAATGAATTGGTTGAATGTCTAATTACAGCATGGGATAAAATGCTACTTGAAATTCCTGCATTTTGTCATCAGTGTGCTCTAGTTTAAATTCCAAAAACTACTGTGAGTACAAAAGCAGCCAGAGACTTTTTTACTGGATTGCAACTGAGTTGCATTCTGGTTGAAATTCTGTGTCAGTTTTACTCTCCCAAAACTGGACTCAACCCTCTGAAAAAGAGAAATGCAAGAATATTTTTGTTTGTTTTTTGGTGAATCGGTTTTGATTTTGCGGCATTTTATTTATGAAATTTTGATGCACTGCTGTTAGTGTATCGTGACTAGTTCATGATCATATCAAGAAAAATTTGTGATCACAGCTACAATACGCCATGCATGGCCAGTGATGTCCACACATGCATTTATACCAGGTAATAAAAACCATTATCAGAAAAATTTTAATTAATGAAACACCAGTTGTACCCTGTGCTTCATTAATTAAATTTTTGATGATTATTCCTATAAATAGTGTTTGGAATCTAATATTATTTCAGCCGTGGAAATATTGCCCACTCATGGAAAGTGACCAATCCACGGTGGCCATTCTACAGCACTGCATATCAAGACAACAAAAATAGTCAAAGTCAGCAGATTGTGGATGCCTTGAAAGGACTCTCAGTCCAGGCTTTGGCAACTGGGCTGGATTCAGTTATCTCAATAAAGTTGAACTTGTCTACAATTGTAAGTCAGCTGTTGGCCACCTGGTAGCTTTCTAGGAAACATCAACAAAGTATACAGTGCCCATGTTTGAAGCCCTCAAAAGTTACCTTCTCTCTCAATCTGAATTTAAATTTCTAATCACCAAACATGCTTTTGACCTGTACATCAGAGCCTACCTAATTATAAATTTCTTTAATAAATAACCCTGGTATATGCATGTCGCTTCCAAATACCAAATCTTTAGCATACCATTAGTACAAATATAACCTGTTAATTGCATATAGGTTACAGAGTATATTCTTGTAAATTGAATAAAAAATCTTGATTTTGCAATTAATTACTAATTTAACTGCAGAATTCCTCATGTTCATAGACCATTTCTATGCACTTTTGATCCAATGTAAGCATTTAAACTGTTTTGTCTTGTTTGACAGAGCTAGAAAAAATACTAATAAAATAATATTTAGCGACGGCATATTGGAATTTCACCAAATTACTGTTAATTGAATATTTTGCACTTGCAAAGCGGCTATTCAGTTAAAAGGCTGCCACTGTATTTTGTTCAAACTATAACCCATTTTATTTCACCCCGTTCACACACACTGATGTCAAAGTACAGACATTTCAAGTAGTAATTTTTTCCCATAATGCAACTAGGAAGTTAACAATTCAATCTTGTTTGGCAGAGCTCATTGAGCTCTGTCAAACAAGAATGAATTGGTTAAATGCCTAGTTGCATTATGGGGAAAACTTGCATCTTGAAATTTTGATGGTCCGATTTAGTATGAAAAGGGTTTACAACTTTATAAAACTGCATAAAATGATGTAAAAACACTGTTGTGATACAGCCATAGATAAAACTAAAACTAATACTAAACTATATTTATTCTGTATGTAAATAATGAATTGAAATATAAATTTACATGCATTTCTTGTTATTTCTACTTCTTATTTCAGCTTTCTGTTTTTTCTTCCAGTGTGAGTGTACCACGTACAGTTGTGTTACAGAAAGGTCATGAAGGTTATGGCTTCGTTCTTAGAGGTGCTAAATGTAAGTACAAATTTGTTATGATTAATATCGCCACCAACAGATATCTGTATTCTGTTGTGTTCATAAAATAAGCCTCTTGTGGAAAGTTTTTTAAAACTCCGACACCAATCTGTACTGCCTTTTCTGCTCTCCTATTAACAGACAAGCAGTTAGAGCCAAATATTGCCAATAGAAATCACAAGGTACCCAACTCCAGCAGGTCACTTCAGGTTTTTAAAAATTTTTGAAACTTGTTGAATTCAAAAATAAATGTTTTAAGGTCTTGAAATTACCTGAAAATGTCTTTTAATTCTCAAGACCATTGAAAGTGCTTGAAAGAGCTTGAAAGCAAAACAGTGTTACCATGGTCCATACACTTCTCCTAGAAACTGAAAAATACCAGAATACTTTACCCCATTTCACCCTTTGCCCACCCCCCCCCACCCCCTTCCAGTTATGGAAACCTAGATGAAACCCCAGTGACACTATATACATGTAAGTGAAATAAATGCCAAGTTTGGTGGTGATTCCATGGATGATTTGGGTGAAGTTAGAGAACTTGGACAAACACATATTTCTACAATAAAATTTACCATTGTAATCCCTTTTCACCCAATTCCACTCTTTTCGCCTCCACATATGGAAACTCCAAACGCAGTACACATACCCAGCTTGGTGGTGATTTGATGTACTGTGTAGGAGAAGTTAATGAATAAACCTACACATTCAATCGCAAATTAATAGATTTGAGCCAAGAACTGATCAGTTCTGTTATTTTTTCAAGAGATAATCTTTAATTTTGCCAAAAAATAATATTTATTCCTCTTGTTGGCTCATCTCTTCCAATATCTCAATGTAACAACCTTACAAAGCCCATTTATTGAGTGTGCATGGTTTGTATTTCCAAAGAAGGAAAACCTTTTTGATCTTATTTAGGAATAAATACAGGGCAGTCACCATGGACTGGTCATTTTCCACACTTGGGCAGTGATGTCCACGTGTCCATTTACCAAGTAATAGAAAACATTATCAGCAAAATTTTAATTATTGTGTCCATGGAAGTATGACCCACTCGGGGAAAGTGACCAGTCCATGGCGGCATACTGTATTATTATTGTTCTGAACTCATGTCAGTTGAATGGTTGAATATTTTGTTTCAGAAAAATTCTGAAATTACATGATATTTAAATATAGGAATCCTATGTACACGTCAATAAATGAAAATCGAAAAACAATTACATGAAGTAGTTAAACTTCTTATTAACAGGAGTTGAATTTTAATATCCCAGTATGTGTTGAGAATCCTGTTGTGACTTTTGATGGTTTCATCAGAATAATGATTCCCCTCAGGTAATACTGCAGAAAAATTAATACAACGCAAGGTATGCTAATGACAGGCACCACCATTTGAGACTTTTTTGCATTAACCCTTTACCTAACATTGCAGCCAAAAACAGCCAGAAAATTAACCAGAATAAGCCTACCACAGCCTAAAATATCTTGGAAGTTTCTCAGTAAAACCATACAAATATGGATATCATTAGAACCAGCTCGATGAGCTGGTTCTAATGATATCCATATTTGTATGATTTTATTTAAAAATTGTGAAATGTTTTCAAAAAATTTGAAACTTAATTTACTTTTTAAAAATACTGTGTTAGGTAAAGATTAGGTAGGGCCCTGCGATTTGGATATTTTAGTTCGAGTCGATTCAGTTCTAGTTTAAAACTCGCGAGTTGAGTCATTTTTCGAGTCCATTCTTATAAAACCGACGGCCCGATTTCTTCTCAAAGGAGTTGGATTTTACGTTCTTTCATCACGTAAATGCGACTTCACTCGGCTAACTATTCCATGTATACATATTTTGGTACAAGCTAATGACCTTTCTTGCCTGTTAGAACCTCCAAGTAACATGAGGCATCAGTAAATCGTGTTGGTATCATTTAACAGTGATATGAACAGGGTTTTGTAACATATTTTCCTATTTCTTTCGTGGCCAAACTGGATTATTGCATCGTTTAAAGAAAGAACTCACAATGAAAACTCTGCCGTTTATCAGGACCGAATCGACTCAAGAAAAAGGACATCTGCGAATCGGAGACGAGTCGAGTCAGTTTTGCGTTCCAACTCTAAATTCAAGTAATCGCAGATCCCTAGTAAAGAGTTAAAAGTTTTTCCTGATCCAGGTTAACCATTTGAACCTATGAGTCCTTTTTCCGACCCAGGGACACGATGTATCATAATTTTATAAAGTAGGATGACTGCTTAATGAATGTGTGGGGTAGCCCAATCAATATTTTCAATGTGCAGGCTGAAAATATTAAGTGGTCTACCCCGAAATAATGAATATGGACTCTTCCAAATGCTGCCATTGAGCACACATTGAAAATACCATCAGTTTTCAAGGAGTTAAAGACAACAATACCAGGGTTTTTTTTGCAGATATCTGTAAAATTATATTACATATCCTGGAGTGAACAGCACAAGTATAAATAATTGGCTTCCTGTGATGTGGTCATGAGAAGTGATAGATGCTGAAAGTGACTTTAATCTCCTGCACACTGATGTTAGAATATTAAAATTTTAACATCCACATTTTCTCATAATGCAATCAGGAATTTAATCAATTCAGTCTTGTTTGACAAAGCTTATCTTCATCATGTTAATTGCATATGTAGAGATCTTACCAAAATCTTGTCTTGTCTTGTCATTATTGGAAAGCTCTCTATAAAAGAGCTTCCCAATGAATGATAACAAATCAAGAATTTGGTGTCGCATGTGCAACACTATGCCTCATCTCCGACTGTATGTCTTGGTAGGCTTGGGGAGTGGCATGGAAATTATTAGATATATCCTACTGATGATATTTAGATGATCTCCAATGAGTTTGATTTTGTATGAAATTTCTGTATCGAGTTCAGTAAAATCAGTTTAAGATGAAGTTTACCAAGGCTCAGATCATGATGAATTTGAGATTACTTTCATTACATGGTGTGTAATCTAATCTTTTTGCTAATGTAACGACTAAAAAAGGACACTGCTGTTCACAAAAATTGCCAGCCACTTTTTTTTTACTGTGTTAATTTTTTGCCTGAAAACATAGTCTTAAGCTATGTTTTCGAGACAAAACATGCATATTTTTAGTTCTTCATGAAATCTTTGTTACAAAATATCACCTGCTTTTCATATCAGGTATTTATTTTTTGGTGTTTAAGATAACATACTTATGCACAATGGCTAATCGTGACCGTGACAGTTTTATGGGTGGAGAAAGCCGGAGGACACAGAGAGAACCACCGAGCATCAACGAGCAAGTGTCAGCTCCTCAACATTCTAATTTTTCTGTTCAAGATCCGCTCAAGCAGGGTTACAGCAGTTGTGCAGTACGCCTTAGTACACGGCGTCATCGTACCCCCACTGAGGCAACCGGGATAAAGTGCCTTGCCCAAGGACACAATGCGGGTCGTCCTGGAAGGGGATGAAACTCGGGACCTCTAGCATAGAAGTCAAACAGTCTACCACTGAGCCACCTTGCTCCCTCGTATCAGGTAAACAGTTAATGAAACAAAAGAGAAGATAAATTCAATTCTTGAGAAACAAATCACTTCTAATGTGGGCATTGGCTTCTGACATCATTCCTGTATTAGACATGTTGTGATATTTTCTGTAATGAGCTATTTAATTGGTATTACGTAATAATTAGGAATTTATGAAAAAGTGTACCTTAATACTTGCTGGAAGTTCTCAAAGGTAATCCAGTAATTGACAGGAAATCTCATATTTATTCTGAAAAAGAACTGCACTTCCAAGATCTTAACCCTTTGCCCAATGCAGACGATATCAAAATTTATTTTAAATATCATTTTTTTTAATTTTTCAAAGAATTTCAACAAAACCATATTATGTGACCCCTTATTGGAATGAGCTCAACAAGGTTGTTCCAAAGAGGGGTCACATAATATGGTTTTGTTGAAATATTTTGAAAAATAAAAATTTTTCAGCTGCTGAATTTGCATATTATGCCGGTGGATATGATCAATTCATTGGGTAAAGGGTTGAAGCTCAGAACCCTCGTTTTTTTTTACTCTAAATCACCCTTATTATCCCCTGCCAAAATGAAGTTTGCGGGGGATATAGAAATGGGGTCCATCTGTCTGTCTGTTCAGCTGTTTGTCTGTTCATAACAACTTTGGACCTTCATATCTCAGTCAGTGAATGATGGATTTAAATGATCTTTGGGATGCTGATAGACCACCATGGGAGAAAGGATATTCACAAGTAACAAGTTTTGTCCATTTTTGTTCTAGAGTTATGGGCCTTTTTTCCACTTTTCTCAACATAGAAACCCTTTGCGGGAGGATACCGGTGACGTTGCACCTTGTTTAGTTTGGAGAGTTCCTTGGTCTTAGAACATGTGCTGCAGAAGGTATAAGGCAGCCTTCTCAAGTCAGGAGGGAGAGAGACTTCTTAAAATCTTTTTGTTTATTAATAAAGAAATATTGAACACATTTGTGTTCAGTAGTATTTATGTTCCTTTTTCGAAAACTAAATACTGTCCGCATAATTTTTAAGTTATTTTCTGCTGAATATAGCAAACTGGATGTTTACAAAATAATTATAAGAAACAAATGCTGTATTTCATGCTTTGTTACAATCATGTGTGCATAAATAAACACCAATCAAAAAGGGGGTATGGTGGCTCAGTAGGTATAAGTGCAGGCTGCAAGCCGAGAGGTGCTCAGTTTAAATCCCACCTGTGGCAACTGTGTTGTATCCTTGGGCAAGACACTTCACCTCTATTGCCCACATGGGGGCCTGGTGGCATTGTGTACTAAAGCATACTGCATGTCGATGGCGCACATGTCTTCAACCAGTGCTAACCCTGCTTGTATGGAGTTAGTATGTTGGGGAGCCTGACATCTGCTCGCCATTGCTCAGTAGTTCTCTCTAGGTACTCCGGCTTCCTTCACCCATAAAACTGTCCAACACAAGGTGACTCTGGCTGTTGAAAGTGTCATTAAACACCAATAAATAAATAAATACCAATCAAAAAGATAAAAATTTTCTTATAATTTTGGAAGACACTCCTAGTCAATAAAAATGTTAATCAAAGGGGTATGTTAAGTGAGGGAGGAGGGTTTAATTTCAATAAGGGTTTGGCTTTATGGGAAAGAGTTGATTGTGTCAGCCTTTATGTTGATGAGTGGATATATAATATATGTATCTCAAATCTTGTTGCCAACAGAGACACTGATATGTAGAATAGAAAGTATTTGCCATAGTAAGCTAGCAAATAGGCATTGTAATTAAGCAACTGAAATGTGTCCACAAAGAAGATAAATCTTGATAAACTTGAAGGAATTTACTGCCCAATGATTATAACTACATGTACCCAAAAACATTATCTAGATGAATTATTCATGTCTTGTTAAAATGCTTTTACTGTGCTAGCATTCTTTAATGTTTCTCTATTAACCCATAGTTCATATTTTTAAACCTTTCTTTAAGTTTGAACCCGCTGAGCATTTTCCTGATTTTCAGGATATTTTTCATCACATCTAGTCATGGCTGCTGTAAAGCAGCCATGACTAGATTTAATGAAAAATTCATCTAAATTTAAATCAAGGAATTATTCGTGAAAAATTCCATTCAATTTCCAGGGGTAAAATTTGGTTAAATGTGCCCAAATTATAATTATTTCAGTGGTAAGTGGAGTCCTTCTGTCCTGGGCAGGAATATCTGCCAGTAGCATGCAAGGAGTTAAACTGGCCCACAAAAATCAAATTTTACCTGAACTGTCGGGGGATGTTTCCACCCGTCAGAGATTTGTCTTATCCTTTACTCCTTTTTATACCTGCAGATGCAGAAAGTGACCTTCACATAACATAGCATTTTAAACTCAGCCAGTGCTATTCCCCAAAATTTGTCAATTCAGTTTTTGTATTTTTGAATTTTTGTCTCAGAAACAAAGTTGTGACCCTTCATTGGAATGCATTCATTCAGTGAGCATTCCATATCATAAGCTGTATTTTTTTTCAGGAAAAATATGAACATTTTCATTATTTAAGAAATATTAAGATGTCTCCTTTGTGTGTCTGGTAAAGGGTCAACAATTAATAAACAAATAAAATTTATTCCTTTTAACCTTTTACAGCCTAGGCTGGCTCTACTCCTGAATCTGCCACTTGGCAAACCATAGGAAACATTGTTCGCCCAATTTGTTCAACTCTCTTTTTGCAGTTTGTGAGTTTCTCAACAGTGATTTTGAGTTTTGTCTGCATTATAAAGGTAGACAAGTCTTGTGGGAAACCAGTGCTAAGATATTTGAAGTATTTGAGTGCAGGAAAACCATATTTGGGCCTCAATCTTAAGTGCAGATGCCACAACTGGGTGTAGTTTATATTATCTTTGAAGTGAATTCATTTCATCTATATGGATTTGCCTGGCACTCTCTCATAAACTGTATCAAGGCAAAAACATGTGAACAAATTTTGACAACCCTCCAAAATTTAGTACTCTATCAGTTAAGCATTCAGTTGGGAGTGCTGTGGCTCGCCAGGGGTAACTGCATGGTGTCCTTGGGCAAGGTATTTAATACTGATTGCCTATGTGGGGGCATGGTGGTTCTGTGTACCAAGACATACTGCACATTGATGGTGTACTTGTCTTCAACCAATGCTAAACATGCTTGTAGGGAGTTAGTACGTTGTTGAGTCTGGGAGTTGCTTACCATTGCTCAGTGGTTCTCTCAGGGTACTCTGGCTTCCCCCACCCATGAAACTGTGTGACACATGGTGACCCTGGTTGTCAAAAATGTCATTAAATCTCAATAAATCAATAAATAAGTATTCAGTTATATGATCTGTTGAAAAGAAGCCCCTGATGTTGTATATTTTATTTTTATCTCTATATATCCTTTATTTTATATTTTTATTTATAGCACATTCAGCAACAGGCAACATTGACTTCCAACCAACAGCAGAATTCCCTGCTTTACAGTACCTGGATAGTGTGGATACAGGTAGTCAAGCAGATAGGGCTGGGTTGAAGCCAGGAGATTTTATACTAGAGGTAAATTTAAGCTGCGTCATTACTGATATATTTTATCTGTTTACATAACTCTGCCAGGTGAGATGTGTTTCAACTTGTCTTTGAAGAACTGTTTGTGTTTAATTTACTTACCCTTCTAGTCTAGTGTTCATGATTCGCTTCATAAAAAAAGACACTATTGCCCACAGCAAGCAGATGACAATTTCCATTTTGGATTTGTTAGTAGGTTCAGGTAATAATCCAATCCTACAGCCCAAATGGGCTGTAGCATTCAATTATTGCTGATTTTCTCTGCCAGTGTGTTGTGCAATGTATCATTTGGTTTTTCAACCTCCCCAGCAAGTGGAGCAGTGCTCGTTTCTCTCTGGTAAACAAATGTTGCTTTTCTGGTAAAATAGGACCTGATAACTAAATGCTTAGGGTGGAAATCCTGGGCAACATGGGTATCAATGATTGGCTAAATTTGGCTTCATACCTATGTTCTGATCATGATATAGCCATGGATGCTGACTGTGACCTTAATGATAAAGAAAAAATAAATCCTAGTAGGTGGAGCAGTGCTTGTTTACTCTGCTTTTGTGGTAAAATCAGACCTGGTAAACCAATGCCTGGGGTGGAAATCCTCTAAAGTGAACAGCGTAGGAATAAACGATGAATTTATACTTGTGTTGCAGTTATGATGTAGCCACAGGTGCAGTAAGTGACCTTAAACACATATAAATAAAGAAATAATCATTTGCTTGAAGATAGCCAAATTTTCTTTTAAGCAAATATCAATGCATCTTCCCATTTATTTATCAAACAGCTGTAAAGATTATCAACATATTGAAATGAAACAACTAAAATGTTGGAATTTTCTGATAAAAATGAGGACGAATAGGAGAAAAAGAAGTCTGGACAGCTTGTACTTAGACAATGAGAGCTGTGACCTAATGAAATAAAATAATTACAACAGAAATACAGTGAAACCCTGTTAACCCTTTACCCAACGCCGACGATATCAAAATTTATTATTTTAAATATCATTTTTTTAAATTTTTCAAAGAATTTCAACAAAATCATATCATATGACCCCTCATGGGAACGAGCTGGTGGATGCAGGCAATTCGTTAGGTAAAGGGTTAACTGAATAGCCACTTTGTCATTGAAAATGATTTGTTGAACAGAAAGTTTATCATTTCATACATTCTAGCGATACTCTGTACATTTATGCTATTACATCTTGTTGACAGAGCTCACTGGGTTTTGTTAAATAACATATAATAGATTAAATGCTTATATTGGATGTACTGAAGTCAAATAGGTCCCTAAACATGACGAATCATCAGTCATTTGTTGAAGTAATTCTTCAATATATCAAAGATTTCTAATACAGTTATTGAATTGGAGTTTACCCTATAACACATATGCATTTAGCTGGTAAAATTTGTGCTGAAGTTATGGTGAATGGTTTGGTGTTTGGAAGTTATATTAGGCCTAACAAAATAAAAAATATGTTTCTCAGACCCTCATGCATGGTCCTTTTGGCTGCCACATGCTCTCTTTTTATAACCAATTTAAACTTAAAAAAAATAAAAATTAAATGGTTTATGTCTGATATTTTACCCAAGTTACAAAAATTGATGAATTTGTCCCTTGAGTACAAGAAGGCTTTGCAATGCTTTAGCATTGCAAAGCCTTCTTGCACTCAAGGGATGAAATACACCACCACCCATGCTATTCTGTAGATTATGAAGCCTAAAACTTGAACCAAGAACATGAACTTTTGATGGCAAAGAAGTAATTACTGAAATAAAAAATAAAATAAAAAACAGCTCGCCCGCATGCAATTTTACAAATAATGGCCTGAGAAACAGAAAATCTACTTTGTGTGGCCTTACAACAAACAGTGTGTTGTTCAATTAAGAGACACTTAATCCTGATTGCCCATGTGGGGGCATGGTGACACTAAGGCGTACTGCACGTCGATGGTGCACTTGTCTTCAGCCAATGCTAATTTGGCTTGTGTAGAGTTAGTACGTTGGGGAGTCTGACAGTTGCTCACCATTGCTCAGTGGTTCTCTCTGAGTGCTCCGTCTTCCTCTACCTGTAAAACTGTCCAACACGATGTGTTCCTGGCTGTTGAAAGTGTTGTTAAACACCACTAAATAATAGTTAGGAAAATAACGTGGGTTTCTTCTGCAACACGATTTCATTGGGATTTCACTCTTCATTATCAGATCTCAGTGCCTACCTGGCATCTATGGCTAATTTATTTATTATAATATTGGAGTTCAATGACACTATTCAAAATCTTGAGTCATGTCAGATAGTGTTATGGCTGGAGAAAGCCCGAGGGACCAGTGGCAAATAACTGTCGTACTCTCCAACAACTTATTAACCCGCGTCTTGACTAGAATTTTACAACGTCATGTTGTTTGTTTTTTTCGTCCGGATTTTATGCTTTATCAGTAAATGACCGGCAGGGGAAAAAGGGTCCATTGGCAGACCCTCAGCCATGGGTGGAAACCCTGATTTATGACAGAGTGCGTGTAGGCACTCTCCCATAAATTGTTACAAGGCAAAGGCATGTGATCAAATTTGACAACAAAAAATAATTCTGCTCTCAGTTGAAAATAAGATAAAATTTGGGGTTTTTTCTCCAAGGTGGGGAGTACTTCAAATGATCGTCTTTGACATCAGTGGCCAGAGAATGTTAAGCATGCATTGCAACTACAAAATGCTTATTATTATGAAAACTTTTATATGTAACCCTCTGCACTCTGATGTCAAAATGGCAAAGTTTTCAACAGCAAATATTTCCCATAATGCAGTTTGATATTTAACCAAATATACCTTGTTTAACAGAGCTCAGTCAAACACGATATAATTGGTTAAATTCATAGTTAAACAAGAGAAAAACTGGGTGATTTGAGAACTACCAGTGTTCTTGGGGTTAAAGGTCTCTGGTATTCATTTACTGTTCATTTGCAAGATTAATGGGCCACGTGTGGCCTGTTAATATTAATGTCAACAAACTTATAAATGAAATTCCTGTCAGACATATACAGTTAAATGTGGAGCATTTTTTTCTGGTACATAGGAAAAAATATATTGATGTACAAGGTCTATTGAACAAGACATTAATAAAATAAATGCTCAGTTTATCACCAGTGTACAGGAAAATGGCGATGTTCCTGTTAATTGAATATTCCTATTAACTGATGATTTTTCACTGATAAAGTGGGTATTCAGTTAACAAAATTCCACTATACTAATTATGTTTAACCCTTTAGCTAATACAGTATTTTTAAAAAATAAAATAAATTTCACATTTTTCAAAAACAAATTTCACAATTTTTCAATAAATCCATGCAAATATGGCTATCATTAGAACTAGCTCAATGAGCTGGTTCTATTGATATTCCTTATTGGTATGGTTTTATTGAGAAACTTCCGAGATATTTTAGGCTGTGGTAGGCTTATTTTGGTTAATTTTCTGGCCATTTTTGGCCACTATGTTAGGTAAAGGGTTAAGGTGATACATTATGCAGTGAAAGAGAGCTGCCTTGATATACATGGACATAGAGTTAACCCTTTTCCCTAAGGGCTTTACCAGCCAGTGCTGTTCTGAAAAAAATGCTAATTGAACTTCCTTATTTTAATTTTTGCCTCAAAAACGTAACTTATGACCTCTTATTGGAATGAGCTTCTTCCAATGAGGGATCATAAGCTATATTTTGGAGTCAAGTATAGAAATTTTTTGTATTCAAATATATTTGCATATGTCATTCTCTGTTTGTGCTGGGCAAAAGGTTGGCAAAAGTGTAGCAAAATTGAAAATGTTAGGTTTTTCCTCCTTTTATGAACTGTCCTTTTAAGTTTTTGGACTTGGTCTCAAAATACCATTGAAGATCCTTGGATTTAACTCACAAAGATTGTTCAAAGAAACCTTTAATTCAAGTCCAGAAATTGGATGTGTAACCTGATTAAATGTTTACCTAACACAAAATAGCAGATGATCGGTTGCAAAGAATTCTGAACAACTATAAATCTTCATATTTTGCCTAAAAACATGGCTTATGCTGCCTCCCCACCCACCCCCCTCCCCCTCCACAGTTTTCATTGGAACAAGCTCAATAAGCACATTCCAGTGAGCAGTCATAAGCAATATTTTTGAGGCAACAGAGTGGAGCCCACTTAATTGGATATCTCTTAATTGTATATCCCTGTTAATTGAATATAATTTTCAAACACAAAACCATTTACCATACCTTCAGTACAAATTTAATCTGTTAATTGCATATGGGTTGTAGAGTAAACTCCTGTTAATTGTATATAAATTTTTGTAATATGTCGAAAAAATTACTGTGACATGCACCAAATTCCCCTTATTTATGAACCTTTTTGGCCTCACTACATCCAATACAGGCATTTATTCTATTATATCTTGTTTGACAGAGCTCTATGAGCTCTGTCAAACAAGATATAATAGAATAAATGCTCAGTTTACCTCCGGAACACAGGAAACTGACCAAATCCCTGTTAATTGTATACTCCTGTTAATTGAATAATTTTCACTGGCAAAATGGATATTCAATTAACAGGATTCTACTGTAATTGCAAAATTAAAAAAAACAAAAAATGCAAATGACAATTTTTATGACTAGCAATGCCCAGATTGTTCCAGTTGATTAAGTATTGATGCCGGGAGTGCTGAATTATTTTTTGATTGTCAAAATTTCTTCACATGTCTTTGCCTCATTACAATTTGTTGGAGAATACCTAGAAGCATTCTGCCATAAATTTAAACAATTCAAATTCATACAGACCAAGTAATTTCACTTCAAAGATAATAATAATGAAGCCATCCACAAAGTATGACACCATTAACTGGTAGAGTGCTGGAAGCCCATATTTCCATGGGCTTTACTCTGAAGTGTCAGTACCAGCACTTAAAGGCTTCATATTTTGTGGATGTTGTTCATACCACCTTTGAAGTGAAATTATTTAGTCTGTTAGGATTTGCTTTGTTACAATTTATGGGAGAGTGCCTATTGGCACTCTCCCATAAATTGTAACAAGGCAAACATATGTAAACAAATTTTGATGACCAAAAATAATTCAGCACTCTACCAGTTAAATTGTAGTACCGGATTTCAGAATAAGCCTGAGTATGGACATTCAGCACTGTACCAGTTAAGAGGAGAGTACATTGTATGCAGCGAGCATACCTTCAGTTGCAGCACTCTTGATTTTTAACATGCAGAAGATTTTTGACATTGTATGCCCTTTTCTTGTGTCAACACAACATGTGAAAAATAGGATTCTGTGTTAGTTAACCTTTCAGGCTTTCATTCCAAGGATACTGACAACAGAGGTAATTTGCATTTTTTTGTTTCAGATTAATGGAGAAAAAGTTGTTCAAGCTACTCACGAGCGAGTTGTTCATTTAATTAAGAGTAGTGGTGGAAGGCTTGTTCTTATAGTTGTAACAGTTCGATCTGTGGACAAATCAAGTGATTGGTTTGTTCACCAAGATGGTTCAATGACCCTCCCATCAAGGAAGAAACAAGGTAAATGTCTTATTGTTTTCTGAGAGCTTTTAGACCACACAAAATAAACTAATTGATTCTCAGGCAATTTTTGTTTCAAAACAGTGAGTAAAGCTGAGCATTTTTAGCTCAAGTTGACAAAGTCAAGATAAGCTATTGCTACTGCTATTGCTGTTATGCATGCAGAAGTCTGTGAGTCTGTTCACATTTTCTTTAGCACAGGCTACACCTCGTAGTTCTTGTTCGATCACCACCACCAAATTTCAGGTGCAGGTTCGAGGTCATTTCTAGATGAGAACATCCCATTTTGGTTGCGATCAGTCAACCATGATGACTGCATGGATTTCAAACCCAAAAACCTTTAGCACAGTCTACAGGTCATATTTATGAAGGGGTTTCATTGTAACTTTGTAGGATGACTCCGTATAATGTCTGGCTCAGAATGTCCTATTTTGGTTGGGTTTGGTCAACCATGACGACGGCAGGGGCATGTTACCAAGATTCCTTTAGCACAGTCTACAGGTTGCATTTATGAAGGTATTTCATTGTAAATTGGTAGGATGACTCAGTATATTGTCTAGATGAGAGTGTCCTCTTTTGGTCATGATCGGTCAACCATTATGGCCTCACAGGCACATGACCCAGATTTGTTTAGCACAGTCTACAGTTCAAATTTATGAAGTGATTTCAGTGTAACTTGGTAGGATGACTCGGAATGATGCCTAGATGAGACTGTCCTATTTTCGTCATGATCGGTCAGCCATTACCACCACTTGGGCACGTGACCAATATTCGTGTAGCACTGTCTACAGGTCATATTTATGAAAGGATTTCATTGTAACTTGGTAGGGTGACTCAGTATGATATCTAGATGAGACTGTCCTATTTTGGTCATGATCAGTTAACCATGACTGCTGGATGTGCATGTGACCTAGATTCCTTTAGCAAAGTCTACGAGTCATATTTCTGAAGTGATTTCATTGTAACTTGATAGGATGGCTTGGTATAATGTCTAAATGAGCACATCCTCTTTCAGTCGCGATCGATCTACTGTGATGGCCACTCTGGCACGAGACTTAGATTCCTTTGGCACAGTTTACAGATCCTATTTATTTGGGAATGATTTTACTGGTTTGGTAACTTTTGTTGACATACATAAACTGTGAGGGCCACATCAACCCAGGCCTCAATTCTTCAGTACAGTCACTCCTCAAATTATTCTTGTTGAAAACATAGCAAGTGTTGTACAGAACATTCACAAATTCTCAATTATCACAATTCTTGTCTTATTTCATAATCCTTTCACAAACATTGAACAGTATCCTTTTCATCAAACATTACACACAGTCAAGTTAAGCTGCAGTGTCATTGAAACTTTCATTTTGTTTTCCAGTTTGATTACGGTTTTTGTCTCAAACTGCAAAACTGAACCACAAGACCCAACAAAAACCTACTGAATAGTTTTACTGTGTTTGTGTGTAACCTGATCAAACTATCTTACTGGGAGGGAACTGCACTAGTCTGAACTCTTGTCACTTTGTCTGACTGGCAAAGGGGCAAATCTGTCATGTTCTCATTATCACATTTTCTCCCTTAACACATCCACTGGATGAGTCAATAGGAGATTTCATTACTTTCCAAAGTGTGATTTACTGGGATTTCCGTGTTTGATTATAAACGACAACTTCACAAGTGAATTATGCAATCAACAATTAGGTCATGTATCTGTGTGCGCAAACGAAGATGCTTTGCCATGGGTGTAATGAGGACTTCATTGTTTTTTTGTTTTTTTTTTTAACCCTTTACCTAACTTGAAAAGCAGACGACACTTGCAAAAAAAATTCTTGAATAACTATTATTTTCATTTTTTGTCTCAAAAACATAGGTTATGACCCCTCATTGGAACAGGCTCGACAGGTACAACATCCCTCACCTCTCATGTATTATTTCACGTAACCAGTCCAGTCAAGCGATTACTCTCTATTCATTTTCTCTAGGGCCTAATTCTGACTTTGATCACTTTTTGCTGCAACCGAACAGGTGCCCCAACATGATGTCTCTGGGAAAAGTTTATTGAACTCTGTCAAACAAGAATGAATTAGTTAAATTTCTTGTTGCACTTTGGGGAAAAATGCTAATTTGGAATTTCAGAATATTGACATCAGTGTGCAAGGAGGGTCCATAGAAATAATTTTAGAAATGGGTTATGATGTCTGAATTTTTTGGGCTACCATAATATACATGATAGAAGTTTTATTTATTCTGACCACTTGTATTAAATGTACCCTCTGTTCTGGCTATTTCACCCAGTTAGGGAACTTTGAGTGGAATTAAGAATTTCACAGTTTTTGAGGTTTTGGTAGGGCATTTTGTATACCTTTTTAATAATCTGGCAATTCAACAATCATTCTTGTTTATTATTTTTCTTTCTTTCTCTTAGCTCCGGCACCTCCAAGACGAGACCCTGACACATCATTGTCATACAGCAAGGCAAGAGCCAAATCTATGGCAGAAGGTTTAGCTGAAATCGGTGAGTTTACTAGAAAGAGATTTAATTCTTTGTATGGAAACTGGGCTTGGCCTACTTAATTGAATATTGTTCTATAGAATGACTAATAATTGCAAACAAATTTCAAACAACAAACTTTGGCCATACCTTTAGTACACATTTAACCTGTTGGTTGGGTATAGACAGTGGAGTAGAACCCTATTACTTGAATTAAATTATTCCCAAATTCCCCAACTTCACAGACTGAGATTTTTAGAATAGCGCTGGGGCGCAGTGGCATTGCGGTAACCGGTTCTCGTCAGATCACCAAAATTAAGCAACATCGAGCCCGGTTAGTCCTTGGATGGGTCCGTCTGAGCAATTGATTCGGACTCCCACATTGTGCCCATGAGCCAGGCACTTCACCCTGATTGTCCACATGGGGGCACAATGATGCCATGTACCAAGGCGTACAGCACGTCGATGGTGTGTATGTCTTCAACCAATCTAACTCTGTCTGTGCTGCAGTGCGGAGTTACGATGTTGGGGAGCTGGCAGCTGCGCGTCGTTGCTCGGTGATTCTCTGGCTTCCTCCACCCATAAAACTGTCACCGACACATTATGACCTTGGTTGTTAATGTGTCGTTAAACCCTAACAAATAAATAAATAGAATAGCGCTGTCTGGTTTTCCCCATTATGTATGGTAAAGGCTTAACAGAAGTTTTTAATTAGCAGGAATTTAATACTTTTTCTGTAATCTAGTGATAAAGTAATCATATTCTAATGCATCTTGTTTGACAGAGCTCAGTTACTCCAGCCTTGTTGGAGTAATTCTTTGATAGGGTACGTACGGGTCAAGAAATCCTGGAAAAGTCATGGAAAACAAAAATATTTTTTCCAGGCCTGGGAGTTTTGTAAAAATGGGGGTTTTTTGGCTGTAGTCTGGAAAAGTCATGCAAATCCACCATGATAACGATGCAATATGCCATTTCCCCGAAAAATCATGCTTAACCTTTTACCCAATGCAGACAATATCTAAAATTTATTATTTTAAATATTTTTTTCAAATTTTTCAAAACATTTCAACAAAACCATATCATGTGACCCCCTCTGTGAGCTCGTTCCAATGAGGGGATCACATGATATGCTTCTGCTGAAATTTTGGGAAATTTTTTCATTTTTTTCAACTTCTGTATTTGTATATTATGTGGGTGGATGTGGTAGATTCATTAGGTAAAGGGTTAAAATGCCTGAGAGCATGGTGATCATATTAACAAGGGAAAGGTCATGGAAACTAGGTAGAAAGTTTTGGAAAAGTCATGGAATTTGATTCTCAAAGAAAGTGTACAAACCCTGTTTGATAGGTCACAAGTGTTTTTTATTCAATTAAAGGGATTTAATATTTGTAACTGTATGAATTAAAGAGGTCAAATTTGTACTAAAGGTATGATAAAAGGTTTGATAATTGGAAGTTCTATGCAGTTGAAATGCTTATTTTTTAAGTAGTATTAAGAAATGCTAAAAATTAATAAAAAGTCTTTACATGTAAAGGAGGGTGAATTTTGATAACCTGTTAATTGGTTAACCTGGGAGTGCGATGGCTCAGTGGTTATGGCATTGAACTTCAAACTGAGAGCTCCATGATTCTATCCAAGCCAGGAGTAAATGCATTGTGTCCTTTGGCAGGACATTTAATTCCAATTGCCCACGTGGGGGCACGGTGGCTCTGTGTACCGTGACGTAATGCTTGTTGATGTTGCACCTGTCTTCAACCAATGCTAACCCTGCTTGTGTTGAGTCTTGACAGTTGCTTGCCATTGCTCGGTGGTTCTCTCCAGGTACCTCAGCTTCCTGCATCCGTAAAACTGTCTGAGATAACCCCAGGGCTCGAAATGTACACCTGTCCACCTGTCACTGACAGCCAGACATTGGGTGGAGACAAGTAAAAATAAATCATACCTGTCACATATGACAGGCCAGTTACCCTTCACCTAACAAATCAGCCAAAACCGACTCCATATTAATATACAAAAATCGCCATTCTATTTATTAATTTTTCTCTTCCAAACCATAGCCTATGATCAATGATCAAAAAAATAGGGTTGGTCGGTCAACAATTATTTTCCCTCAATTTTTGTGTGTTTTGCATCAGAAATTGTTGGGATTTTTTACCGATTTGGGGAAAACAATTAGAGCCGGCGGTACAAAATATGGTCGGTTGGGTTCCCTGAACAAATTAATTATTTTTCTCCGGCCCTAGAGCTGTCATCTGCAACTAGTGTTAGATAATGGGTTAATAACCAGTGAATGATTTGATTCTGAAATCAAAGCATCAAGATCAGGGATAAGCCAACAGTATTTGTTCACTGATGAATGGTATAGCACAACATACATGTCGTATACATTTTAAACACAACTTTTCACAGTACTGTGTCTGTATACATGTATTCATAAATTCACACAAGCTTCCAGTGTTCAGGTGAAAATTTGAAGCGACAGGTAAGAAAAAAATCCACCTGTCATGTGTGACAAGTAGAAATTTTGGAACATTTCAAGGCCTGGATGACCCTGGCTGTCAAAAGTGTCATTAAACTCCAATAAATAAATAAATTGGTTAACCTTCTCTTGTGTGAAAAGTAAAATGTTGTTTGGTGAAAGGTTTCAAATTAAGTTCATAATTACCAAAAACATCATACTACTCAGATTTGTTAGTATTGTATAACTCTACTTAACCCTTTGAACTCTAGTGGTATCTTCCATGCCAGTTCAATGGCAGCAATTAGAAGAGTCCATATTCATTATTTGGGGTAGACCAATCTGTATTTTTAACGTGCAGCCTCGGCTGCACGTTGAAAATACGGATTGGTCTACCCCACAATATTTACTGAACAGCCATCCTGTATAATGACATTATAACGTATCGTTCCTGGCAGAAAAGCGCCCGCTGGGGTTCAAAGGGTTAAATGATTGCATGATACAATATTATTGATAAATAGACAGAACTGCAGAAGTGTTTGAATTGGTTCATGTTTGTCACATGAGTTTAGTTGGGCACAAGAATGCCATGAGAGGCAAAGGGTCGCGTAGTATTCTGCACCAAACCACATTTGTGCAATAAAATTAACCAAGCCCGTGCAATTCTGTGTTTATTGCACACATTTGCATTTTTTAAGCAGATCATCTACTGTAAGGTAAAGAAAAATTATTCTGTCCTTCAGAGACATTGAGAAAATACAATGAGAGAAAAATCAAAAATAAAAGATTTTCCTATAACATATAGAAACAATTAGCTCCCTTGATGCACATAAAATATCAATTGTTCAAATTATTTCCCTTGATCTGAATTATGTCATTGTTTTTGATCCTGTGACTGAAGTTGGTCTGAGCCATTCCCAAGTTCTAGTAGTTGGCCTCTCCAATAAATTGTGGCCAGACAAATATAAACAAACACTACTTTTAATATTAGGCAAATATGAAGCCCATCCACAGAATATGAATAATCAAAGACCATGGGTCTATGAGGGCTTTTTTTTAAGAAGGTCTGCATTACTGTTATCACAAAAATAATATTTGTTTCTAGTTATGACCTACTGACAAAGCGCTGAGATTTCAAAAATAAAATGTGAAATCAAGATTGATCAAGAAAAACAAATGCACACAGTATTTCACACTCAATGTTCTCACATTTATTTTCACTGATAAACAGGTGAGATTCTCTAGTGCAGTGGGGAGAAAAGTGAAAAGATTATTTCCACCAGACCGCAACTCAGTATCAATCTGGTTGAAATTCTCTTTTCACATTTATGATCACTGTACTGTATAAACACTTTATAATAAATAGTAATAAAACAAAATCCATATGAACAAAGAACAGTCACAAGTTTAGCGCATAATTATACCATGCCCCTCCCCCCCATCCCCCCCACCCCCACAGTGGGTTGTGCGGGGTATACTAGAATCATCTTGTCCATTCATCTGTCTGGCCACCCATCCGTAGACATAATTTTGTCCCGAGATTTCCTCAGACATTTTTGGACCACTCTTCTCAAAACTTGGTATGAATGTTCATCACCATGGGAACATGTGCACCTGTTTTTATAGTTCTGGTCGGATTATTTTTGCCAGAAATATTCCCCTCTTTGACTTGAAATAGCAGCCACATAAGCCTGAATTTTTTCCGGAGATTTTCTCAGATGTTTATGGGTTGATTCCTTTGAAACTTGGTATGATGGATGTTCACTACCATGGGAACCTGTGCACCTGTGATTATAGTTTTATCTTAGAATAATCATTGTGATGGGGGAAGGGGACATATTGACAGTCCCATCTGGGACAGTTACACCTCTAGTTTTTCCCTGCCCAGAATGTCAAAATTATGTTTTATAAATAAGTACATGTAACATGCAATGCTTCCAGATCGTGGAAATTTGGCAGCAGGTCAATGAAAAGTTATGGAAATTCATCCTCAAATTATGTATGAACCCTGGGTTAGATTAACAAAATTTTGTTCTCTGTAGCAGGTAGGCTTTCAAGTACTTTAGACAGCCTACTGAAGTTGTTACTGGTTTAGTGCTGGAAGCCCATATTTAGGCTTTATTGTGAAGTGCAGGTACCACGATTTAAAGGCTTTATCTGTGGATATGCTTTAAATTATCTTTGAAATGATATTATTTAATCTGTATGGATTTGCCTTGTTACAATTAATGAGAGAGTGCCTAGAGGCACTCTCTCATAAATAGTAATAGGGCAAAGACTTAAGAACGTTTTTTGATGACTCATAATAATTTATCACTCTAGTGGTTGAATTCAATGTTGCATTGTGATCCAGGGGAGCAGATTACATTATGAATCTGTTGGTTTGAATTGGGTAAAGGTTCAGCCAGCCTTGATGAGATTTGTAGAAAGAAAAATTATGGTCTGTCAGTTTTCAACAGATAAAAATGTTCAGAATATAATGTTGGCTAGAAATCACTGGTAAGATTGAAATTGGAGTAGGGGGCAATTAAAAATACATTTATGAAGTTGTTTGTTGTTTAGAATAGTGAAAAGAAGCAAGTTCACAGATCTTCAAAACACTGATTATGGAATGCACACTGATGTCAAAATTCCAACATTTCAAGCAGTTAATCTTTCCCATAATGCTATAAGAAATTAACGAATTCAGACTTGTTTGACCGAACTCACTGAGCTCTGACAAACAAGATTGAACTGATTAAATTTCCAAGTAAGTCTAAATTTCCAAATTGCATTTGGGGAAAATATGCAGCTTGAAATTTGGATATTTCAGCATCAGTGTGCAGAAGGTTAATTTCTGTCTGTTTTTTTTTTTTTGCCACCAGTATAGACCCTGGCTAAGCCAGTCCAACTGAAGCTGACAAACAATATACAATATATTACATCTAGTGTTGAAACAATTATTTGACTGGTTGTAGTTGACAATTACAAAATTGCCCATCCCTTAGTCAGAGCCCCCCCCCCCCCCCCCCAATCCACTGGTCGTAATTAATTTGATGTTTCTGGCTTGTAATGTTGCACAACAGACTGGACAATCGTGAAGTGACCATGACTGAAGCACATGTCAGCAATTGATAGATGTGCAGCCCATAGCAGAGGCTCTTTTCACTATAACAATTTTCTTTATAATTTCACATGATCACTGTTGATTGGGAGTGATGAAAATGGTTGTTCCCCCTCCCCTCCCCCCCCCCCCCCCCCCACACACACACACTCCAATCAATTCATTATTAAAAAATATCAGAAGGGTGAATAATGGTTTGTGACAAGTGAGGCATTCTGTTATGGATTTCATCCCAGGATATTGGTGGGGTGGAAAGAGGAAAATTGTTGACTGATCAACTTGTAATAACTAATGGTGGGCAACTTGTCGACTTTGAAATTTAGCAGTTGTTGTAATCCTAATTACTTTAAACAAGAGTGAAATACATTTTCTTGGATTAATACCAATGATGTCAACTGAACTTTTATGTTATAAAAAATCCAAATTGCCAATTGTTTATTTTTATTTTTACAGAAAAACTTGACCAAGCTCTTCTTGATTATGACAAAGATGATAAATCAGAATATAAAGTGGCTTCAATTCGAGCACGACCCACAAGCAAGAGGAACACTGTTGCACTGGAAGATGTAACAGTTCATGCAAATGAAATGAACCATATGAGTCCATCAGAACTACGCATCAAAAAGTATCATCGGAAAACAAGTTCACACCAGCCAATAGAAAGGAGTAAAAGTACCCCAGATCTGGTTCCTCCTGGTGAAAGTGTTAACTCTAAGGAGATTATCTATGATACACCAATGGTCCAAGAAGAAAGAAGCAGTGGATCACCAGTTCATGTTTCATTAGGTCATTCCAGGAGAGACTCAGAAAATAGTGTTTCCTCTGGTGGTTCAAATCATCATATCTATGCAGCACCTAGTTCATATGTTGCGAGCTTAGGCAGGAGTAAAAAACTGAGCAATGTTGAGTCAGTCAGACATTCAGTGGCAACAGGTATATATCCATATAGCATAGCAACAGATAAAGACATCTCAAAGTCTGGAATTAGAAAAACAAGTACCCCTCCAGATTCTGAAAATTTAACTCCAGTTCCCCGTAGGCCTGCTCCAGCTCCTCCAAAGAAATCTAGTGCACCAGAAATTCCTGTGCGAGCTGAGTTAAAACAAGAGGTTGTGAAGATTTCTACGCCTAACCACTCAGTTTATGCCAATGTGTCGGCAGATATTCAGAAGCAAAAGAAGGAAGAGGAAGCTATTTATGAATCAAGTTTCAGGCCTGGAACACTTGCAAGGTTAAATAACAAGCCCAAGGGGACTCAAGTTGGACAACAGAGTGCACAATCATCTGAACAAACTGGAGATCAAACGGCTAAGAAAAGCTCTGTTTCAGCTGCAAATGGAATTTCACAAGCCATATCAAAGCATCAGGAACGGTACTATGAACCCGAACCAGACTATGAAAGTGATGAAGATAAAAAACGAAATACCACTATAAAACATCAAGTTTTAGTGCATACTGAAAATAACAATAGGAATAAACAGGCTAATGCCTCACCTATACTCAGCTCTTCAGTCACAGTCAGAAAACAGTCTGAAACAACTGTCTCTGATAATACAAAAAGCTCTCATGTTGCTGGATCTTCTCTTGTCAACAACCAGTCAAATGCTACCTCAGTAAGAAAACCATCTATTACTGTGATATCTATTGGAAATAATGGCAGTGACACTACTCAAAGAAGAAAGTCTCTCTCCAGTGAAATAGTTGTCCAGTCAACTGAAGAAAGAGCTTATTTGAGACCTGATAATAGTGCTTTAAACAATCGCAGAAAATCTGGAAGTGATTTACTGGATGGAGTGCCTATGATAAACAATTACATTATCCCCCCCAAACCTAGTCAGCCACCACCAGCTCCTCCAGTTTCAACTGTAGAAAATGGACATATTTCACCTCCCCCAAAGGAGCCACCACCACCCCCTCCTCTACCTCCACCATTACCATTCTCAGAACAGTCAGCTAATTCTCACTCAAGTCCTTCTGAAAAACTAACACAATCACAGGCAACACCACTGGTGTCTTTGGAAGATATTCGTAAAGCTGCCGCTTTGAGGCAGACAAGAATCGAAACTGAAGGACTCAAGATTACAGAGACAACAGACAGGCCTTCTGTAGTTAAAGATGGTAAAGAGCTTAAGAAGGAACAGAATCAAGCAGCATTATTGGCTGCCATTGCAAAGAGAAGAGAAGTTCTTGCTAAAACTGAAGAAAATGATATAGTGGACCAAATTGAAAACAGGCTTCAGAAAACAAAGAAACTTCAGTCAGCAAAACTGTATTTCTCTAGTGATGGTATTTCCAAAAAAAATGACTCCGCTGACATGAAGAGTAATTCTGTTAACAAGGTGAATGCCATAAAATCAAATAGTGATAAAAACACTGATCAGAAGGTTTTCATTATTGACAAGAAAGAAACAATTATTCCTACTGTGAACAATAAAGAAAAGGTGAAAGAAACTGAACAACCTTCCAGTTCAGAACATAAAAAAGTTCTATTAAGTAATGGACAACATTCCACTTCAACTTCCAAACAGCCCAAACATGTGTCTCCATCAGAAACTAAAGAACGCAAAATATCCTCTGTATCTTCGGATAATAAACAAAGTGATCCATCAAGTAGTGACTTTCTTGCTTTAGCAGAAAAAGCAAGACAGGACTGGCTTCTTAAAAAATCACAGGCCCCTAAGCCATCTGATTCAACAAAAGGACTGAATGTTGAAGTTACTGCAGTGAAAAATATTGGAAAATCTTCCGAGATAAACTCAATTAAATCGAGAATAGCTAATTTTGAGAGTAATAAAAAAAGTGAAAGTCAGTATAGGGTGAATGGAGCTGCAGTGGAAGATTTAGTTACTGAAACAACTTCAAACAATAATAGAAAGGTTTCTTCCATTGCACCACCACCTCCTGGATTTGATGACCATACTGTACATATTGAACTTGTGTCTTCTCCATCTTCTTCCTATGGAAATGAAATGAACATGAATAAAACAGCATCCAGTTTTTCTCAGGATGATAACTCTAGTCAGGTTTCTTCCCTTTCAACTTTATCCACACTTTCTAGTGAGCATGATGGTAATCATTTAGATGTGATTGCACCACCTCCCCCAGGATTTGATGATTCTTCTGATGTCAGAAATGGCCATATTCCATCTTCCGAAGTAAACAACAGAAATGGTAAACCTTTCAATTCAAAATTGTTGGACACATGGTCCTGCATTGATGTTATAGACTGGTTGGATGACTTGCATTTGTCACAGTACAAAAAATCCTTTTCGCAAAACTGTGTTGATGGCAAAAAACTGCTTTCTCTTAACAGAGATTCTTTCATTGAGCTTGGTGTTAAACAAGTTGGACACAGGATGAATTTAGAAAGGTCGATAAAAAAGTTCACAATGAAGAGTGGTTAAATAACTGATCAAGTTTTATATGTTATAAAATGTAAACTGTGGTAACCCAGTCATGTTAAAATAGAGAAATTTTAATTAACAAAGTTTTTCCCATAATGCAAGTTGGAATTTAACACTCACTGATGTCAAAATAGCAAATTTTTCAGCAACAAACATTTCCCATATTTCAGTTTGATACTTAACCAAATATACCTTGTTTGACAGAGCTCTGTGAGCTCTGTCAAACAAGATATAATTGGTTAAATTCATAGTTAAACAAAAGAAAAAAAAACAGTGATTGGAGAAAATTCTGTTGCAATACTAGAGTGTAGGGGTTAACCAATTCAATCTTTTTTTGGCAGAGCTCAGTGTGCTCAGATGCATTATGGGAAAGATTTGCATTTTTAAATTTTGATATATTATCGCCAGCTTGAAGAGGATTAACCCTTTACTCAACGAATTGGTCACATCTGTCCGCGTAATATGCAAATTCAGCAGCTGAAAAAAAAATATTTTTCAAAAAATTTCCACAAAACCATGACATGTGACCCCACTTTGGAACAAGCTTGTTGAGGTCATTCCATCAAGGGGTCACAATCGGTCACATCTACCCGTGTAATATGCAAATTCAGCAGCTGAAAAAATAATATTTTTTAAAAAATTTCCACAAAACCATGTCATGTGACCCCTCTTTGGAATGAGCTTGTTGAGGTCATTCCAACAAGGGGTCACATGATATGGTTTTGTTTTGAAAAATTAAAAACAATGTTTATTATTTTAATTTTTATGTCGTCTGCATTGGGAAAAGGGTTAATCACAAAATCAATACACACTCAGAACTTTGTATTGATTTTAGAAAAAATGCACTGAAAATTATTTTTTGGAGTACAAATAGTCTTTAAATTTTGAAAAACCATACCAATAATCTACCACATGTTTGAAAATGATACATTGTTTCCAAAAAGAATGCTCCCATTGTTGGAATCACAAGTACTTGGTATGAGCTGAGTAGTCAATAAAATTATATTTTTACAGAAGAGATAAAAAATAGTTAGCAAATGTCACTTTTCAGAACATACCAGGCTCTTTTTTGTGAAGCAGCTGATGTGAAATCCCATACTGCACTGGCCCGGCAATAAGCCCATAAGCAGAAATAAGTCCACCTACCAGCTTTTCAAATTTTAATCCCCTCTTTGTAAATAAGCCAAGTCCCTGACTTTGTAACGGCAACATTGATGACAGCCATACTGGTACATGTAAGTTGTTACAACAAAAAATAACCCCTAACCCAATGCAATTTTATAAAAATTATTTTAATTTTTTTTTGTTCTCAAATGTTTCAAAACTTCTCAACAAAACCATATCATGTGACACCTCACTGGAATGAGCTGAATGTTCATGTTCTGATGGGGAGGGGGAGTTGAGGAGGGGCACATAACATGGTTTTGTTTAAATTGTTTTAAATTGGGGGTTGTATGTGGCTGATTTGTTAGGTAAAGGGTTAATGCATCTTTGTTATAGGATTGACCAAGCTACCTAACTTTATATCAGCTTTGCATCCAAATTTTCCTGCAGGCTTGACCTCTGAAAAATAAGACCTCCGATACACTTTTTTTTTTTCGTACCTTCTTTTACTTCATGCACCCCTTGGGCTTATTCCCAGTTCAGTACTTAACTGCACCACACGCAGTGAGTAAAATTACTCTTTTGAAAGTTTCACAATATTGCCAAAGTTTTCATGAGGTGAAAAAATGCACATTGCAAAGCAGTCGAGTGAAACATTTCTCGTTTATCATTTGCTACTTTAGAAGATAGGGTGAAATGTCTAACAAAGAGTTCTCTGTATCTGTTGTCATGATAGATATGGGAGAATATCTCTCTGGAAGTGACACCCATGATGCAGTAAGTTCAGATCGATTTCACTTTGGTTTTCTCCAATCAATGAGCTCATTCCAATGAGGGATTACATGATATAGTTTTGTTGAAACTTTTTGAGAAATATATTTTTTTCAACTGCTAAATTTAAAAATTACATGGGCCGATTTGGCCGATTCATTACGAAAGGGTTAAAAACTAAGGCTTGCTGGTAATATGGTATTGTTGAAAAAAAATTCTCATCTTACAGATACCTTTAAAAAATAATTTACAACTCGACCAGTTAAGTGCCAGAACCCTGTTTATAACTTTATTTGTCTAAGCTGATGAAATGTTGTGGAGCAACTTTTTCTCGCAAAGTGATGGAAAGGAAAATTCCATCAGGTTAGTCAAAAATGGATTTATATCATCAGCATGAAGAATTATCGCAGCTGTTAAATGGTAGAGTGCTGGGAGCCCATATTTGGGCTTTATACTGAAGCACAGGTGTCACAACTTAAAGCTATCATACTTAGGGGTTGTGCTTCACATTAGCTTTGAAATAAAATTATTTAGTCTCTAAGGATTTGCCTTGTTACAATTGATGGGAGAGTGCCTTTAGGCACTCTCCCATCAATTGTAACAAGGCAAAGAGAGGTAAACATATTATGATGACCAGAATTAATTTAGAACTCAACCAGTTAAGTGGTACCGTGGCTTGTTGACCCTGTGCTGAAATATCAACATCAAAATTTCAAGGTGAAAATTTTTCTCATAATGCAACTAGGAATATAACCAATTCTGTTTTGTTTGACAGAGCTCATTGAGCTCAAGCAAGATTGAATTGTTTGAATTCCTAGTTACTGCTTGAAATTTTGATGTTGCGACATCAGTTTACAGAAGGTTGAACAGAAATGAGATGTTGCAGCAAGTCATTATCAAGATATTGGTACAGCGCACTGAAGTTAACCAGTTACTTGTTAACCTTGTGCCCAACAAAATGACTGGAAGTGTGGTGATTCAGTGGTCAGAGCATTCAACTTCAAACCAAAAGGTCCATGTTTAAATCCTTGGGTAGGGCACTTAATCCTGATTGCTCAATTGAGATCATTTTATCATAGTCCTCTCCCTTAACCTTTTTCTTGGAGGACAACATTTGCAAAAATCTTGAATAATAAAAAAAATGTCCAATTTTTAGCTGCGACTAGCAGCTCTATAAGTGGCAATGTCGGTCTGTCTGTCTGTCTGTCAGTCTGTCTGTCGGTCGGTCGGTCTGTCTGTGACCAACGAGTTTCAAAACTCAATAACTTTTGAAATACTTGATGGAATGACTTTATATTTGGCATGTAAGTGTATCTTATTGATGTCTAGCCACTGTTCAATGCATGTGTTGTTCCAAATATTTTTCTTGGAGTTATGGCACTTGATGAACTTAGAATTTTGTGAAATTGCAACACCCGTCGCAGGTACGGCGTCGATGTTGCGATTTTTTACTCTGCAAAACACAGCTTATGACCTGACATTGGAATGAGTTGGAGGAACTTGTTCCAGTGAGGGATCACAAGTTATATTTGGGAAGCAAAAGTTTAAAAAATAATAAAATTTTAATTGTGATTTTTGTTCACAAATTGCTGGAAATATGACAGTTATGTTAGGTAAAAGGGATCAACTACCCCAAAAATTAATACAGTGGAATGCTTTTAATTGAATAGTCACTTTGCCAGTGAAAAGTATTCAATTAACCCTTTACCTTATGAATTGGTGGTATCCACCCACATCATTTTCAAATTATCGGGGTAAGCAGTTTTAAGAAATATATTTTTCAAAACATTTCAATAAAACCATATTATATGCCACCCTCATTGGAACAGGCTCATCAAGCTCGTTCCAATGTGGGGGCATATGATATGGTTTTCTTGAAACGTTTCGAAAAATGTTAAAAAACAATAATAAAAATAATAAATTTTGATATCCTGGGTTGGGTAAAGTGTTAAAAGGAGTATTCATTTAACAGTGATTTGAATCACTTTCCTATATTCTATTGATAAACTGAGCATCTATTCTATTATAACTTGTTTGACAGAGCTCATAGAGCACTGTCAAACAAGATATAGTATAAATGCCTGTATTGGATGTGCTGAGGCAAATATGTCTACAAAGAAGGCGAATTTGATCATTCTCAGGGTAATTTCTCAAACTATTTCAATTCTTTTTTATTCAGTTCACCTACATGCAATTTACAGGTCAGGTTCTGAATGTATAGTAAATGGTTTTGTGCTTGGAAGTTATATTCAGTTAACAGGGTTATTCAATTACTGGTAAGAGATATCCAGTTTAGTGGGCTCCACTGTCTTTGCTTCCAACACCCATAGCCTCCAATCACTCATTGGAACATGCTTATTTTAATGAAGGGTCATACATGTTAAAGGTTTTGAAAGACAAAATTGAAGTAATCAAATTTGATTGGTGACTTTCATGTATTCCACAGTACAGATCTGAAGGGTTAACTATTTTAGTGTATCGTTCAGAATACTACAACTGATTTAATGAGTCCAGCAACATGATGTTTTATGACCGACTGAGGAAATAAAGTGAGATAACTTTATTGAATTTTGAGATTTGAAAGTTTAAAAACTTTGCAATTGACTGAATTTTGTACTGGTCCTTGAAATTGCTTAAAAATACTTGAATTTTTAAATTAATTAAATGCCCTTAAAAATTGGATTCCTCGGTAAAAAGTTTTGGAAAATTCTGAGGAAAACTTTAATTGTTGACTAATTACCTTTCGCTCTATTAATGTCAAGGCCCAGAATATCCAAGATTATTTCTGGAATTTCTTAAACCTGTTACCTGACGGGACGATCAGATGACATTTGCCATATTTTTTCTGAAATAACTGAACAATTTTATTTTTGCTTTAACCCTTTACCCAACGAATTGCTTGCATCCGCCCATGTAATATGCAGATTCAGCAGCTGAAAACATATTATTTTTTGAAACATTTCAACAAAACCATATCATGTGACACCTTGTTGGAATGAGCTCATCGAGCTGGTTCTAATGAGGGGTCACAGGATATGGTTTTGTTGAAATTTTTTGAAAAAAATTAACGATATTTAAATTAATAAATTTTGATATCGTCTGCGTTGGGTAAAGGGTTAAAAACATTGTTTAAAACCATCTCATTGGAATGAGTTCAAGTATCTGCCTCAAATATCTTGCCTGCAGATGATATTCCTCCATCCAACACCCATCAGGGTAATCTCAACCACCCACATAACACATAACACATATTCTGCTAACTACAACACCTTATCATGCCAGCCAGATAGATTAACCAATGAATGGTCAAAACTAGTGATGGATGACTGAGGAATACACCAACAATAATCATCAACAGTGACCATGTATTAATTCAATATAGAGACTCTGGCAGTACATTAATTGTCACTGTCTGCCATTTTGTTTTTATCACAAAAATCACAGTCAGAACTCAGCTAATTGGCACTTTAGAAAGTTTGTTTTCAGTTCAGATCACAGGAAAGCAGGTAGATTTTTAAATGTGCCCAAAAATGTCGGAGGTAATAAATCAATAATTTCTTGGTGATCAATGAGATGTTGGATTACTCCTCTTGCATTGCACTACTGCTTGTCTGCTTTTATAAACAAATTAATGCCAATAGGAAAATGAAAACATGAAATAGTTTGAAAACACAACTGATGATGAAATTTCAGAGAAAAAATGACTGGCATAATAAATAATGTTACAGGACAGTTAGTTTGCAGATACAGTGTCACATAAGGCTCAGTGAGAACAATATTATTATGCTCGACAAAAAAATCCCACCTAATATTGAAACACGAGGTCTACCTCATGTGACACTGTATCTACCAACTGAATGTCCAGTACCCTATTATGTCACATCATATAAAAATATCAGTGTCATGAGCTCTGTAGTTCATCTTTCAAATTTAAACTTGTGATATATGCAGAACTTTTTGTAGCACTTTCAGAATATGTAAGAAGATTATAATTAGGATCATGCAAAGCTTCAAAATGCAATTGGATTTGAAATAATCCTGATTCGATTTGAGTTGTGCAGATTCGGAAATTTGCAATTCGTTAAGATGTTCTCCAAAACCTACAAAGTGTCACCTCTTAAATTCTTCTCTCATCAGGTCTCCTGTACAGCTTTAGGATTGACTTGTTCAAATAGACGAGTCGTTGTTGAATGCAGTACAGTGGAGCCCACTTAACTGGATATCTCTTAATTGTATATCCCTGTTAATTGAACATAATTTTCCAACACAAAATCATTTACATACCTCCAGTACAAATTTGACCTGTTAATTGAATATAGGTTATAGAGTAAACTCCTGTTAATTGAATACAAAATCTTGTAACTTGTCGAGAAATTACCCTGACTCTCCCCAGTTTTCCATTGTTTATAAACCTATTTGGCCTCAGTATATCCAATACAGTAATTTAATCTATCATATCTTGTTTGACAGAGCTCTATGAGCTCTGTCAAACAAAATATAATAGAATAAATGCTAAGTTTATCTCTAGAATACAGGAAAGTGACACAATCCCTGTTAATTGGATACTTCTGTTAATTGAATAATTTCCATTGGCAAAGTGGCTATTCAATTAACAGGGTTCCACTGTACTTGAGTAGAGAACAGCTATATTTACAGAAGGTACAATATTTGCAATTTGAAAAGCTCTGAGATTTGATTCAAGATTTGATTTCATTCACTATCCTCTACCTGATTCAAATTGTGATTTGATTCAACCCCAGATCTGAGATTCACAGTGTCCTAATTTTAATGAACAACAGTCTTCAAGTAAATTGGTGGCACAGGACATGTTTTTTAGCCCAAATGATATGTGACATTGGCATTTAGGTAGGAGAAAAATTCTTGCCAAAGGTAACCCTCATGTTTGACTCAAAATTTTGGGCCTTTTGATGAGATTTCCCCATCCCACACCCATGCAGGATGATAATAATCTTTATCTACTTTATACGTAAAAACAGTAACGTTTTATCTTTTATCGTTATCGAAAACTCGCCGTCAATAAAAAATCTTTTATCGTTACTGCAGTAAGAATAAAAGTCACGTGATATCGCAAGAATACAACGTTCACGACCATCTCAATTGCATGACGTACTATTTCATTCAACACTTTGAATAACTAATTATCGCTGCCGCGGATCGAAACAAATAAAACGGGGCGTATTTATCGAAATGTATTGAATAAAAAAGAAGGCCATTAATTAAACTTACTGAATTGTAAAAATAAAATTTGACGGAAAAGAGTAAAAATTAGTAACTTACACTTTTTCAAATGAGATTATTTCACCCTTCGAGACTTTAATTATCCTGACGTTCAAATGTCACTGGGAATTCAGTTTCTTCAACATTTTTCAAAATGTGACGTCAAACGTCGGAAAGTACAAATAACCAGATATTTTTCACATTAGTGATTATCTGGTTGAAGGCTAGATTATTTTTAGTGGTCTGCATTTATTAATCAAAACTTGTTTTATTATGGGAGTGGGGGAGGTGGGGGTGTAGATAAAAGGGTTATATACACATGGTGTTTGTAAAAAATCTTTTATCGCGACTCGAGCGTTTTCGGGGGCTACATAGCTACTCGTCGCTGCACGACTCGTAGCTATATATGCCCCTGAAAACGCTCTCGTCGCGATAAAAGATTTTTTACAAACACCATGTGTATATAACCCATATTGAATTGAAAATGCCTTTAAGAATTAAATTATATGTTGCAAAAAAATTTGTTCAACTGCATTAATTCTTGTAAAAAGTTATGGTATTTTAGTAACCAGGTGAAAGAGCATGATTGATATAGGCTGAAAAAGTGAGTCCTTTGACAACCATATGAAAAATTTGTTTCAGTTCTATCACTTTTGACAATGCCAGCTGGCATCTTAGATCAATCCAGGAAAAACCTCCCCGAGAGAGAGCTTTTCGAGAAGTGGGATATTACGTGTTGGGTCAACCCTTTACCTAACGAATTGCCAGCATCCGCCTGCGTAATTTGCAAATTGAAAGGTTGAAAAAAATTAATTCTTTTAAAATATTTCAACAAAACCATATCATGTGACCCCTCATTGGAATGAGGTCGTTCCAATGAGGTCGTTCCAATGAGGGGTCACATGATATGATTTTGTTGAAATGTTTTGAAAATTTTTTAAAAATAGTAACTAAAATAATAAATTTTGATATTCTCTGCATTGGGTAAAGGGTTAATCAAGGCTGATTGATCCATTACCGAATAGAATGACCATATTCGTGCAGTGTATTCCCAAAATTTATCATTTAATTTTTTTTTATTTTTTAAAACTTTCCCTCCAAAACAGCATTTACGCCCCACATTGGAACCAACTCATCAAGCTCATTCCAATGAGGGATTATATGCTATGTTCCTGAGGAAAAAATGAAACTTTTTTAGTGTGCAGGAAATTCGTGTGTAGGTTCCATCCTCGACTAGTATGCGGAAAAGGGTTAAACATATGTCAAATTTGAATTGTGGTTAGCCAACTTATTTATGCAAGAAATGTCTTAAGTTGATACAGTGGCAGATTACACAAACCCATTTGTGTTCGTGAAAATTAACAAACAGTTTAACCCTTAGATCCTCAATCCCTGTGGGAACTCCGGGAAGTGAAGCAGTGCTTGTTTACTATGGTAAACAAGCTCTGTTCTACTAATAAAATAGGACCCAGTCACCATTGCCTGGGGTGTAAGTCCTCTAAAATGGGTAACATGGATATAAACGATTGGCTGGACTTGACTTTACCTCCATGCTGTGGTCATGATCAGCCATTGTGCAGAGGTATGTGATCTTAAACACCAATAAATAAATATACAGTGGAGCCCACTTAATTGGATATCTCTTATTTGTATATCCCTGTTAAATTAATATAATTTTCAATCGCAAAACCATTTACCATACCTTCAGTACAAATTTGATCTGTTAATTGCAGATGGGTTGTAGAGTAAACTCCTGTTAATTGTATATAAATTTTGTAATATGTCGAAAAAATTGCTGTGACACGCACCAAATTCCCCTTATTTATCAACCTTTTTGGCCTCACTACATCCAATACAGGTATTTATTCTATTATATCTTGTTTGACAGAGCTCTATGAGCTCTGTCAAACAAGATATAATAGAATAAATGCTCAGTTTACCTCTAGAACACAAGGAACTGACCAAATCCCTGTTAATTGTATACTCCTGTTAATGAATAATTTTCACTGGCAAAATGAATATTCAATTAAGAGGATTCTACTGTATTAGATCCTTAGATTAATTTTACATTAATAATTACCATTTGTATACAGTTACAAATGACTTAACAGTGTTTCTCCATTATTGTTGGCTGCCTATACAGGCTGCCAACAATGATGTAAAAACAATATCACAATAAATGCATCTCACAAGTCGAGCTCTCAAGGAAGAATACACTTGGGACAACTTCTACAGAGCAATATAAGAGGGGCTGTTTGTGACTGTGTGGGGACTTGAGGGTTAAAGAGATCCATTTTGCGTATATAAAAGTCATATGAAATTTCAGTCCAATTTCTACCCAGGAATACTTCAAATAATTTTTTAAAGTGCTTTTTTATTAACAATGCGGATGGTATCTTCCACTGAAACAGAAATATAGAGATTATCCAGGTGATTACGTGTAGACACATTGCTAATCCAATTTATTAAATTATAAATATGTATTGTTATTAAGGATTGTGCATTGTTACATTTCTATGTTATTAATATTATAGTTTTATTATTATTGTTAAGTTGGTTTTTTTTTAAGAATCATGCCATATCGGAGAGTAACTTTTTTGCTAAAAATTGCATTGAAAAGCCTTGTCACTGGATTGATTCAGATACCTTAATTAGCACCTAAACTTGATGTCTGCAGTGTGACACTGAATTAACTCTCTGAACACAGAAGTTGTAAATATCAAAATTTGAATCTGCAAATTTTTCCAAAATGTAACTAGGAATTCAATCACCTAAATCTTGTGTGACAGAACTCAATGAGCTCTGTCAGTCAAGATTAAATTGGTTAAATTTCAGATTGCATTATCAGGTATTATGGGGAAAATTGCTTCCTAAAAGTTTTAATTTTAGTGTTTCGAGAACATAGAATAATTTCCTTTTATTTTTATGTTTTGGCCAATCTAGTTCTTTGTTGTTTTCACTTTTAATTTCACTTTTTAAAAAAAGTTTTAGTGCTGAATGGGGGCATTAATCATGTCGGTTAACCAAGTTAAAATACTGGTAATTCTTTGAATTGTATCAGAGGATAAGAAAATATAATTTTCCTGACAACTTTTTCAACACAGTCTTTCATTCAGTTCATTGGAAAAACAAAGCATTTTCCTAACAACTTTTTCAACAGTCTTTCACTCAGTTTTTTGGAAAAGATTATTTGAGTAACAAATGTTATTTTGTGAAAGATGTCACATTGTCTTTTGTTGTTTTAGTATTTTATTTTTTGGATAATGTAAATTTTGTTGCAATTTATTTGACAAGTTGATCGATATTTATCCAGTACTTGTCAAGTGAACAAGAGAAGATTTGGAGCCAAGTGAAGCTCAAGAAAAATATTAAAGGATGGCAATAGTGAGACAAAAAACCATCTAGGTACTTTAATTTTGAAAGGATGGAGATGGGTTTTACATAGGATGCATTGTTTATATCATCATTTACTTCAAAATGAATGTATTATATGTAACGCTTATTATGGAACATTAAAAAAGATAGTTTCCAAATTTGATTATTATTTTTTTTTGTATAAATGTTTTTCATTCCAAATTTCATTATTGACCAGAATGCTTTTTGTGCAGATGAAAAGCACCCCATTATGTAAATCAGAGGATCCCACTAATTTTTTTGTATTGGTGGAATAGTCCTGTTAATTGCATATAATTGTCAAACACCAAATCATTTACCATACCTTTGGTACAAACTTGACCTATTACTTGTATATAGAAGAGTAAATGTCTGTTAACCCTTTACTCAAATAATGACCCAAATCAGTCAGTGCTGATCACAAAAATCACCATTCAGTTTTCATTCTTTTTTAATTTTTTGTTTCAAATACATAACTTATTGAGCTTGTTCCAATGAGGCATCATAAGCTATGTTTTTGATACAAAAAATGAAAAAAAATTGTTATTCAAGAAATTTTTTTAAAGTGTCATCTGCCTTTTGTGTTAGCTGAAGAGTTAACTGCACACTAATGTGGAAATGTCAAATTTTCAACTTGCAAATTTTTCCCATAATTCATTATAAGAATTTAACCAATTCATTCTTGTTTTGACAGAGCTTACCTGTGCTAAACAATCTCTATTTTACTGGTACAACTGGAACCCTGACCAATTCCTGTGGTGGACGTCCTCTAAAATGGGCAACATGAATACAAACAATTGGGTATAAACAATTGGGTGGACTTGACTTTATATCCATGTTGTGGTCACGATTAGCCATTGTGTAGAAATATGTGACCTAAACTCCCTGCACACTGATGTCGAAATATCTGAATTTCAGACTGCACATTTTCCAATCATGCAACTAGAAATTTAATCAATTCAGTCTTGTTTGACAAAGCTCAGTGAGCTCTGTCAAACAAGATTGAATTGATTTAAATTCCTACTTGCATTACCGGGAAAAATGGCTACTTCAAATTTGGTATTTTGACATTAGAGTGCAAGGGGGTTAAACATGAAAAAATAAATAAAATGTTTGTTTGAGCTAGTTACCAACTGCATGATGCAAAAATTTAACACTTTACCCAACGTAATGGCCAATACCAGCCAGCACTATTCTAAAAATTCTCCAATTAATTTTAATTTTTTGTCTCAAAAACATAGGTTATGACCCCTTTGGAATGAGCTCATTGCGCTCGTTCTGATGAGGGGTCATAACCTGTGTTTTTGAGACAAAAAATGAAAAAAAATTAGTTATTCAAAAAAATATTTTGCAAGTGTCGTCTGCTTTTCATGTTAGGTAAAGGATTAATGCTTGAAATTTGGGAATTTTGACATGTAATTGACAGGATTCCACTGTTTTATGATTACATCATTCTAAGTGAAAGCCCCACTCATTCACTGTTAATATTCTGCAGTTTTATCTTTTTTTCACAAAGCACATTGATCTGGCACAAACAATGATTGAATTTCTCCATAACAAAGTGAAAGTTTTATTCAGAGTTTTAGAATTTTTACCTTCTTTTATAAAAGAGAAATTGCCCTGCTGGGAACCCTAGGAAGTGTTGCAGTGCTGGTTTACTAAGGGAAACAAGTTCTGTCTTACTGGTATAATAGGACCCAGAAACCAATGCCTGGGACAAGAATCCTCTAAATTTGGCTGTGTAACTTCAAACATTTGTATAAACTTTACTTTTTAAATTTTGCATTACAGTCACAATATACTATACTTGATTTCATACCTATGATATAGTGAAAACTTCTGAAAGTGACCATGAACACTAAAAAAATGAATAGTCACAATATAGCCATAGAACCTGAAAGTAACCTTGAACACCATTAAATAAATAAATAATCTCTGGCAGAATACGAATGGTTGAATTTCTGAATAATAAAGAGGAAATTTTGATTCCTGAGGACCAGGAGTTTTTGTTTTTTTTTGGTAAAGAAAAGCAGAACCCCATAGCTGATTTTTGTTAGGCAGATGGTCAGATTTAATGTTCTGGGGTTTTTTTGGTTTTTTTTTTTTTTTTTTGGGGGGGGGGGGGGTGGGGAAGTTGGACTGAAGTAATTCTAGCTTCATGCTCTTAATCCTTTACCTTGCATGAATAACAGATATCACTTGGGAAAAAAAACTCTTGAACAATTGAAAATTTTAATTTTTTGCCTCTCTATCATAGGCTATGACCCCTCATTGGGACAATCTTGTCATAAGCGTTTTTTACGATGAAAAAAAATAAAATATGGCAATTTTTGGTGAATTGCTGGTTATGGACATTGTTTTAGGTATAGGGTTGAATAAAGATTGAATTCTAGGAGTTTCCTGTATCTTTCCAGTACACTGCAAGAGTTTTCAAGGAGCTAGGTTTGGGAAATTCTGGAATTTTCAACGATGTATGAGGAAAAAAACAGAGGAGGTCCCCATTGAGCTACATAACGTTACATGTATACATATGAGTTGAGGGGTTATGAGCATCGTATTGTGAATTTTAATGCCATCTCTGTAACCAAATACATAACTAGTTCATCCTCGGGTATATGGCAAGCTGATTACTGCCAGATTAAACTCATCTAATTACCTGATATCTCATTTTTCCAGTTCAAGAAAGGTTCAATTATTCCAGGGTTTTCTTAGTCTTTGGCAAGGGATTTCTAAACTTGAGAACTTTCAAGTAGGTTCTGGGAACCTCCTTGAAAGTTCTTGAGTTTAGAAATCCCTTGCCAAGAACTTAGTATTCCTGGAATAATATCCTGTAATAAACATCCTATAATATATTCTTTGAAAAAGTGTGCACTCAGTATAGCAGTATAAAAAAACACATGTAAAAATAACAAAACAATATACAGTGTACACCATCTAATTTGAACCTGTTAGAATAATATGTATTAACCCTTTACCCAACACACACGACTTTAAATTTTTTATTTTATTTTTTAAAATTTTTCTAAAAATATATTTAAATAAAACTATATCATGTGACTCCTATTTGGATTGAGCTCATTGAGAGGGCACATGGTATGGTTTTGTTGAAATTTTTTTTATTAAACCTCTCAATTTGCTGTTGGATTTGCTGTTTGACTTGTAGTTGTGAGCTGTACAATGATCTGCTTGATTTGAAATCCTGGAGAGGGGAAATTGCCCTCCTGAGCAATCTCTGATTGGAGGATTTTAGAATCGCACACATAAATCTAATGGAGACATACTGTGTGTGGCCTTCAATCCTCAAAGGGCTATAAAATTATTCCACTTTCTACTACACCATGGCCTATGTGTCCAGCACCTTTACAGGGGTTTCAAGCCAAATCTTGGGTACCTTGACTGGTGGCAAAGCCATGGAAATACACTGTGTCTACTTCAGCCATCAAGGACCAAGGAAATTCTTTCTGAGTTTCCACAACATGATGGCTAATGTGTCTAGTGCCTTAGCAATGGTTTCTAGCCAATTGCACTTTAATTGTGCATGTGTTTGAGCATAAAGCCATTTATTACATGCCTGTTCTATCAAATCCCCATTTGCAACAACACTAAACCATGTGGAAAATGAAAATCTATTCCGCACACATGTGCAGAACGGAAATCGTCGGACTATTTTTAAATAGAAGAGAAATTTCACTGGAATTTTCTACAAATTGTGCACTGCAATTACAGTTTGAATTGCTACCGATAGTTAAAAATAGTCCCCTGAGTTCCAATGTGTTCTATGTGCCAGTAGGCACATAGAACACATTTGAACTCAGGGGACGAAATAGTAATACGGGTTACCCTTGCAAATTTGGTTGGTGATAAATTGTGTTCTTTTTGTTGATACTTGTCAAATGAATTGCTGAGTGTCCTTCTAATAATGGTTATTATAGACGTGAAGGCATGTAATAAATTGCGGCCTCTCATTCTATCCTTCTGCGATGGTACTCGTGCCATATCGATTAACCCATTCACACACACATGCCGTTCTGGGTATTTACCATTCATTCCAAAGAACTTTGATCTTTTATTTGCATGTGGAGGACAGATAATATTCTTGTTATTTCAATTCAATATTCCAATTTATGATGGGCTTAACAAATTTTCTGTTTTTCATTAACTCTTTACCAAACAAAATGAAAATATCTGACCATTGCTGTTCATAAAACGTTATTTCTTAATTTGCAGCCCAAAAGTAGTGTATTGAAACAAGCTTGTTCCAAAGAGGGACAGGCCCAAAGCCAGGATCTAAATGTTTCTAACATTATGGGGCAAGTTACAATTTTCTGACTGTGTTCTCAGGTCACTAACCATCAATATGCACTTGAAACCTAAGTCTGGATACTTCTTTAAAAAAATAATAAATGAAATGGATCATAAACATTCATTTATTATTATTATTTTAAGAATTACTTTTGTTTAACACAAGTAATTCATGAAACTATTAATAATAAACATAATTTTTTTGTGTACATGATTACTTGTCATATACAAACACCAAGCACATTAATACAAGATATTTTAAACATAAGGGTGTTTTTGCAAAATGAAAATTGTTTCACCAAATAGTCAACTTTTGTTTTCAAATAATGCCTTTCAGAGAAAATGTTAGCATTTGTGCAAACAACAAATTTTTCTAAGCATAACACAAATTTATGATAGACATGGTTATGGGGCTGAACTACCCCCAATTCCTCCCTCCCCAGCCACCACTTGCTTCAGGCCTGATGAGCGTCACAAGGTATGCATTTTTTTAAGCAAAAAATTCATAAATTTTCAGTTACATGTATTCAAGTAAATTTTGCAAATATTATTTTCTAGTCGTGTTAGGTAAAGCCTACAAAAACTACATGCTGCTTGAGAGCAATGAGGTACCATCTGCAATATTAAAACATTACAGGAGGTGCCTTATTGCTCTCAAGGAATAATGTATGGTAATTATTTCATTTGCTTCTTTTCCAGATATAAATGTACATGTGGAATTGGAATAATAGAAATGTTCCTTATTGGAGGAACAGTGGAATAACATTCCATGGGAATGCCATAAAACAAACAAGAAACCCATGTCATATAAGGGAAAGGAGAATTGAATATGGATTTGTCAGCATTTCTTATATTCAGTGAAGAGCAATTCACAATTCAGTCTTTGAGTTATCTAAATGTTATATATTTTTTTATTATTGCATATAAATATTTTATGTTGTAATTATCGATCATATCGGTGCAAATTCTACGCAAAACAAGTTTTAAGTTATTTGATGAGGAACAAGACGTCTAGTATTGGTTGCATGTTGATGCTGAATATGTTCATTACTTTGTAGAAACAAGTTATTGCAATGGAACCCACTTAATTGGATATTTCTTAACTGGTTGATTACTGGAAGCTCAGCGGTCATGATTAGCCATTGTGCCGTAGTATGTTACCTTAAATCCCAATAAATAAATAAATACTGGAAGCCCAAATTTGGGCTTAACTCTGAAGAGTGGGTATCACAAGTTAAAGGCTTCATATTCTGTGGATGTTCTTCAGATCATCTTTGAAATGAAATTGTTTGACTGCATGGATTTGCCTTGTTGCAATTTATGGGAGAGTGCCCAAAGGCATCAAAAGTAATTCAGGAACACATGCACCTATATCAAACAATTTTGTTGTCCATTTCAGAAAAAACTGATTTTCTCATTGGAAAGAGCATGCAATAGTTACGTATATACCATGGTATATACCATGAAAATTAAATCCCAATGCGGGGCGCGGTGGCATCACGGTAACCGGTTCTGGTCAGATCACCGAAGTTAAGCAATGTCGAGTGCAGTTAGTAGCTGGATGGGTGACCATTTCAGCGATTGATTCATGCTCCCGCGTTGTGTCCTTGGGCAAGGCACTTAACCCCGATTGCCTACATAGGGGCACGATGACGCTGTGTACTACGGCGTACTGCACATTGATGGTGCGCATGTCTTCAACCAATCTAACCCTGCCTGTGCCGCGGTGCAGAGTTCAGAGTTACGATGTTGGAGAGCTGACAGCTGCTTGTCGTTGCTCGGTGGTTCTCTCCGGGTACTCCAGCTTCCTCCACCCGTAAAACTGTCACCGACATGATATTACCCTGGCTGTTAATGTGTCGTTAAACCCTAATAAAAAAAAAAATTAAAAAATTTAAAAAATCCCAACGCCAGCAAGACAGGGGTTAAAGATTTGTTGCGAAATGAACATTGACATATTTCGATGATGTCATATTATTAATTTTGCAATGTATTCGCATAACTTTTCAACAGGAATTTAGTTCAGCTCTCTCCACCCATGATGGCATTCACCCCAAAATTCATATAAAAGAGTCAAGTGTCCTTTGGTTTTGCGGTCTGTTTTTTATTTCTACTTTCTTTGACAAACGTTTGTCTGCTAATATTTCCAAAACGAGATACTATGTCATTTGTTTATCATTGAAGAGTCCTGCACTCATTAAATATGCTAATAAGCCAGTCATGTGAGATAGATATCTATCTCATATGGCCTTCTCACATGAGACGCGCATATTTTGCATAGGAAGTGGTGGGGGGGGGGGGGGGGAAGAAAAGTTTGACTGAATCATGACCCAATCAAAATTCTCTGTAGCTTTTGTGATTACTGCACTGTATTCAAAAATACTGGGTGCCGACAATCAAAACTGTGGTGTTGTTTTGATTGTTTGCTGTTAACTCTTAACCTGCTGAGTAATTTTTAAAATATTTTTCATCAAATCTAGTCATGGCTGCTGTGAAGCAGCCATGACTAGATTTGATGATAAAGTCATGAACTTTTGACTCAAGAAGTAAAAAAATCTACACAATTCACAGAAGAAAATTTGGTTGAATACATTCAAATTTTACTCAAGTTAATGGCAAGAGATTTTGTGTCCGGAGCAGGAATACCCACAGCAGCATGCAAGGAGTTAAGATGTTACCTTGAAATAACAATCAGTGTGTGTATATATGTTATAACTGCCTTATATTGTGTAGAGCTTCAAAAGGTTCCACAATATACTATGATGCATCAAATATCACCAATATTTGACAGAAAGCTCCAACAATTAAAAAAGTTTAAGACTGATTTTTTTGGTTTTTAATTTTGTACATTTTGTAAATTTCTGATATTAACATACTGTGCTTAATTCGTGTGGCCTGAATGTACATTTGTAAAAAAAAGTATATTAATATTTTGTTTGTAATATGAAAATTAAGTGATACAACTATTCCATTTAACATAATTATTTCTGTATTCCATGGTCAGTCTTTCAGCCTACTTGTTGGATGTAACATGTCTTGGAGGTGCTTGTATGTTGTGAAGAATTGTTAAGATATTAATAAATTTTAGTCAGAGTTTCACACAAAGCATTATCTGGATGCACCCCACATCTTATGATTTGAAACTTTATTTTTTTTGCTCCCTACATGCAGCTGGCAGATATTTCTGCCCAAGACAGAAATCACTTATCAATTGAAGAGGTAAAATTTTCCCATGGAAAATGAATCAACATTTTGACCAATGATTACTTGAATTACACTGTGATGAATTTTTCATCAAACCCAGTCATGGCTGCTTTGCAGCAGCCATGACTGAATTTCAGAAAAAATTGTTAAATAATATGCAGTGGGTTAAGAGTTGAACACTTGATTGTAACAGCCATGTATGATCTGGTGTATTCACAAAAAATCGGCATTCAAATTTTTAGTAATTTTTTAATTTTCCCTCCAAAATACAGCTTATAACCCCTCAATGAAACAAGCTTGTTGGGCTCATTCCAATAAGGCATCATAATATAGGTTTAGTCGGTAAAATGAAATTTTTTTTATTCATGAATTATTTTTTGCAAGTGTCGTGAACTAGTAGTAGTTGTGTTTGGTACAGGGTTAATATCATGAATTGGCATTTCAAGCAAATTAACACTTTTGACTAGTATTTACATAAGGATCTGGATCAGCCAAATGTCGACTTATAGTGTTTTGTAAAATATAGTTTCTAAGAAAGATGGGAACAGGCACAGTGCCAGTTAGCTATATCCAGGCACAGGGAGCTTTTGACAGGTCCAAGAATTTTTATGCTGTAGACATATCACAAAATTTGAAGTCTTGAGTTGGGAAGGTGGTGTCCCTCTTTCATTGTTGCGTTGTTGCGGCCTTCCCTAGCAAAAAATTTTGTAAAAATAAGCCCCATTATGACACTATTGGAGACATTTTGAGGCTCAAACGAATGTCAGTTTTCACCAAAAGTGATATGTTATCTGAAATTGCTTTAGTTGACATAGAATTCTGGTTTTTAGAGTTGCCATTTGTGATTGAGGACCCATTCCCCCCTCCCCCTCCACCACACCACCATGGCTATGCAACTGGGTGGAAAATGCTTGCTAACTTTGGAAGGCTATTTCAGCACTGCTGAAAAAGTAGATTCCAGAGTATTTTAAAGAGGATGATAGAGGTGTAAATATTTGGTTCTACATGAATTTTTGATAGTTATCAAAGTTGGAATTAGGTCCTTTAGGGTCAACAGGGTTCCACAGTATCCAAATTTCAAGGAGAAAATGCAGTTATAAATTGAAACACTTCAGTTTTTAGCTCCGCTGACAAAGTCAGCAGAGCTTTTCTTATACTGATTCGTCTGTCGTCCATCTGTCCGTCCGTCTGTCCATCGTCAACATTTTATTTGTCCAAGCCATAATTTCTAAACCGCTGGATATTTTTCCACCAAACTTCATAACAATATGTATTATCAATAGACGGTGTGTCATCAATTATTCTGCGGTCTGTAAATCCACAGGGTCAAGGTCACAGGATCAAGAAAATCTTAAGGTATTTTTGATATTTGTTTGTCCAAGCCATAATTTCTGAAACGCTGAATATTTTTTTGCTAAAGTTTGTAACAATATTAGTATTAGAAAACATGCCCATGCAATCAGTGGCCCTCAGCAGAGCTCTCTAGGCGTGACAGGCCCCTGATCACTATTTCCAATAATATATAAATAACATTAGGCTAAAGAAAATTAATCTCCTGATTCTCAGGCACCACCACATTCATTTTTTGGCCCTCATTCGTCATATTTATTTTGGAGGCAAAATTCCAAATTTTTAAAACTATCATAGGGTGCACTTTTAGTGGTATCACATCATGATATGCGATGCAATATGTTGTGTACAAATTTTGTTACAACGTCTATGCAATGGACTTGAAATTATTGAAAATCTGAATTCAGTTCAAAATTATCGGAAAACATTTCAAGTCAAAACATAATTGTGAAGTTGATGATTCAGCTCTGAAACAGTTGTGAAATTCTGATTAATATTTTTCTATTTTTCACATACAGGAATATCATGTATATCCTTGAAGAGTTTTGGTGAATTTATAAACATTCCATGTAGACATTGCCTTTATTGGGGTGTATAAAGTTCTGTTTATGTATTTTACTATATAATATATAGCAGGTCTATTGTATGTATAACAATCACTTAAATCAGTTGATGAATGTAATATAAAGAATAAACAGACTTGTCTCTAATATTTTTATCTTGTTCTTCTGTTCTTCAGTCACTGAAAAATAACCCATTCGCCTGAAAAACTGAAAATTCACTTAAAAAAAATTAAATTCACCTTTTCCACGAAAAAGGTTCCATTCTTCATTAGCTTAACATAACAAAGTCAAGATAAGCTATTGCCATCACGCATGCAGAAGTCTGTTAGCCCGCGAGTCTGTTCACATTTTCCTTTAGCACAGGCTACAACCCGCAGTTCTTGTCTGATCGTCACAACATTTCATATGCAGGTTTGGGGTCATGTCCAGACGAGAACGTCCCCTTTTGGTCATGATCGGTCGACCGGTATGGCTGCCCAAGCCCAAAACCCGAAAACCATTAGCACAGTCTACAGGTTGTATTAATGTAGGAATTTCATTGTAACTTGGTAGGATGCCTCTGTATAATGCCTAGATGAGAACGTCCCCTTTTGGGCATGATCTGTCAACTGTGATGGCTGTCCAAGCCCGAAACCCAAAAGCTTTTAGCACAGTCTGCAGGTCATGTTTAATATGGAGGGATTTCATTGTAACTTGGTAGGATGACTCCTTATGATGTCTAGATGAGAATTTCCCCATTTGGGCATGATCTGTTAACCGTGATGACTGCCCGAGCCCAAAACCCCAAAACCTTTAGCACAGTCTACAGGTCAATTTATTGAGGAATTTCATTGTAACTTGGTGGATTGACTTCATATAATGTCTAGATGAGAAAGTCCCCTTTTGGACATGATTGGGCAACTGTGACGGCTACAGGGGCCTGGAGCACGAAAACCTTTAGCACAGTCTACAGGTCATATTTATGAAGGGATTTCATTGTAACTTGGTAGGATGACTCCAAATAATGTCTAGATGAGAACATCCCATTTGGATTGTGATCATTCAGCATTGATGGGGGCCCAAGCCCAAAAACCTTTAGCATAGGCAAAAGGTCATATTTATGGAAGGATTTCATTGTAACCTGTTAGGTTGACTCCATATCATATCATATGACATCCCCTTTTGGTCGTGATTGGCCAACTGTGACGGCCACAGATGCCCGAAGCCCAAAAACCTTGAACACTGTCTACAGGTCATATTTATGAAGGGATTTCATTGTAACTTCGTAGGATCACTCCAGATGATGCCCAGATGAGAATGTCCCCTTTTGGTTGCGATCATTCAACCATGATGGCTGCCCAAGCCTGAAGCCTGAAAACCTTTAGCACAGTCTACAGGTCATATTTATTAAGGGATTTCATTGCAACTTGGTAGGTTGACTTCATATAATGTCTAGATGAGAACGTCCCCTTTTGGACACGATTGGGCAACTGTGACGGCTACAGGGGCCCAAAAACCATTAGAACAGTCTACATGTCGTAACTGTGAAGCGATTTCATTGTAGTTTGGTAGGATGACTCCAAATAATGTCTAGATGAGAACATTCCTTTTTGGTCATGATCATTCAGCCTTGATGGTTGCCCGAGCCCAAAGACCTTTAGCATAGTCTATAGGTCGTATTTATGGAAGGATTTCATTGTAACTTGTTAGGTTGACTCCATATAATGCCTAGATGATGACATCCCCTTCTGGTCATGATTGGTCAACTGTGATGGCTACAGGTGCCCGAAGCCCAAAAACCTTGAGCACAGTCTACAGGTCATGTTTATGAAGGGATTTCATTGTAACTTTGTAGGATCACTCCAGATGATGCCCAGGCGAGAATGTCCCCTTTTGGTTGCGATCATTCAACCATGATGGCTGCCCGAGCCCAAAGCCTGAAAACCTTTAGCACAGTCTTCAGGTCATATTTATGAAGGGATTTCATTGTAGGTTGACTTCATATAATGTCCCCTTTTGGAGTCCATTAGGCAAGTGTGATGGCTACAGGGGCCCGAAGACCGAAAACCTTTAGCACAGTCTACAGGTCATATTTATGAAGGGATTTCATTGTAACTTGGTAAGTTGACTTCACATAATTTTTAGATGAGAACAGCCCCTTTTGGACACCATTAAGCAACTGTGACGGCTACATAGCACAGTCTACAGGTGATATTTATGAAGGGATTTCATTGTACCTTGGTAGGATGACTCCAAATAATGTCTAGATGAGAACATCCCTTTTTGGTCACGATCATTCAGCCTTGATGGCTGCCCGTGCCCAAAAACCTTTAGCATAGTCTATAGGTCGTATTTGTGGAAGGATTTCATTGTAACTTATTAGGTTGACTCCATATAATGCTTAGATGACGACATCCCCTTTTGGTCGTGATTGGTCAACTGTGATGGCTACAGGTGCCTGAAGCCCGAAAATCTTGGCACAGTCTACAGGTCATATTTATGAAGGGATTTCATTGTAACTTTGTAGGATCACTCCAGATGATGCCCAGATGAGAATGTCCCCTTTTGGTTGCGATCATTCAATCATGATGGCTGCCCGAGCCCAAAAACCTTTAGCACAGACTACAGGTCATATTTATGAAGGGATTTCATTGTAACTTGGTAGGTTGACTTCATATAATGTCTAGATGAGAACGTCTCCTTTGGACGCAATTTGGATGATGGGCCAAGGCATAACCTCATATAGAAGTTCTGTCCAAAAAACTGATTGTACCTAATTTCGGTACAAAATCGCCACCAGCTGCCATCTTGAATTTTGGACCACACCCCAAAACACTCGTTCTCATCCCAAGGTGATAACAAAGGTACCCAAGAAGTTTTGTGAAGATCAGTTCATAAATATAGCCCCAAGCCGAAGCCAAATTGACATGTGAACTTAATGTGTATAAGGAGCACTGAATAAAACAAAGTCCATTTAATTTGCATAATTTCTGCACTAGAAAAAAAACCCATACTATATATGATGTATTCCATGTTACTAAACATTCATACAAAAATTTATTCGAATCGGAACTTTCATACAGAAGTTCTGGACAAAAAACTGATTGCATTAATTTTGGTACAAAATGGATGCCGGTTGCTATCTTGAATTTAGGACCGCACCCAAAAACACTTGTTCTCATCCCACGGTGATAACAAAGGTACCCAAGAAGTTTCGTAAAGATTGGTTCATAAATACGGCCTCCAGCCCGAGCTGTATAGAAGTTGTGTACAAAAAACTGATTGTACCTAATTTCGGTACAAAATGGCCGCTGGCAACCATCTTGAATTTTGGACCGCACCCAGAAACACGCATTCTTGTCCTAAGAAAGGTGATAACAAAGGTACCCAAGAAGTTTTGTGAAGGTGGGTTCAGAAATACAGCTCCTAGCTCGAGCCGCATTGACATGTGTACTTACTGTGTATTAGTAGCACTGAATAAATCAAAGTTCATCTAATTTGCATACTTTCTGCACGAAAAAAAACCCCATATAATATGTGATGTATTCCACGTTACTAAAAATTTATTCAAACCAGAACTTTCATACAGAAGTTCTGTACAAAAAACTGATTGCTCAAATTTCGGTACAAAATGGCTGCTGGTGGCTATCTTGAATTTCGGACCGCACCCAAAAACACTCGTTCTTGTCCCACGGTGATAACAAAGGTACCCAAGAAGTTTCATAAAGATCAGTTCATAAATACGGCCTCTAGCCCGAGCTGTATTGAATTGTTGATGGACAGACAGACAAACAGACGACGGGCCATGGCATAACCTCAAATTTGACTACATCAAAGTTGAGCTAAAAATGAAAAAATAATGAAAATTAATTGGCGATTTTTGAGAATAGAGCTGGCCAGTTTTGGCTGTTACGTTGGGTAAAGCATTAACTATCATTCTGAATGCCATGTCATCTACAAATATGTCCTACCTACTTTAGGAAGTAGACAAAGGATGGAATTTATTCTTCTACTTTCATATACTTCTATTCCGTAGAAATTTATTTTTATTTATTTATTAGAGCATAAGGTCATATATTTCTGCACAATGGCTAATCATGACCACAAGATGGGAATAAAGTCAATTTTAGTTAATCATTTATACCCGTTCAGTAAACAAGCACTGCTTCACTTCCAGGGGGTTACCGGGAGCAAGCCAGAAAATAAGCAGACCGTCATCTGCAAAATGAGGTCCCCAGAAGGTGAATTTAGTGATGCTACCCTGCTATGCAGGGTAGCATCACTAAATTTACCCTCTGTGAACCTCAGTCTGAATCAGGGTCTCAAAACTAAAAAAGGTACCCAGGGGATAAATTGGCCCACTTTTTATGGGATAGCACCATCAAATTCACCCTCTGGAACCTCATTCTGCAAATGTCAGACTGCTTATTTTCAGGCCTGCCCAGGGGGAGGGGTTAAATGAACCAAGATATTCTCACTAAGGCCAGATGGTCACCACGTATGCAAATCAATGGCAATACAAGACATACTCTATATTAGCATGCACAACAATCAACTGCAAAACCTATTTCAGTGTCCCACATGAACAACGATTCAAAAGCAAAGCAACTAATCACTGCCACAATATTGAAATTGAGCTACTCCTTCACCAGGAACAACATAACATTTTCTTCTTAGTAACTTGCACCCCTCATAATGATAAAAAAAGAGGGAAACAAAGAAGAGGCCCCCTCAGGGCCTGAAGTGCTCACCTTGAATGGAACCCGATATCAACAGAGGCCAAGAATGAATCAACATTAGGCAACCAAACTCCATAAGATCCATTGTCAATCCTTGAGCCCTGCAGGAGCGACTAAAATAGTCCAAGCATCATGCCTTTTCTTCAGTTAATCATAATGTAACGAGTGCTCGTATCGCTGAAGCAATACAATGTCCCCTACTGGACTAATGAGCATTAATAATTATACAAATGTTATAACCAAGATGCGATCAGCATGAATTCCGTTGAAGCATTTCCAAAAAAAGTCCAGAAAACTTGATATTTTGGCACTTTTCCATATTTCCAAGGGCCATAACTCACACAAGAATAATGCAATCAGCATGAAACTCAAACTTGATCTGTAAGTCATCGTTCTATAGTAGGTTACCAAGAATGAAATCATTCGGTTGAAGCATTTCCAAAAAAAGTCCGGAAAACTAAAGTATGACTGACAGACTGACTGACAGACTGACGGATGGACAGAGTACAAATGAAACTTGATCTGTAAGTCATCGTTCTATAGTAGGTTACCAAAAATGAAATCATTCCGTTGAAGCGTTTCCAAAAAAAGTCCGGAAAACTAAAGTACGACCGACAGACTGACTGACAGACTGACAGATGGATGGACAGAGTGTAAATGAAACGTGATCTGTAAGTCATCGATCTATAGTAGGTTACCAAAAATGAAATCATTCCGTTGAAGTGTTTCCAGAAAAAGTCCGGAAAACTGATATTTCGGCACTTTTCCATATTTCCAAGGGCAATAACTCACACAAGAATAAGGCAATCAACATGAAACTCAAACTTGATCTGCAAGTCATCCTTCTATAGTAGGTTACCAAAAATGAAATCATTCCGTTGAAACATTTAAAAAAAAAAGTCAGGAAAACTGAAAGTTTGGCGCTTTTCCATATTTCCAAGGGCCATAACTCACACAAGAATAATGCAATCAGCTGAAACTCAAACTTGATCTGTAAGTCATCATTCTATAGTAGTTTACCAAAAATGAAATCATTCCGTTGAAGCGTTTCCAAAAAAACTCCGGAAAACTAAAGTGTGACTGACAGACTGACAGACGAACAGACTGACAGACGGACGGAGTGCAAACCTATAGTCCCCTTCGGCGATGCCAGTAGGGGACTAAAAAGTGGAGCTCCCCTACAGAGGCCCTTGATACAACCTATGTGGATTACACACCTCAAGAAGGTACTTAACAGAAAAATTTCTTATTCTTCAGCTACATGGCTTCTTATAAAATTAACTTGGAATTATGTTTCTATCTAGAGCACAGAGTGAGTACTATGATAGGTAAGGTTTATTTTTTTCATATAAATCAAATATCTCTTTCCCACTTACATTTTGTTAAGACTAAGAGTTCTGAATAGTGAACTAGAGATATTGTGTACCAAATATGAAAGGATTCTGACTGGTGGATCTGAAGAAGATTTTAAGGAATTTTCCTCATATTGCACTAAAATAGGGAGCACACCCCCACCCCCCCCCCCCCCCCCCCAAAAAAAAAAAACAAAAAAAAAACAAAACACTCAGGGCTTGATTTACTACAAATGAGAATATTCTCATATTTTTCATTAATGTCAATCTTTTGAACATTTTAAATGTCAATTTAAAACAAGGAATTTGGAATTAAGTGCACAGACTCAATCAAAAAAAAATTCCTGGGGGAATCGATCAACAAGGTTTTTCAGAAAAGTTACCTAGTTCAAGGCTCAATATCAATCACAGAGTCACTTTCTGTATATCTAATTATTTTACTTCATTTTTAGCTCAACTTTGACGAAGTCAAATTGGAGCTATTGTCATGGCCCGTCGTCCGTCTGTCCGTCCGTCCGTCCGTCAACAATTGGCTATGGCTCGGGCTAGAGGTCGTATTTATGAACCGATCTTTACGAAACTTCTTGTGTACCTTTGTTATGACCCTGGGACGGGAACGAGTGTTTTCAGGTGTGGTCCAAAATTCAAGATGGCTGCCAGTGGTCATTTTGTACCGATGATGCAAAAATCAGTTTTTTGTACAGAACTTCTGTATGAAAGTTCTGATTTGAATAAAGTTTTGTATAAATGTTTAGTACCATGGGATACATCACATATAATACAGGTTTTTTTCTCGTGCGTAAATTATGCAAATTATGCAAATTAGACTGACTTTGATTTATTTAGTGTTACTTTCAGAGCTGTAAGTGCCAAGCTGCTATGGCTCGGGCTAGAGGCCGTATTTATGAACCGATCTTTACGAAACTTCTTGGGTACCTTTGTTATGACTGTGGGACGAGAACGAGTGTTTTGGGGTACGGTCCGAAATTCAAGATGGCTGCCAGCTGCCATTTTGTACCGACGATGCAGAAATCTGTTTTTTGTACGGAACTTCCATATGAAAGCTCTGATTTGAATAATTTTTTGTATGAATGTTTAGTACCATGGGATACATCACATATAATACGGGTTTTTTTTCTCGTGCGTAAATTATGCAAATTAGTCTAACTTTGATGTTTTTTGGTGTTAATTTCAGTACTGTAAGTGCAAATGCCAATACGGCTCGGGCTAGAGGCCGTATTTATGAACCGATCTTTACGAAACTTCTTGGGTACCTTTGTTATCACCGTGGGACGAGAATGAGTGTTTTGGGGTCCGGTCCGAAATTCAAGATGGCCGATGGCAGCCATTTTGTACGAAATTTGGTGCAATCAGATTTTTGCACAGAACTTCCATATGAAAGCGCTGATTTGTACCGACGATGCAGAAATCTGTTTTTTGTACGGAACTTCCATATGAAAGCTCTGATTTGAATAATTTTTTGTGTGAATGTTTAGTACCATGGGATACATCACATATAATACGGGTTTTTTTCTCGTGCAGAAATTATGCAAATTAGATGAACTTTGATTTTTTCAGTGCTGCTTACACACAGTAAGTACACATGTCAATACGCCTCGGGCTAGAGTCTGTATTTATGAACCGATCTTCACGAAACGTCTTGGGTACCTTTGTTATCACCTTGGGACGAGAACGAGTGTTTCTGGGTGCGGTCCAAAATTCAAGATGGCTGCCAGTGGCCATTTTGTATCGAAATTAGGTCTAATCAGTTTTTTGTACACAACTTCTATATGGCTCAGGCTAGATGCCGTATTTATGAACCGATCTTTACGAAACTTCATGGGTACCTTTGTTATTACCGTGGGATGAGAACGAGTGTTTCTGGGCGTGGTCCAAAATTCAAGATGGCTGCCAGTGGCCATTTTGTACCGAAATTAGGTCCAATCAGTTTTTTGTCACAACTTCTACACAGCTCATATTTTTTTGTATGAATGTTTAGTAACGTGGAATACATCACATATAGTACGGGTTTTTTTCTCGTGCAGAAATTATGCAAATTAGATGAACTTTGATTTATTCAGTGCTACTTATACTCTGTAAGTGCACATGTCAATACGGCTCGGGCTAGAGGCTGTATTTATGAACCGATCTTCACAAAACTTCTTGGGTACCTTTGTTATCACCTTGGGACGAGAACGAGTGTTTCTGGGCGTGGTCCAAAATTCAAGATGGCTGCCAGTGGCCATTTTGTACCGAAATTAGGTCCAATCAGTTTTTTGTCACAACTTCTACACAGCTCATATTTGTGAACTGATCTTCACGAAACTTCTTGGGTACCTTTGTTTTCACCTTGGGACAGGAATGAGTGTGTTTTGGGGTGCCTTTGTTGTCACTGTGCTATGAGAACAAATATTTTGGGGTTCAGTCAGACCCACTCTGGGACTCAAAGATTTTTTTCTAGTTTAGCATCTGACTGTCACCCACCTTTACAATACTTTACCTATACATTTGTTACAGGCAACGCTCAGTATTTATGTACAGACCGTTACAATACTTTATATGTACCTTTGTTATCAGGTCATTACCTAGATGTTTGTCATTGCTGTGTCACATACTATACATGTACATGTCTTTGTCTTGACAAGTTGAGCTACAGTGGCATTGACACTTTCATTTTATTATTAGGCTTTCTAAACCCAGTTTGGGAAAGACTATTGTTATTCTTCTTTTTCAAAATTTTTCTTCTCTATTTTTTTTTTTTTTTTTTTTTTTTTCCTCCCTGAATTTTGTCTGTTGAACTGCTCGAAAACAAGCTGTACGATTTTGACCAAATTTGGCACATTATGTAATATCATAAAATCTAGTGAAATGCGGTATCGTCATATCTGTGAAAATGCGTATTTTCAAAATATTCTGCCAAAACCTTCAAAATTTCACCATTTTTCGAATGTGTCAAAATTGTTTACAGTTATTTAGCTCAAATTTTCCACACATTTCAGCATAATATGATACACCACAATCACCACTCAGATCTTTCAACTTTAACCCCCACTGACCAAAAATGACATGAATATAGAATTTCTCTTCAAAATTTACCAAATTCAAGGGCAAATTTCTCTAATAACAAGGTTGTTGTAACAATTATTTTGCTTTCGATAGATGCAACAATGATTGCGGAAGAAAGTTACTGTTTACTTTTTAACCTCAGATTTAACCCTCAAGCACAATGAGGGTGAGAATAAGAGTACCGTTTGAAAATGCCAAAATTAGACAACTTTGGTTGCTTTTTCCATCATTTTGGAAAAGGGTTAATTTCAAACACTTTTCGTGTACGTATTCACAATTGACTACCGAGCATATTTGCTGTTGTAAGTTTGGTTGTAAAGTTTAACCCTATCCCATTCTGGCTGCATAAAAGTAGGTACCGTCCAAAAAAAACTCCAATTTTTTCAGAATTTGGTAAGTTTAGGTGACGATTTACTTCATTTTTAATTGCTTGAGCTCTGAATGTTTTCTATAGCTGCTTGCAGCAGTCAAAGTATGACAAATTTTTTTCTATATGTTATTATTAAAAGTTTAACCCTTGCAGATTTGAGACTTCCCATAAGGGTACTGTCGGAATATTTGTTATTTTCGCCAACTTCAAGAGCAAATTTTTCTAATTACAAGGTAGTTGTAATAATTATTTTGGTATGGCTAGATGCAACAATGATTGTAGAAGAAAGTTACTGTTTACTTCTTAATCTCAGATTTAACCCTCTAGCACAATGAGGGCGAGAATAAAAGTACCATTTGAAAATACCAAAATTAGCCATTTTTGGTTGCCTTTTCTATCATTTTGGAATGGGTTAATTTCAAACACTTTTCATGTACGTATTCACAATTGACTATCGAGCATATTTGCTGTCGTTAGTTTGGTTGTAAAGTTTAACCCTATCCCATTCTGGATGCATAAAAGTAGGTACCGTCCAAAAAATTTCCAATTTTTTCAGAATTTGGTGAATTTAGGTGGCGATTTACTCCATTTTTAATTGCTTGAGCTCTGAATGTTTTCTATAGCTGCTTGCAGCAGTCAAAGTATGACAAATTTTGTTCTATATGTTATTATTAAAAGTTTAATCCTTGGCAGATTTGAGACTTCCCATAAGGGTGCTGTCAGAATAATTGTTATTTTCGCCAACGTTTACATGCACTTTCTCAGCACTGGAGCCATATTGTCTCAAAACCTTTTCCATGAGAGGATTGGGCCTTCATCCAAGAACAATTTTGCTGTTATATATTTTATTCAAAGTTTTAACCTTCACCCAATTTTCCTGCCTTGAATCTGAGTGCCTTAAAATTCTTCATAAAATTGGCTAATTTGGAGCTCACTTTTTTCCATTTTCGAAAGGAATATCGAAAAATGATTTACATGTTCGTATTTACAATTGCCTACCGAGCATATTTGCTGTTGTAAGTTTGGTTGTAAAGTTTAACCCTATGCTCGTTCTATTTGCATAAAGATGGGTGCAGTCCAAAAAACCTCTCGTTTTCAGAATTTGGTAAGTTTAAGTGACGATTTACTCCATTCCTAAATGATTGAGCGCTGAACGTTTTCTATGGCTGTATGCAGCAGTCATAGTATGACAACTTTTGTTTTATATGTCATTATTAAAAGTTTAACTGTTGGCAGATTCGAGACTGCCCATATGGGGATGGTCGGAATAATTTTAATTTCATAAAATCACTGAATATTGATAAGTGTGCAGTGGTAGTTTGGAATAGAATATCCGAAAATGCTTTCGAAATTCGTATTCACAGTTTCAATTCCAAGAATATTTTCTGTTATAAGGTTGGTGTAAAGTTTAACGCCATCCCTGTCTCAGATGCATAATGGTAGATGCCGTCGAAAAAAACTCATTTTTTTTCAGAATTTCGTAGGTTTAAGTGACAATTTACTCCATTCCTAATTCATTGAGTGCTGAATGTTTTCTATGCCTGCATGCAGCAAGCATAGCATGACCACTTCTGTTTTATACGTCATTATCAAAAGTTTAACCCTTGCCCTATTTAGGAGTTCCCATGTGGGTATTGTCGGAATAATTGTTATTTTCGTAAAATCAATCCCTGAATATATTGGTAACTGTGCAGTGGCCTTTCAGTGGTGCTACATGAAGCCGCAAATAGTTAAGGTTGAAAAGTTCATCAAATAGATAAACATAATACCTAACTCTGCCGGTGACAGGTAAATAATGAATGGAAAAGTCATTGAGTTGAGAATAAAGTAGGGACGAATCGTGCCCTCGGTTTCCACCTGATCCACGGTATTTTCACGCGGTCTCGGCACTTGACAAAGATACTAAACTGTCGGGCAGGGACAGTAGGAAACATTCTGAGAATTTCAAGTTGCTGCCTTGCATGATCGGGACATAATTGGAATATATCCGACATTGTATATGTCGGATATATTCCAATTATGTCCCAATCACTTCACCCCAACTGTCCGCATGGGGGCACCATGACGCCGTGTACTAAGGCATACTGGACATCGATGGTGCACATGTCTTCAGCCAATCTAACCCTGTCTGTGCTACAGTGCGGAGGCACTATGTTGTTCTCTCTGGGTACTCCGGCTTCCTCCATCCATACAACTGTCACCGACATAATATGACCGTGGCTGTTAATGTGTCGTTAAAACCTAATAAATAAATCCAGTACCAGTTTTGCTCGTACAAATATTAGTACCGTCAGACAAAATTCATTTTCTGATTAATTTCGTACTTTTCTGTACTCACCTTCCCTGAGTAAGATTGGTATACCTTTTCAATCTCAGATTTAACCCTCAAGCACAATGAGAGTGAGAATAAGTGTACCATTTGGAAATACCCAAATTATCCAACTTTGGTTACTCTCTACTATCATTTTGGAATGGGTTATTTTGAGACACTTTGCTTTGCTATATGCAGAGATTTTTAATCAATAAATCCGGCTTTAGTTATGTTCTGGGACTTGATGAAACATGTGCTTTGGCCACTTAAAAATAGCACTGTCTGCAAAAATTACTTTGAGTGAATACTCACTTGTCCAAAAACAAAAAGGAAAGAGCTCTTTGAGCTTTTCATAACTGCTTTCAAAAATCAATGGGGAACAAATTTTGTGTTATATGTTTTGGTGTTCCACGTTATCCAACACCAGTTTGGCCGTACAAATATGAATACCGCCAGGAAAGAAAGCACATTTTCTCAGTGGTAGACTGTTTGACTTCTATGATAGAGGTCCCGAGTTTGATCCCTGGGACGACCCACGTAATGTCCTTGGGCAAGTCACTTTATCCCGGTTGCCAACATGGGGGCACGATGATGCCATGTACTAAGGCGTACTGCATGTCAATGGTGCACATGTCTTCAACCGCTGGTACCCTGCTTCAGCGGAGCTTGAACATAATTAGAATGTTGAGCTGACAGTTGCTCGTCGATGCTCGGTGGTTCTCTCTGGGTCATCCGACTTCCCCCACCGGTAAAACTGTCACGGTCACGATTAGCCATTGTGGATAAGTATGTGACCGTAAACACCAATAAATACCGTCAGGGAAACCCTCTGTGAAATCCTTCTGTCAATAAATAGCAAAGTAGTAATGTAATGCAAGAAATATTAACAAGCTCTTCAACATCCCTTTAATCAACTCATTTTGACTTGAACTGTACCCATCACTGTGTATACTAGCTCTCTAGATGGTTTAAACCATATCAAATAAACAACTAATTTGTGTGTGACAGTAACTCATATTACATGTATTTCATTGTATCTGAAACAGATATGTTGGAAAAATTGTGAAATCATGGAGTAGGAAGCTTACCCTCGTTTGTTGACAAATCCCACACATTCACAAACAGACAAAATGATAGATAATAAATTAATTATTGATATTTAAGGTCACTTTCAGCATCTACAGCTATATCATGACCATAATATAGGTATTTATTCAAGTCCAGGTATTCATTGCATAGGTGTACAGGGCTATTTATCAGGGGGTGGGGGTTGAACCCTTTTAGCCTGAAAAAGTTGCATCTCAGGAGGAAATGCCAAATGTGGGTATGGGGCGGGGGGGGGGGGGGGGGGGGGGGGGGGGGGGGGGGGGGGGGGGGGTCTCCCTCCCATTGAGTACCTGGAGAGAAACACCGAGCAATGGCAAGCGACTCAGACTCCCCAACATACTAACTCCACAAAAGTGGGAAATTAAATTGGGATGAAGTGTCTTGCTCAAGGACACAATGTGGTTGCCACAGGTGGGATTCGAACCGAGGACCTCTTGGATTGCAACAATCATCTCTACCTTCTGAGCCACCGTGCTCCCGAAATATGCAGTAATAGAGCTCTTTATGTGTACTTGTGTGATTATAAATGAATAATATCAACGTGGATACGGTTCCACTGAATCAACTTGTACAGTATAATGGTCAGTTTACTTGCAACTTCTAAGTGATGAGATAGGAAAATAACATTTTGTGTGGAAAACCAAAATGTTTTGTGGTCATTTCTGGCAACTAAATTGTCCGAAATTTTCTGGCATATTGGCCGAAAAATCGGCCCCTTCCTGACTCAGGGGTGGGTTGGGGCACAGTCCCTCATGAAACCCCGGCTCGTATGCCCATAATTCATAATGTACTAATTTTTTCCAAAGCACAAAGGACATCGCTTGTTTTGCTTTCTATGAAAATATTCTGTAATTATTGAAGAGCAAATTTTGTGTTAAATGTTTTGGTGTCCTGCTATCTCTAATATCTGTTTTGGCTGCATAAAAACTAGCAGCATCACAAAAACTTTGTTTCCACTAAATTTTCTGTTTTCAAAACTGATCGATAGTTTTGTGTGCAATACAGTTTGCCTTTTCACATTAAAAAGTTCGGAAAGCCCGTAATTTGTCCAACAAATTACAATTCTCTAGTTATATATCTAATTTTTCGGTTATAGAATCACCATAACGGCTTGGAATAGCATGAACTTCTGGTACTACTGGAAAAGCAGGTACTGAATCACTTGTAAGAGTATCAATGGCAAAGTGATGTGCGACGTCATTTAGGAAGCTACTGGGGGATATTCCTCATTATCCATCAAGTCAATGGATATCGAGAAATAACATTTAGATGATTTGTGATAATTCACAGATTAGCATATAACAAGTAAAAAGTTGGCACAGGCACCAGATGCTCCCCAAAACGCAAACTGAAGGAAACAACATACTGATTTTTTCAAATGCAGAACTGTGAAATTTTTTAAGCCATATAACACAAAAACATGTGGAAGGACAAGGATAACAGTACACAGCAAACCTGCATTAAAAAGCCCTTTGGAAAGGAGATTAAACTGGCCTTTGAAGACAGGTCACTGCTTAATTAGGGTGAATACACAAGAAGCAGGTTTGATTATATATGCCATGGGCATTTAATAAGATACCGTAAGAAATGTTTTAGCACTTTACCATTTTGCCACATTTCAAGTTACATAATTCTGCCATGGTAAGTGCCATAACAATGACAATTGAACTTGCCTTGCATGTCATGGTAAATGGAAAGGCTGCAAAATTATAAGATTGTACATCAAAAGAAACTAGAGTTATCATCTGAAAACCATTGATTTTACCATTTTGCCACATTTGAAGAGGCATAACTCTGGAACGTTAAATGCCATATTGGTGAATATCGAACTTGACCTGCATTTCATGGTTAGTAGTAATTTTGCAAAATTATAAGGTCGTACATCAAGCAAACTGGAGTCATCATCTGGAAACCATTGCTTTTACCATTTCGCAACTTTTCAAAGGGCAAAACTCTTAATGGTAAATGCCATAATGGTGAAAATCGAACTTGAGCTATATTTCATGGTAGGTAGTAATATTGCAAAATTATAACGTCATACATCAATGCAAGCTAGAGTTATCATCCCAAAACCATTTGTTTTGGACAGATGGACAGACGGACAGGGCGGCAACTATATTCTCCTTGGAATTTTTTTTTTTTTGGTGGGGGGGTGGGGATAATGACAAATGACATGCAACAGAATTAATAAAATACAAGAGCGCATATATCACTGAAGCAATACAATGTCCCCTACCAGACTAATGAGCATTAATAATTATACAAATGTTATAACCTAGATGTGATCAGCATGAATTCCATTGAAGCATTTCCAAAAAATAGGCCGATGAAATCATCAGATGTGTACCCATACGCGCAACTAGTAGAAAGCTGTATGATGGAGGGCCACCACGGATGCCGACCTTATGTACACCATACATGGTATGGGTACATATAGAAATGGATTGGAGGAGTGACTAATTTGATGGATAAAGGGTTAATATCTCCGGATCAAATTATCAGATTTCCATAAAAAACTATAGAGCACAGCACATCAGTAACCTGAACATATATATGAAGTAACATGACAATTGGATTGATATTTTTTAAGTTATCTCATGCCAAAGGGATTGGAGGAATTTTCAATTTGAAGGATAAAGGGTTAATATCTCAGGATCAAATTATCAGATTTACACCAAAAAGTATACAGCTTGGCACATCAGTAACCTGAACACAAATATAAAGTAACTTGACAATCCAAGCAATATTTTTCAAGTTATCTCATGCCAAAGGGATTGGAGGAATTTTCAATTTGAAGGATAAAGGGTTAATATCTCAGGATCAAAATAACAGATTTACACAAAAACTATACAGCTCGGCACATCAGTAACCTGAATACAAATATAAAGTAACTTGACAATCCAAGCAATATTTTTCAAGTTATCAAATGCCAAAGGGATTGGAGGAATTTTCAATTTGAAGGTTAAAGGGTTAATATCTCAGGATCAAACTATCAGATTTACACCAAGAACTATACAGCTCGGCTCATCAGTAACCTGAAAACAAATATAAAGTAACTTGACAATCCAAGCAATATTTTTCAAGTTATCGAATGACCAAGAAATGGATACGGATGCCAGACGGACAGATGGATGGACGGACGGACAGACGGACAGGTGGACGGACAAAGGATGGACGAACGACGGATGGCCACCCCGGATGACGGCATTATGTGTACCATACACAGTATGGGTACACATAAATATTTTTCAAGTTATCAAATGTCAAAGGGATTGGAGGAATTTTCAATTTGAAGGATAAAGGGTTAATATCTCAGGATCAAATTATCAGATTTACACCAAAAACTATACAGCTCGGCACATCAGTAACCTGAACACAAATATAAAGTAATTTGACAATCCAAGCAATATTTTTCAAGTTATCGAATGCCAAAAGGATTGGAGGAATTTTCAATTTGAAGGATAAAGGGTTAATATCTCAGGATCAAATTATCAGATTTACACCAAAAACTATACAGCTCGGCACATCAGTAACCTGAACACAAATATAAAGTAACTTGACAATCCAGGCAATATTTTTCAAGTTATCGAATGACAAAGAAATGGATACGGGCGCCGGACGGACAGACGGACAGACAAAGGATGGACGAACAACGGATGGCCACCCCGGATGATGGCATTATGTGTACCATACATACTATGGGTACACATAAAAAGTCCAGAAAACTGATATTTTGGCACTTTTCCATATTTCCAAGGGCCATAATTCACACAAGAATAATGCAATCAGCATGAAACTCAAACTTGATCTATAAGTCATTGTTCTATAGTAGGTTACCAAGAAAGAAATCATTCGGTTGAAGCATTTCCAAAAAAAAGTCGGAAAACTAAAGTATGACTGACAGACTGACTGACAGACTGACGGATGGACAGAGTGCAAATGAAACTTGATCTGTAAGTCATCGTTCTATAGTAGGTTACCAAAAATGAAATCATTCCGTTGAAGTGTTTACAAAAAAAGTCCGGAAAACTAAAGTATGACCGACAGACTGACTGACAGACTGACGGATGGATGGACAGAGTGTAAATGAAACTTGATCTGCAAGTCATCGTTCTATAGTAGATTACCAAAAATGAAATCATTCAGTTGAAGCGTTTCCAGAAAAAAACTCCGGAAAACTGATATTTTGGCGCTTTTCCATATTTCCAAGTGCCATAACTCACACAAGAATAAGGCAATCAGCATGAAACTCAAACTTGATCTGTTAGTCATCGTTCTATAGTAGGTTACCAAAAATGAAATCATTCCATTGAAGCGTGTCCAAAAAAAGTCTGGAAAACTGATATTTTGGTGCTTTTTTCCCATATTTCCAAGGGCCGTAACTCACACAAGAATAATGCAATCAGCATTAAACTCAAACTTGATCTGTAAGTCATCGTTCTATAGTAGGTTACCAAAAATGAAATCATTCCATTGAAGCGTGTCCAAAAAAAGTCTGGAAAACTGATATTTTGGTGCTTTTTTCCCATATTTCCAAGGGCCGTAACTCACACAAGAATAGTGCAATCAGCATTAAACTCAAACTTGATCTGTAAGTCATCGTTTTATAGTAGGTTACCAAAAATGAAATCATTCCGTTGAAGCGTTTCCAGAAAAAAACTCTGGAAAACTGATATTTTGGCGCTTTTCCATATTTCCAAGTGCCATAACTCACTCAAGAATAAGGCAATCAGCATGAAACTCAAACTTGATCTGTTAGTCATCGTTCTATAGTAGGTTACCAAAAATGAAATCATTCCATTGAAGCGTGTCCAAAAAAAGTCTGGAAAACTGATATTTTGGTGCTTTTTTCCCATATTTCCAAGGGCCGTAACTCACACAAGAATAATGCAATCAGCATTAAACTCAAACTTGATCTGTAAGTCATCGTTCTATAGTAGGTTACCAAAAATGAAATCATTCCGTTGAAGCGTTTACAAAAAAACTCCAGAAAACTAAAGTGTGACTGACAGACTGACGGATGGACAGAGTGCAAACCTATAGTCCCCTCCGGCGATGCCGGTAGGGAACTAATAAATACTCAGAATGGATGATCAGGGTCAGTTATTAATTCCATGATCAGTGACATTTTATCTGGTGAGTATTTTCTTGAATTTAAAAAAAATCAAGGCATGGCTGCTGTAAGTAATATATAACAACATGATTTCCTGAAAAATTCAGTATAGTCTAACATCAAGAAATCATTGATAAAGGGACTACTCATATTTGAAAGGATGTATTTTGCTAACAAAATCCAGAGTTATATCTTTACTAGGTGACCAGATATTTTTGTCCTGGGCAGAAAATTCCACATGTAACAAGCAATGAGTTAAAGGTCTGTTGTCTATGATCAGCAACAATAACTTTTTCTGTCAACAAGATAATCAGTTTCGTTAGAAGTGTTTCCAGCAGGCAAAAAGCAGCAGGTTTACATTTTTCACTAAGAAGGCCCAGGTCATAAATTAAGGGGGCTGTGTGGAGAGGGGTAACTATATACATGTCATGATATCTGACACCCCACCCTGAGAAAAAATACTCTGGAAATTATCCAGTACATGATTATTGACTTTGAAAAAAACAACTTTTTGTGCTGATAGAGAGTGGTGGTGGAGATATAAGCAGGTCACAATCCTGAAACAAAGTTTTATAACTGGACACATGCAATAACAGTACTTCATAAAGAATAATGGTGATGAGTTTTATAAGCCGAATGTTGGAAGAGAAGGAAATTTTGTTAATAACAGAATGAATTTTTTTAAAAGTGAAATAATTGTCCATTTACATTTAAGCATTTAAGGTATGATGATCATGACAACACACTGATCCGAGAATTATAGGAAATCTGTTGTCAACCTATACTGCCAGTGCATTGTAGCTAATGGATGATGATAACAGAGTGATAGCAATGACTTTCAGTTTGGTGAGCCAAAAATCATAGAATTAACTGTTTTGGAGTAAAAAATTTTATTTTTTGGAATACAACTTAATACAATGTTTAAAAACTTCATACACATCCTCCAATATATAGATTACAATAGTACAACACCCATCCTGGTGGAGATTTAATGAGTAAAATCCACTTATCTCGATACAACTGGATCACTGGAATGTCGGAAAAAAAACAATAACTCAAATCTGCCTCTCTTCCCCCAACAAGATGGTGTCAGGTCAATTAACATGGTAAGTCCTGCGATTACTGACATTTGATGATGTGGAAGCTGTTGTGCTGTGACTGTAGTCACAGCATAACAGCTTCCACATCATCAAACATCAACAGTAACACGGAATAAACTTTCCAATACTGGCAATTGTTTTCTTCCAATAACAACAAAAGTATGTTGGAAGTATTCAGTTTGAAAAATGTTCACATCAGGCCACACAAAGTAGATCTTCTGTTTCTCTGGCCATTATTTGTGAAATTGCATGCGGGCGAGCGTTTTTTTATTTTATTTTTTATTTCAGTAATTACTTCTTTGCCATTAAAAGTTCATGTTCTTGGTTCAAGTTTTAGGCCTCATAATCTACAGAATAGCATGGTTGGTGGTGTATTTCATCCCTTGAGTGCAAGAAGGCTTTGCAATGCTAAAGCATTGCAAAGTCTTCTTGCACCCAAGGGACAAATTCATAAATGTTTTTAACTTGGGTAAAATATCAGACATAAACCATTTAATTTTAATTTTTTTTAAGTTTAAATTGGTAATAAAAAGAGAGCATGCGGCAGCCAAAAGGACTATGCGGGAGGGCCTGAGAAACAGATTTTTTATTTTTTTAGGCCTCATCAACATTAATTTTTTACCAACATCTAAGTATCCTTTGAAAAGTGATCAGAGATTGCATCAGAAAATCAAATAATTTTGAGAATTTTGGTGGTAGAACATTGCTATTTATAGCAACAAAATGCTAATCCCCCTCCCCAAGCTATTTATATATTGGTATTTAGGTCACATATTTCTGCAGAAGGTCCAGACACGTTTCGATATGTGATCAATGAGTGTTTCAACAATCCAGTTGTACAGAGGTCAGTAGTGAAATCCAAGTAAGAGTTCAAAAAGCTACAATGAATATAACATACAATATAAAATTCCCTATTTACTGGTGTTAAAGGTTACATACTTCTGCATAATGGCTAATAATGACTGCAAAATGGCTATAAAATCAAGTCCAGCCAATCGTTTATACCCATGTTGCCCATTTTTGAGGACTTCCACCCCAGTCATTGGTTACTGGATCCTATTTTACTGGTAAAACACAGCTTGTTTACCATGGTAAACAAGCACTGCTTCACTTCCTGGGGTTCCCATGGGGAATAAAATTCCCTAAAATAATATCAAGTATAATAATTCCTTTCCCAGAATGATATTAAAAAAAAAACTGAGTATTTAAAATGTTTTCTGTAATGCCAATCCTCACATTACTGGAATACTTTTATCACAATATAAATTTCAAAGTATAATTGAACGCGTTAGCTAATGTAATGACCATAACCTGCCAGAACAAAAAATCAACATTTTAATTTCATTTTTTTCAATTTTTAAATATAATGAAAGTGTCAATGACACTGTAGCTCAACTTGTCAAGACAAAGACATGCACATGTATAGTATGTGACACAGCAATGACAAACATCTAGGTAATGACCTGATAACAAAGGTACATATAAAGTATTGTAATGGTCTGTACATAAATACTGACCGTTGCCTGTAACAAATGTATAGGTAAAGTATTGTAAAGGTGGGTGACAGTCAGATGCTAAACTAGAAAAGAAAACTTTGAGTCCCAGAGTGGGTCTGACTGAACCCCAAAATATTTGTTCTCATAGCACAGTGATAACAAAGGCACCCCAAAACACACTCATTCCTGTCCCAAGGTGAAAACAAAGGTACCCAAGAAGTTTTGTGAAGATCAATTCATAAATACGAGCTGTATAGAACTTGTGACAAAAAACTGATTGGACCTAATTTTGGTACAAAATGGCCACGGGCAGCCATCTTGAATTTTGGACCGTACCCAGAAACACTCATTCTCGTCCCAAGGTGATAACAAACGTACCCAAGAAGTTTTGTGAAGATCGGTTCATAAATACAGCCTCTACCCTGAGCCGTATTGACATGTGTGCTCAAATTGTGCAAGTAGCACTGAATAAGTCAAAGTTCATCTCATTTGCATAATTTCTGCACGAAAGAAAACCCCTTAGAATATGTGATGTATTCCATGTTACTAAACATTCATACAAAAACTTATTCAAATCAGAACTTTCATACAGAAGTTCTGTACAAAAGACTGATTGCACTAATTTTGGTACAAAATGGCTGCTGGTGGCCATCTTGAATTTCGGACCACACCCAAAAACACTCGCTCTCATCCCACGGTGATAACAAAGGTACCCAACAAGGTTCGTAAAGATTGGTTCATAAATATGGCCTCTAGTCTGAGCTGTATATTAGTTGTGTACGAAAAACTGATTAGACGTAATTTCGGTACAAAATGGCCACTGGCAGCCATCTTGAATTTTAGACCGCACCCAGAAACACTCGTTCTCGTCCCAAGGTGATAACAAAGGTACCCAAGACATTTCGTGAAGATCAGTTCATAAATACAGACTCAAGTCTGAGCCGTATTGACATGTGTACTTAATGTGTGTAAGTCGCACTGAAATATCAAAGTTCATCTAATTTGCATAATTTCTGCACGAGAAAAAAACCCGTATTATATGTGATGTATCCCATGGTACTAAACATTCACACAAAAAATTATTCAAATCAGCGCTTTCATATGGAAGTTCTGTGCAAAAATCTGATTGCACCTAATTTTGTACAAAATGGCTGCCATCGGCCATCTTGAATTTCGGACCGGACCCAAAAACACTCGTTCTCGTCCCACGGTGATACCAAAGGTACCCAAGAAGTTTCGTAAAGATCGGTTCATAAATACGGCCTCTAGCCCGAGCCGTATTGGCATTTGCACTTACAGTACTGAAATTAACACCAAAAAACATCAAAATTAGTCTAATTTGCACAATTTACGCACGAGAAAAACCCCGTATTATATGTGATGTACCCCATGGTACTAAACATTCATACAAAAAATTATTCAAATCAGAGCTTTCATATGGAAGTTCTGTACAAAAAACAGATTTCTGCATCATCGGTACAAAATGGCGGCTGGCAGCCATCTTGAATTTCGGACCGCACCCAAAAACACTCGTTCTCGTCCCACGGTCATAACAAAGGTACCCAAGAAGTTTCGTAAAGATCGGTTCATAAATACGACCTCTAGCCCGAGCCATAGCCAATTGTTGACGTACGGACAGACGGACGATGGGCCATGACAATAGCTCAAATTTGACTTCGTGAAAGTTGAGCTAAAATTGTTGAGCTAAAAATTAGCTCTTGACCCCCTCATTGGAACGAGGGTGCTCCATGTGTTCTAATGAGTGGTTCATCAGATGTTTTTCAAACCAAAAATGACCATTTTCACTTTTTCAGTTTTCATTAAACAAATCTGCACGAATCGTCGGTCATTTGTGTTAGGTAAGCCCAAGGTAACGAGACTATCTCCACAGTACTACTATTCACAAAGACTACCATTCAAATTGTGTTATTTTTTTTCAATTTTGGCCCCCAAAACATAGCACATGACCCCTCAACATGATGATCTCCCCAGCTCATCAGAGTAAGGGATCATAAACTATGGTTTTGAAACAAAAACATTTTTAGTTATCCAAGAAAAAAAATTACATCGACTTTCATTCCTGTTAGGTTAGGGATTAATCTCTTTGACCTGATATGCATAAATTTTTGTGTAAAGCAGCAGTGGCAAAGACAGTTTTTTAAAGACTGGAAGGCCAAAATTTTATGAAAATAATCCCAATACATTCACATAGTGTATAAAGAAAAATATCAAAATTCTGGTTAACTGAATACTTTGGTTAATTGAATATTTTTTCACTGGCAAAGTGACTATTCAATTACCAGGGTTCCATTGTTCAGACATTTTGTGAAAAACAATGGGAGAAGAAATGGAATGCAATAATACTAATTTTGTTTTAATAATAAATTTTGTTAATCGACCCACTATCTTTCCTCTTTTTCAGCATAAAAATTTCATATCTTCTATTCAAACAAACAAAACATCTGACTAGTTTCAATTAAAATGCATATGAATAAATAATTACCAAGACATAAAAAGCACCAAATCGACACCTGAAAAGACACCACGAAAAAGTAATGCAGTGTACACCACTATCTGGGGCACTGGATCCCACTTAATATTATTATCATTATTTACTGGTGTTTAAGATCACTATCAGCATACATGGCATGACTTCAACACTAGTTTAGCCAATTGTTTTTATTACACATCCATGAAACTTGAACTCCTTGTATTTAATGGAATCGCTGCTATGACATAAATGTTTTTGTATTTATATTACATCCAACACCAAAACATTTACCATACATTCAGTATAAAAGTGACCTGTTAGTTGCATGTGCTGTAGAGTAAATTCCTGTCAATGGTACAAAACAATCCAATTGACCTTTCAAAGAATTACTTTGATAACCACTGAATTCCCCTCGTTAATGGACATATTTCGATCTCAGTATATCCAATACAAGAATTTAATCCAATCTATCTTGTTTGGTACAGAGCTCTACGAGCTATGTCAAAGAACATCAGAGAGATAAAATACTCAGTTTGTCACTTGATAACAGGAAAATGACAAATTCCTTTTAAATAGCGGAAGTGCAGTTTTGAAGTCTTAGTACTGCAAATTAACCCTCAGGTCCGCATTAACTTTACATTAATAACTACCATATACACATGCTCACAGCTCAGATGCAACAGTGCTTCTACATCATTGTTGGCTGCCTATATAGGCAGCCAACAATGATGTAAAAACACTCACAAGATAAATGCTTCTTACCAACAGACTTTTCAAGGAGGAATACACTTGGGACAACTTTTAATTTATTTATTTATTTGATGGGATTTAACAACACTTTCGACAGCAAGGATCACTTCATGTTGGACAGTTTTACGGGTGGAGGAAGCTGAAGTACCTGGAGAGAACCAGCGAACAGCAGAGAGCAACTGTCAAGACTCCCAGGTGTACTAACTCGACACAAGCAGGGTTAACATTGGTTGAAGACAAGTGCACCAACGATGTGCAGTATGCCTTAGTACACAATGCCATAGTGCCTCCTCGTGGGCAATTGGGATTAAGTGTCTTACCCGAGGACACAACGCTGTTGCCACATGTGCGATTCAAACAGAGGACCTCATGGCTTGCAGTCTGCATCTCTATCTACTGAGGCACCACACCCCCGAGTAAATATAAAAAGGTAGTTTGTGGCTATATGGAGACCCAAGGGTTAAAAACTTCAGACTCTGTGTATGCACTTCATTTTATCTTTGAAGAGAAATTATCAAGTCTGTATGGAATTTACAGGTACTCTCCAATAAATCATAACAAGGCAAAGAAACATGAACAAATTTTGCAGACCAAAAATAATTCAATACTCAACCAGTCAAAATGGTTATTCAATTGACAGTTAATATCTGTTACCTGCATATATCTGTCATGGTAGAAACTAAAACATGGGAGTAGACATTCTGTTATAAATGAGAAAATTGCACAGTTATGTTATTTTATCTCAAAGTCTTCTATTGTACTTCCAGTTTCCAATGCAATAACCTGTGAACATATCTCAATTTCTAACATTAGAAACAGCAGTTCTAGTTTCTACTAAATATAGTAGTAAAATGAGATCAGAAATTTAAAATTTTACCCATGCCAGACAATTTGTAGTCGTAGGCAGCTGATTTGTTAGGAAAAGGTTTAACTCTTTGCCTAACAAATCTGCTGCATCTGTCCATGTAATGTGCAAATTCAGCAGTTGAAAAAAATTATTTAAAAAAAAATTTCAACAAGTCATATCATGTGAACCTCACTGGAATGAAATCATTCTGCTCATTCCATTGAGGGGGTCATATGATATGGTTTTGTTCATCTTCTGCAAGCTTGACTAGGCTGTATGATTTGAATTTAATGGCATTAGAATAAACAAAAGGGTCTGTTAGATTGAAAGTCAGGAGAGCTAACAAGCATTGCTTCACTTCCCAGGGTTCCCAAGGGGAATTTACCAGATTGAAGATGTCAAACGGGGATGGAAAATTATTTTCTTTAATGTTGGGGGTATTAAGTTTTGGGGAAGGGGGAGAGGGGGGGGGGGCGGGGGGTAACGCCTGCAAATGAATGCCCCATGTGACTTAGTTTCTTCAAACTTATGAAAGATCATTGCTAAGATGTTATTTGTCAAACATCAAATGCAAAATTATTTGCGTCTAGTTATTTAATTGTGAGATAACATTTCTGAATGCTGTGCTCATTAGCCAGAGTGAAAATGTCTGTGCCCATCTTCCTTCCCCATACTTGACCCCAATAACACTCCCAAACCTGAAAAAGGGGCTTGATTTGAACAGACTTGTAAATCAACCTCACAAATATGGATCAAATATGGAAACATTCAGAGCTCTGGTATAGTGGAAAAAGATTCTTTAATATGTTTCTCTATCACCAACAGTGTTAAAATTGGAGGGGGACATGACAACCCAAGAGGCCCAAACAAAATAAACTTGAAAATCACCTTATAAGATGTTATATATGAAATAGGGAAGCGTTTGGAGCAGTGGTTTGAAGAAAAGAATTTTTTAAATGTTTCTCCATTTTCCCATAGTGTTAAAACCTGGGGTCCAATGACACCCTTTAAATTTGACTACAGATACATGTACTTCATTTCAACCAACTTGAATATCATCCTTACAAAGATATTATATATCAAGCATTTGGGGTAGAAGTGTTTTATATTGTTTTCCAATTTACCTTCAATGAGAAACTCTGAACAAGTTTTGAATGAAGGAGAGATCCTGTGAAATCTGAACTGCCCCCCCCCCCCCCCCACGCCCCTAACTACTCCAATGGAGGTTGAAAACCAAATATTACTAGACCTGTTCAGAAGCACAGCTAATGAAATACCCCCGCAATGTGCAGCTCAACCCAAAATAAAGATTGCTATCAAGTCAATTTTTAAAAATATGTTAGCACATGTATAGTTGCTTCATTTTGATACTCAGACAAGTAAAGGAAAATAAAGTGTCGCTATATGCTGACACATAAAGATACCCCCGCTTATTTAACAAGAGGCATGCATCACAAAGGTCTGCTAATGCCCCCAACCACAAACATTTTCTAACGAAAGAGTGAAAAGGGCCATAGCTCTGGAGAAAATATGTCAAAGAAACTCACGCTACACAGGGATCGTTCCCCCATGATGCTCTATCACAAAACCAAATATCTTTCACATCGGAGCTGAGGTACAAGGGAAAATGTTGGTACAGATGGATGGGCAAATGGATGGATGGACGGACAGATGAATGATGAACAGATGGATGGATGGACGGACGGACAGATGGGTGGAGGTCTCCACTAGATACTCTTCAACTTTTCAAGTCGGGGGCATAACAATACAAGCCTGACTATAGGTGATACAGTTTTTGGGTATATACAAACACTAAGACCATAAAGGGCAATGACTCTAGCAATAAAATCTCGAATGACACCTGCCTTTGTGCCCCCCCCCACCCCCCCCTCGTAAACGTGGCATTTATTCATTTATTGGTGTTTAAGATCGACATATTTCTGCACAATGGTTAATCATGACCACAACAGTTTTATGGGTGGAGGAATTACCTGGAGAGCATCGGCGAGCAACAGTCAGCACCCCAACATACTAACTCCACACAAGCAGGGTTAGCATTGGTTGAAGACAGGTGCACCATTGACGTGCAGTACACCTTAGTACAGAGTACTTCTGTGCCCCCATGTGGGCAATGGGGTGAAGTATCTTGCCCAAGGACACAACGTGGTTGCCGCAGGTGGGGTTCGAACCAAGGACCTCCTGGCTTGCAGCCTGCACCTCTACCTACAAAACCACTGCACCCTCGTGAATGTGGCAACTTTATTTTGAAAAATATGAAAAGCCACAAAAGGAAAAAGTAAATCAAATTTGCTTCAATACTAACTTTTTGAGGACAATTTGATGAGGTAAAGTTCACACTGGAATTGGACAAGCGATGACAAAGTTATGTCAGATGGAACGTAATCAGTAAAGCTTCACTCAGGTGAAATAAAAAAAGAATATCACCACAAATGCACATAGTAAACTAGGTTGCCCATAAATAACATATTAGTATCTCAGACTGTACTGGGAGAAGCTGGATTTTCAATTGCTGTCAGTAGGCACTGAAATTTCAGGCCAAACCAATAACATCTGAGATTCTACTAGCAAGAACTAGAATATCAGCTTCTACCAGGGAAAGCATAAGCCCACTTTCTACTGACAGAATCTTAGTACAAAGTGTAATTCTAGTTTCTACAGGTATGCAAGAGATCTCAGGATAATTGTGCGATCTGAAGTTCAGACCAACAACTACTCAGTGACCGATTTACCATGAGACCAGGAGCTCGGGACCAACCTGGCTGATTGGTGATCAGCACTTATACATTGACCACTGTTGTAAAATATCACATTCAACCAGATTCCAGTTTCTACCATGATATATCCTACTAATACCCACAGTCTATAGTAACAATGCATTGTATATTCACCAACCCCCAAAACAGATACTTTCAATATTTTCGTCTCTTTGCGAGCATTTAGTGGAATATGCTAAACAAAAAAGCAAGCCAAAGAGGGTATTAAACATCCCTTAACCCTTTACCCAACACAACATCAGTGCTATTCTCAAAAATAGCCAATTAATTTTCATTATTTTTTGTCTCAAAAACATAGGTTATAACCCCTCATTGGAATGAGCTCGTCGAGCTCGTTCCAACAAGGGTCATGACCTATGTTTTTGAGACAAAAAATTAGTTATTCAAGAATTGTTTTTGCAAGTGTCGTCTGCTTTTCATGTTAGGTAAAGGGTTAAATACTGATTATAAGTTTTTATACAATTTTAATGGATAAATATATGGATTATCAAAAATCTGTAACAAGTGATATACCTACATGTCAGTCAACTATTTACAAAAATAAACTTTCAATCACAAGTATTTTGGGAAAAATACAGCAGCTTTTCCTCCAAAAAATCTGTTCTGCAGATTTTGACATTTTGCTGAGAATAATTGGAAATAAAATGCCCAATTCAACAGTTCAGGGATGAGATTTTCAAGTTATTTATCTGATTTCAGTACATTTTAGGAGAAGCCAGAAAAGTCTACATTTAGTTTTATTATTAGCCTGCAAAAATAATGCTTTGGGTGGCATGTTAGTTCTTTGAATTTACATGAAAATGGTCTTTCAGAGTATAAAAAAATAAACAATTTGCAGTTGGGTGAAAAATAAACTGAAATCAGATAAATAAAGAAAACCTCAGAAAAATCACACCTTTTGTGGTTAGGACAGTTTTATTGGGTTACTATAAATCCGTTTTGGAAATTTTATTAGTTTGTGACCATTACTTACATTCACATCCCATATTAAAGGCACACATACTACTCACATTTGGCTTTTTGCTAAGGATTACTCCTACCTATATTCTACATATTTCTGTACATGAAAGATTCAAAGGGTATATATTTTTTATGTTTTTGTAATTTGTTCACTGGAGTTCAACCTTTTACTCAATGTAGCAGAAAACAGACCAATAGCATGATACCTACTTTCAAGTTTTATCAACTGAGATGAACTCATTGTTTTGCCCTATAGAAAACATTTATACAACCATCACCAAGTTCTGTACAAACAACAAAAACAATTACTAAGAATGAAAAACAAATATATTCAGAGTATTTTTTTTTTAAAATATCAATTACATTCCCATAAGGCAACAAAATTCATCCTGATGTGTTTATTTCAAAGAAACATTTCATCCATGATCTGATTCACAGGAAGAGGCATGTAGACACATGCAGGTAACCCATGGTTTCATATATTATCTCAGCACTCTACACAAAACATACTTTGTCAAGAAAACACAGTCAAGGTAACTGGCCTCCTATGTAGGCAGCCAAGACTTGACTAGAAACCACTGCCAGGATATGAGATCATTCTCCTGAAGATTTACTAATCGCTGCCCTGCTGTCACAACATCTTTCATTGTCTGAAACAGGACTTTACAGGTTAACTAAGATTTCCTCTGACAATTATGTCCCTGATTATCATCTACCTGATGAATTAATATTGGCCATGCCTAGTGAGCACTATTCATAAATATTATCATTCGAGTTTATTTTTTTAAAAATATTTTGCACTCAAAACAAAGCTTAAGACTTCTCAATGCAGCAAGCTTAACAAGCTTGTTCCATTAAAGGAGCATTTGGTCAGAGCACTAAATATCATGTGTCTCCACATTAAAATGCAACAATTTTAGCAAAAACACACTGGAAATGTTTGTGTGGACAAATACAACTTTCTAAAAAACACATTGACAATCTATTTATTATTTATTGGCCTTCAAGGTTATTTTCTGCCTCTAAAGCTCTATCATTACTGCAACACATATTTAAAGTCAACTTTTAAGGCTAAAATTATTATTTATTTCTTTATTAAGGTTTAACAACACTTTAACAGCCAAGGTCATATCGTGTCGGTGACAGTTTTACGAGTGGAGGAAGCCGGAGTACCCAGAGAGAACCACCGAGCAGCTGCCAGCTCCCCAACATTGGAACTCTGCACTGCAGCACCATCGACGTGCAGTATGCCTTAGTACACAGCGTCATAGTGCCCCCATGTGGACAATCAGGGTTAAGTGCCTTGCCCAAGGACACAACGTGGGTGTCCGAATCGATCACTCAGATGGTCACCCAACCAAGGAATGACTGGGCTAGATGTTGCTTAACTTCGGTGATCTGACGAGAACCGGTTACCACAACGCCACCACACCCACCCCCCCACCCCCTTCACCATTGTCTACTAAATAGTTTAAGATTCTTTATCCAAATAAGCCCTTCAAGCTTGTTCCAGTGAGGAGTAAAATATGTTTTGAAGGCAAAAAATGAAATTTGTTTAGTTATTGAAGGTCGCTTTTTTGCGAATGTCCAGTCATGGTAGGTAACAGGTTGGAAGACATTAGGGCAGATCAATTTAACCCTTTACCCAATGCACAAGATATCAAAATTTGTTATTTTAGTGATTTTTTTTAATTTAAATTTTTCAACAAATTTCTACAAAACCATATTATGTTAGCTCGTTCCAATGAAGGGTCACATGATGTAGTTCTGCAGAATTTTTTTAACTGATAGGGTGCTAGAACCAACTATCATGGATCTGTTGATAAGTGTTGAAAGCCACTTTAGTGGCTTTACAATGTATAAATTTATTTATTGGTGTTTAAGGTCACATACTTCTGCACAATGGCTAATCATGATCACAACTTGGAGATAAAGTCAAGGTCAGTCAATCATTTCTACCCCATGCTGCCTATTTTAGAGGACTCGCACCCCAAGCATTATTTTTTACTAGTGAAATAGAGCTTGTTTACCACAGTAAACAAGCACTGCTTCACTTATCGGGGTTCCCACAGGGGTATGCATGCATTAGCTTGTCCTTTGGTCAGCAAAAGAAAAAAAGGTTCATACAAAATTTTAAAATTTATTGGTGAGTGCCATCAGGCACTCTCCAATAAATTTTAACAAAACACTTATTTATATTAACAAAATTTTACTAAACTAAGGCTTCCCTTGCTGGTAGCATGGCATCTTTGAAAAAAAATACTTGTATTACAAATCCCCCTTGAAAAATAATTTAGCACTCAACCAGTCAAATAATCCTTCTTCAACTGTAAAGAGTTAAGAGGATTGGTACTGCAACAAGTGCATCTTATTCTTTTGATGCGATTCATATTCAGTTAAAAGAAAACAACCTCTCAAGCATATCGGTTTGTTTTTTCTCAATTCTTTGATAGGACCAGCAAGCTTTCACCGATATACTGTAGTAACAAACTAACTGATGATCACATTCAAATAATCAAACTTAATCTCTCGTTTTACCAATTAAGACTTTGGAAGGGCGTCCGTTAACTGACTTGATGGCCAAATCCAGCCGGCAATATTCGCAAAAATGGGATTTCGGTTTTGATTATTTTTTCCCAATTTTTGCTAACATACCACAGCGTTCTACCTCTCATTGGAATGAGCTCATTCAACTCACTCCAATGTGGGACCATAAATGATGTTTGAAGGCAAAAAATGAAGAAAAATTATCAAGTTATTCAAGAATTTTCTGGTGTGTGACAATGTAGGGTCAAGTTAGTTCAACCGGTTGAGGGCTCTATTATTTTTGGTGGTCTGAATTTGTTCATCAAAGTTTGTTTTATTTCAAATATTGGAGAGTGCCCACAGAAACCTAAGAAAGTTAAATATGTTGGATTTTGCTCCCTGGTACACTCATATTTTCCAAAGCCCCGATAGTGGCTTCTAGCACTCAACCAGTTGAGGTACTGTTCTCTCATGTCAGAGTTCACGGGTATGATCTGTTGACAGGACCCCCCCCCCCCCCCCCCCCCCCCCTCCTGTCAAAATTATCTGTATTCTTAATTCTGAACAGCAAACAGTTTTAGGACAGTTTTAGGTTTTGGGAAGGAAATGGTAGGGTAATCTTAGGACCAAGAAGGCACGCATATCAGCCGATTACACTTTATTTTTGACAAAAACAAAGCAATTAAGAAAATGCTTGTGTGAACTTATGACTGACTTAAGAGTTCTTTGTGGACCTTTGTCAAATACTATCTTCAGAGTCTTTAACCCTTTACCTAATGAATCGGCCACATTCACCCACATAATTAACAAACTGAACAGCTGGAAAAAAATTATTTAAAACAAAATTTCAATTATCATGTGACTCCTGTATGAATGAGCTTGTTCACATGCAATGGTTTTGTTGAAAATTTTGAAGAAAAAAAATTTAAAATAAAATTTGATATTGTGTGTTTTGGCTCTCTACAAATTTGTGCACTAATGACTAAAAACCTCTAATTCTATTTAATTAGCACTTTATCCCAACTTTAACTTAGAAAAATAGAAAATGCATGTCAGCCCCTTTTTCATAGTCTATATATTTAGCACCTGTATAATTTAAAATTACACCAACTGTAATTTGTTCCAAAGCAACATGACTACCTTAGTGGTTAGATACTTATTCCGGTATTGGAGAATTTTTTTGTTGACTATTGAAGAAAATATAAATGCTGGCTCCGTTGAGCACACAAGAATCTCATAAGAAAGTCTATAGTAAATCTAAATCCATGGTTTATTTAATTTTTGGCTTTTAACCCTTTACCTAACGAATCGGTCACAACCGGCCATGGCATTTTTAGATTAAGCAGAAGAGAAAAAAAATTTACCAAAAATCTCAACAAAACCATATCATGTGACCCCCTCATTGGAACGAGCTCATTCCAATGAGGGGTCACATGATATGGTTTTGTTGAATTTCTCAGAAAAATTTAAAAAATCAATAAGTAAAATAATAAATTTTGATAGCCTGTGTGTTGGGTAAAGGGTTAAGCATCTTTGGCTATCTCATGACTGTAACATAGGTACAAAGTCAAGTTTAACTAATCGTTCATACTTATGCTGCCCACTTAGACCACTTGTACCCCAGGCATTGGTTCTGGGTCCAATTTTACCAGTAAAGCAGAACTTGTTTACAGCACTAACAGGCAGAGCCCTACTTCCAGGGTTCTCATGGGGAATCAAGGTGAGATAATTTGAAATACAAGCAAGTTCATTTGTTAGACATGATGTAATAAAGTTTCAGGATAATTGATTCATAAAGAGAGGAGTTGCACACACAACAATTTCATGTAGAAATCCATTTATCACATAATCACCATCAAAAAGCTCATAACGGAAAATGTTGTTCACGTCTAATACAGGAATGATGTCAGAAGTCAATGTCGACATGGTAATGTTGTGAGTTTGTTTCAGAAGTAGAATTGAATTAATCTTCTCTTCTTTTCACCTAATGCAAATAGACATTTGCAGAAAACATTTCCCAAATAACTATATAATAACTATATATTTTCATTTTTTGTCTCAAAAACATAGCTTATGACCCCTCATTAAGCTTAACGAGCTTGTTCCAGTGTGGGGATCATAAGTTTTGTTTTTGAGGCAACCTTTTAAAAAATAATAATAAATTTGGATCACAATTTTGTGAACAGCACTGTCCAGATATAGGAGTTATATCACTTGAAAAGATTTGACATGAAATTGCTGAACTTTGTTTACGAAAATCGATCTGAGTCTTAGTAAACCTTGGCTCAGATGGATTCTAGAGTTCAGACATTTCATATGAAACTGCAACGCTTTTGAGATCCTCTATATTAAATTCAAGTTCAAGAAATGATAACTTACTTATTTAAAATTGTATATTGTGCACATGCTTACTTAATAATGGTCATATTTGAGAAATTTCATCAATATCAGTTTCAAAATTTTGGAGAAGTTGTGCATACAAGAATTTCATACCGACAGATGAATGTACATGGTATATACCCCAAACTTCTTTGAAGTTGGGTATAAAAAATCTGCAATTTCACACTATATCAAGATCACCAACAAAAATCATCTCCAGGTGATGCAAATTTCCCATGAGCCAGTTAAACCATAGTAAAGGATCTAACTGTACAAGAGTATATATATGTATTGGTGTTTAAGGTGTCATACTTATGCACAATGGCTAATTGTGACCATGACAGTTTTATGGATGGAGGTAGACGGAGTACCCGGAGATAACCAGAGCAACAACGAGCTGCTGTCAGCTCTCCAACATCGTAACTCTGAACTCTGCACCGCGGCACAGGCAGGGTTAGATTGGCTGAAGACATGCACACCATCGATGTGCAGTACGCCTTACACAGCATCGTCCCCCCATGCAGGCAATCGGTGTTAAGTGCCTTGCCCAAGGACACAATGCAGGAGCACGAATCAGTCACTGAAATGGTCGCCCATCCAACTACTAACCGCACTCAACGTTGCTTAACTTTGGTGATCTGACGAGAACCGGTTACCGCGATGCCACTGCACCCCCACTGCGCAAGAGTCCATAAACTGAAAAACATTCATCCCAATGTAAGTATGACAAACTTTCTGGTCTCTCACAGTGCTAACAAACGCTGAGTTGTTGTTACAAGTATGACTCAGTTCCCATCTTCATTAGAACTACAATAATCCATGTTACATATGATCACCTCAAAAAGAACAAAGAACATTCCCGGCAATAATTATTTTTTATATAATGAGAGAGGAAATCACTGAGCCTTCTCTTCAATTATTTTTCAATCCAGCACCTAACTTACTTTCAAGGGAAGAATCATGACTTAAATTAATGATTATTGTGACGTGTTGACAAAAAATGGGTGGAAGCAAAGATAAACAAAAGATTTTTCAAGTACATACACATATACATCATTAACAGAGGTTTACTTCAAGCATGGTGATATTAAACTGCAGAATGCATAGAATATGAAATGCATGGAATTTTCAGCATATGGAAAGAAATTCTTTGCTAGGCAATGATTTTACTAAGAAAATTAAATGAAATACAAAATCCAAAAACAAAATAGAAAAGGAAGAGCAAATCTGTTAAAAGGTGAAACACTCATATTCCTGCATGCTATAAACAAAATGCCAAGGCCTTACAATGAACATATCATCTGCCTGGTTTCAGAATGGACGACAAATGCATGAATGAAGTGAGCGATGAAGAAGTCTGCCATAATATATATGCAGCAAAACCAAAAATGTAGTAAATAAAGGGGAACAAGTGTCTTCATTTTCAATAAACCAAAATGGTGTGTTTTTAAACCTCAACTGGTTGCAGGCTTGAATCATGGCTTTACTGAAAACTGTTGAAAGCCAATTCAGCAGAAGGAAAACAAGTTTATATGAGAGAGTACTAATGGGCACTCTCCAATTAATTGTAACAATTATTTATTAACAAGACAAGCTAAACTAAGGCTCCCCATACTGGTAACATGGTACAGTGAAGCCCACTTAATTGGATATCTCTTCAAATGAATAACCCTGTTAACTGAATATAATTTCCCAACACGACACCATTTACCATACCTCCAGTACAAATTGACCTGTTAATTGAATATGGGTTATAGAGTAAACTCCTGTTAATTGAATAAAATATCTTGTAACCCGTCGAAACATTACCATGACTCTCTCCAGCTTTCCTTTGTTTATAGACCTCCTTGGCCTCAGTACATCCAATACAGGCATTTAATCTATTATATCTTGTTTGACAGAGCCTTATCTACTTTGCAGGACATCATCTTCTAAAATTACTTCACTCTTGAGTTTGTATTGATAAAATTTAATTGGCTGAGGGATAGATTATTTTTGGTAGTCTGAATTTGTTATTCAAAATTTGTTTTATTACAAATTATTGGAGAGCACCAAAAGGCATTCACCAATAATTTTTAATAAAACAAATTTATATAATCAAAATATTATTTGCATTTGACTGAATAAGAAACATGGGCAAGGAAAATGTTCTGATAGTGGCTTCCAGCACTTGACCAGTTAACAATTCCTACTCATACTAGTTAATAAAAAATGTCTGGGCATATCAATTAACATTGGGAATCTCCCCAAGAGAGTTTCCCAATGACCATTGTTAGTTAGTTGCTGATAGTATTGTGGTAGTTGAAAACAAAAACTGTGAGTTCAAACCAATGCTGTGATGGATGGTAAAAATGAAACGAATTCCACGCCCTGAAAGTGCAATAATTGTGACAAAATATTCTGAATAACACCTGCCTAGGCCATGGGGATAGACATGAATCAGATCACACTTGCATATTAAATAAGATATCATTCAAGTAAGTATTCTAAAAATGACTGAATTTAAAAACTATTTGGTCAAAGACCAACAGATTGACGGAGAGACTGACAAACCGTCTGAAAATGTGACATATGAGAGTAGCTTTTTGCACCCGAAAAACAAAACAATTTAACCAATCACAATCTTGAGGGTAAACGGTTCAACCAAACTGAGGCAAGTAATTACCAAAATATATTTTTCAAAGACTGTCCATCACTTTTTCCATTTCTTATGCATTTCAAGAAGCCTGGTTAATGATCCAGTCCATTACACTTCAGTACCTGGGTATGTGGTCCATGTTTTTTTATCACTGGACCAAAGTGTTCCACTACATCGTTTTCACTTTTTAGCCAATATAGGGCATTTAGATGCTTTCCATGTATGTATTCAATGGGTGGAGAATGACTGCAGGTTTTGAGTGAATATCAGACAGGTTTGATAAACTGCCAGCAACAATGAAGAATTCTATAGGTATTATGGCTTTCTAACAAGCAAATTTATTATCTTCTTGTGCTGACATTGAGTGCACCTTGTTGCTCTCAAGTAATGATGTATTGTATCACTTGAGACTACACTTGCAATGTGCAGGCATCTCCTATCTGAAACAATTGGAATCTTAGACTGTGAGGGGAACATGTTCCCAGAACTAATCTCCTAGTTACATCACAGGTTAAGTTGGAAGGTAAAGTCCAAAAATGGGCATCGTGTCACAAACTAATGATAATCAGAAGTGTAACAAACTAGCAATAATCTGAAACATTACAATGCCCCTATCCAGCACGTTTGTGCACAGAGACTGCAGTGGTGGACTGTGGTACAGCCCTTGACTGGTACTGGGACCGGTATTCTATGATCTGATCTGCAACACTCAGACAGAGGGAGGAACACAATAAGTACAAGCTTTTTATAAACATGTTCAAGCTACTTTTAATATAAAGCAATATGTACTGAAATCCAACAATCACAGTTTAATCACTTTTAACCCTTTTACCCAACATAACAGCCAAAATCAGCCAGCACTATTGACAAAAATTGCCAATTAATCTGTATTATTTTTTTTCTTCACCTTTTGTCTCAAAAACATAGGTTATGATCCCCTCTTTGGAACAAGCTCATTGAGCTTGTTCCAATGAGGGGTCATAACTTATGTTTTTGAGACAAAAAGTGAAAAAAATTAGTTATTCAAGAATTTTTGTTTGCAAATGTCGTCTGCTTTTCATGTTAGGTAAAGTGTTAAACTGGTATGTATAAAGTTTTACTTAAAGCAAAAAAATTAGCAGTCTGTGAGTAAACAGCACAATAAACACCAAAGTGGGGACTGTGGGATTAAATTATCACTGAACCTCCCCACACATACAAGATAGACTAGACTCTTCATTTTGCTGTTTCTGTAGTGTACACCGATAACAATAACTAGAGGTTCAAGAAAGCCTAAAATGCCCACCTTGCACAAGTTGCAAAATGAGAAGAGTGTGTCAGTAAGTAATGGAGATTAAGAGCAATTTTTCATTTGCCATTACACAACAAAGTGCAATTTTTGGCCATTTGTTTCTGCTGGTCCCAAGAAAGCTTCTCAGGAAAAAACAAAGCTCTGTTCTTTTGAGTCTTAAAAACATGTCTGCATGAATTTTTGTTTTTGTTTTTAGTTCTCCCAGCAAATGCAGGCTAAGTGGTAAAGATTTGGGCGAGAGGATCTGCGAAAAAGCTTATCTTCATTGTTCACAAGAAAGAGTGGCGTAGCATTTCCACCAAAACAGTGTTAAAATGAGCATGCCCATATGGTACGCCATCATTAACAATACCTTTAGTGATTTCAGTTCTAACAGTCCGGAGAAAGCTTCATACCTGACAAAAGTTGTCTATTTCATGCAGTTTGGGAAATATAAGCATTCAAATTATTTCCATGGGTCTGTAAAACTAGATAATCTAAAGAGCCTGTGCCGTTCACCTGGCAGAACTACATATAAAAATATGATTTCTTATAGGGTATCCATGGTAAATATGAGCCACATTTGTGGCCATGTTTGCAACATTACAGGAGGATCATTGGTAGAAGGTATCCCAGTCCTCAATCATGTGAAGTTTCAAAACATTTGACCATGTAGTTTCAGAGGAGAAGAGTTTCCAAAATCGACCAATCAGAATCAAAGAATGCCTCTGGTGGCCAAGTTTTTCATCCAACTGGAATAAAATGAGTAACAGTTGTAGAGAACCTCTCATAGACCATGCCTGCCAAGTTTGGTTCACATTGAATCAGTTATTCCAAAGAAGATGAAAATGTGATTTCCCAAAGGGTTTCTATAGTAACTGTAAGCCATAATTGCAGCCATATTTGCAAATATTAAATTAGGATCATTAGTAGGGGATGTCCCAGTCACCAAGCACGTGAAGTTTCAAAACATTTGGCCTTGTAATTTTCAGAGGAGAAGATTTTTGAAAATCTGCCAATCAGAATAAAAGAATACCTCTGGCAGCCATGTTTTCCATCCCATGGGAACAAAATTAGGTTTGTTTGTAGAGAACCTCCCATAAAGCCATTCCTGTACATTTGGTTCACATCAGCTCTGTAGTTCCAGAGAAGAAAATAAAAATGTTATTTCCGATAGTGTTTCTATAGTAACTATAAGCCAGAATCGCAGCCATGTTTACAACCCCATCAACATTAAATGAGGATTGTTGGTAGTGGGTGTTCCAGTCACCAGTGATGTGAAGTTTCAAAATATTTGGCTTTGAAGTTTCAAAGGAGAAGATATTTTGAAAATCCACACATTTATGAATTCTGTTTAGAAAGAAAATCAGAAAAAACGGTTAAAGAATATTTTGAAATTTTTTTCAGACAGTACTCTCTTTCAAATAGCTTTGGATAGGTAAAGGGTTACAGGAAACACAACATTTTATTCAAATAATCTGTTATATCTTAAATGATATCATAATTGACGGGTCACCTCAAAACAAAATAAACAAAAACCTCCATGAGTTTCAAACACCTGTCATTTTTTTTTATTATTGGTGTTTAAGGTCACATACTTATGCACAATGGCTAATCATGACTGCGACAGTTTTACGGGTGGAGAAACCCAGAGAAAACCACTGAGCATCGATGAGCAACTATCAGCTCAACATTCTAACTCTGTTCAAGCTCCGCTCAGGCAAGGTTACAGCGGTTGAAGACATGTGCACCATCAACGTTCAGTACGCCTTAGTACATGGCATCATTGTGCCCCCATGTATGCAACCAGGATAAAGTGCTTTGCCCAAGGACACAACGTGGGTCACCCCAGATGGGGATCGAACTTGGGACCTCTAGCATAGAAGTCCAACAGTCTACCATTGAGCCACCATGCTCACTCAAACACCTGTCATCAATCAGTACTTCTGATAAGAATCTTGAGAGTAATATTAACTTAATTACAGCTGCAAACATGTTTACAGTACAAGTCTTAATAAGTTGTAGGATAACCACTATAATCTATGTATCTTTCTCTTCCTACACTGATAAGACCAAAAGCTGACATCATTTTCTGGGAAGCTCTCACTGATAGCTTTCCAGAAAAAGGATGTCAGATTCTGATCTTATCAGTGCAGGAGCAGCAGTATACTTAGTTAATTGCAGTTATGCTACAACTTATTTTGACTTGAACTGTATACACAATATTTTGGTGATTTTTCCCAGTTCTCAGTGGAGAAAACTGGAACCAAACCTTACCAGATTCTCAAAAAACAAGTATTATGATTACAGTGCCGATCTTCATGCAAACGGGACAGGCATTTAAGCATTGGCGGCCATGTATTTCCATCCTCTCATATACCATTCCCGTCAAGTTTTGGTTCACAATAGGCTCAGTAGTTCCAGAGAAAAAGAGGAAAATGTGATTTCCCATAAGGTTTCTGTGGTAATTATAAGCTGCAACCTGAAGCCATGTTTTCAACCCAATCAACATCAAATACCGATCATTGATAAATGGAGTCCCAGTCTTCGACCATGTGAAGTTTCAAAACATTTGGCCTTGTGGTTTCAAAGGGGAAGATTGTTTCAAAATCCACCAATCAGAAACAGAGAATGCCCCTGGTTGGCATGTTTTCTAACCAACGGGAACAAAAAGAGGACCGTTAGTAGAGGACCGCCCATAGGCCATTCCTGCAAAGTTTGGTTCACTTCAGCTCAGTAGTTCCAGAGAAGAAGAGGAAAATGTGATTTCCCATAGAGTTTCTATAGTAACTATAAGCCGCAATTGTTGCCATGTTTGCAACCCAATCAACATTAAATGCAGACCATTGGTAGAGGGTGTCCCAGTCATCAACAATGCAAAGTTTCAAAACATTTGGCTCTGTGATTTCTAAGTAGAAGATATTTCAAAATCCATGAATCAGAATCAAAGAATTCTTCTCACAGCCATGTTTTTCGATGCACAGTAACAAAATGAGGAGTGTTTGTAGATGACCTCCCATGGACTATCCCTACAAGGTTTGGTTCACATCAGCAAAGTAGTTCTAGAGACGAAGATGAAAATGTGATTTCCCATAGGGTTTCCATTGTAACGATAACCTGCAATTGCGGCCATGTTTGCAACCCAATCAACATTAAATGAGGATCATTGGTAGAGGGTGTCCCAGTCATCCGCCATACAAAATTTCAAAACATTTGATCCTGTGGTTTCAGAGATTTTTCAAAATTCACCAATCAGAATCAAAGAATGCTTTGGGCAGCCATGTTTTTCAATGCACAGTAACAAAATGAGGAGTGTCTGTAGAGGACCTCCCATAGACTATCCCTGCCAGGTTTAGTTCAAGTCGACCCAGTAGTCCCAGAGAAGAAGATGAAAATGTGATTTCCCATAGGGTTTCTACAGCAATGATAAACCGCAATTGCGGCCATGTTTGCAACCCAGTCAACATTGAATAAGGATCGTTGGTAGAGGGTGTCACAGTCATCCACCATGCAAAGTTTCAAAACATTTAGCCCTGTGGTTTCAGAGAAGATTTTCCAATATCCACCAATCAGAATCAAAGAATGCTTCTGGTAGCCATCTTTTTTCGATGCATGGTAACAAAATCAGAAATGTTTGTAGAGGACCTCCCATAGACAATCATTGCCAGGTTTGGTTCAAATCGGCTCAGTAGTTCCAAAGAAGATGAAAATGTGATTACCCATATGGTTTCTATAGTAACTATAAGCTGCAATTGTGGCCATGTTTACAACCTAATCAACATTTAATGGGGATCATTGGTAGAGGGGGTCCAAGTCATCATTTATGTGAAGTATCATAACATTTGGCCTTGCAGTTGCAGAGGAGAAGATTTTTGAAAATCCACCAACCGAAATCAAAGAATGTCTTTGGCGGCCGTGCTTTTCATCCGATAGGAACAAAATGATGGTTTGTAGGGAAATTCCCACAGACCATTCCTGCCAAGTTTGGTTCACACCAGCTCAGTGTTTCCAGATAAGATGAAAATGTGAAAAGTTTATGGACGACGGATGCCAAGTGATGGCAAAGGCTCGTATGGCCTTTTAGGCCAGTTGAGCAAAAGAAAAAAAACAATTATTAGGCATAATCAAGTACTCTTGGCCCAGTTATACTGGATCTAAATTTGGTTCAAACTGGCCCATCAGTTCTGGAAATAGAAATTTGCAGTGCAGCCCAAAATGGATCCTTCCACAGGGAGCACAAATATCGATCTATTGAGATCCTTTGAACAAACTTGAATCTGTATCAGGAAGTTCTGTACCATAAATCTAAGCATTAAAGAAAGTGGTTTATGAGAAGACGATTTTCAAAGCATTTTAGGCTTTTGGGGACTCACACCACCCCAAGTAGAGTAGCAACTTTTTGGGAAAAAACTCGGAAGAATATACTCTACCAAGATGTTTTGTACCAAATTAGATTTGGCTCAAAGGTGCTGAAGAAGAAAACTTTGTTGATGGAGCACAAGAAAGATGAGTCTTGGCATTTTTCCATTTCCAAAAGTGTTAAAATTGGCATTCCTACACGGCACCACAAGGGAAAACCAATAGCATTTGTTTGGTCTTTCTGATTCCAATGGTCCTGAGGATGCTTCATACAAAAAACAATATACCATGCAGTTTGGGAAATATGGATTTTTGAATTTTTCCCATGGGAATAATAAAAAAATAAAATGCTGATAGGATCACCGATCCAATGTCGAGTTATGACAGCACAAAAGTGGGTTTAATCATTATCAACTTATCGACTGGAAACCAATTGTTTATAATTTACTATGTGAAGGGTCACTGTGACCTTGACCTTTGACCTAGTGATTCTAAAATAAATAGGGCTCTTTTCTGCACCAATGCCAACCTTCCTATGAAGTTTCATGAACGTAGGTGGAACCATTGTCAAATTATCATCTGGAAACCAACTGTTTACAATTTATTATGTTCAAGGTCACTGTGACCTTGGCCTTTGACTTAGGCCAACCTATCTATGAAGTTTCATGAATGTGGGTCAAACCATTATCAAGTTATCGTCCGGAAACCAATTGTTTATGATTTACTATGTTGAAGGTCATTGTGACCTTGACCTTTCACCTAGTGAGTCCAAGATAAATAGGGTTCTTCCTCCCACTGATGCCAACCTAACTATGAAGTTTCATGAACATGGGTTGATCCGTAGTCAAGTTATCATCCGAAAACCAATTGGTTTGATTTACTATGTTCAGGGTCACTGTGACGACCTTGACCTTTGACCTAGTGAGTCCAAAATAAATAGGATTTTTCCTCTCAGGAAGGCCAACCTACATAAAATGAAAGAGTCAATGACTCTGTAGCTCAACTTGGATATGACAGGAATTAGTACTTGCTGTGACCAAGACAACTGAATAATGAATATGACAGGAATTAGTATTTGTTTTGGCCCAGTCAACAATAATAAAAGAATTACAAGGTGACTGTAGTGGACTACAGATTAAGACCAATCATTGTAGATTATTATTTTTGTGTGGAAATTTTCAGTCCCAAACAAAATATTTTCAGACTAAAATTTTTTCTTCTTCTTCTTAAAATTGACCAAAATGCATCAAAACACAAAAAACTATTTTCCGGATTTTGGGCCAAAATTTTCTAAGTCCCACCCGGACCCCTAATTTGCATAATTTATTCACGAGAAAAACTCTGTATTATATGTAATGTATCCCATGGTACTAAACATTCATACAAAAATTTATTCAAATCAGATCTTTCATTTGGAAGTTCTGCGCAAAAATCTGATTTCACTTAATTTTGAACAAAATGGCTGCTAGCGGCCATCTTGAATTTCAGACTGGACCCAAAAACACTCCTTCTCGTCCCACAGTGATAACAAAGGTACCCAAGAAGTTTCGTGAAGATCGGTTCATAAATACGGCCTCTAGCCCGAGCCGTATTGGGATTTGCACTCACAGTGCTGAAAGTAACACTAAATAAATCAAAGTTAGCCTAATTTGCATAATTTACGCACAAGAAAAAAACCTGTAATATATGTAATGTATCCCATGGTACTAAACATTCATACAAAAAATTATTCAAATCAGAGCTTTCATATGGAAGTTCTGTACAAAAAACAGATTTCGGCATCGTCAGTATAAAATGGCTGCTGGCAGCCATCTGGAATTTGGGACTGCACCCAAAAACACTCGTTCTCGTCCCACGGTCATAACAAAGGTACCCAAGAAGTTTCGTAAAGATTGGTTCATAAATACGGCCTCTAGCCCGAGCCATAGCAGCTTGGCACTTACAGCTCTGAAAGTAACACTAAATAAATCAAAGTTAGTCTAATTTGCATAATTTACGCACAAGAAAAAAACCCGTATTATATGTGATGTATCCCATTGTACTATACATTTATACAAAACTTTATTCAAATCAGAACTTTCATACAGAAGTTCTGTACAAAAAACTGATTTTTGCATCATCGGTACAAAATGGCCACTGGCAGCCATCTTGAATATCGGACCACACCCCAAAACACTCGTTCCCGTCCCAGGGTCATAACAAAGGTACCCAAGAAGTTTCGTAAAGATTGGTTCATAAATATGGCCTCTAGCCCGAGCCATAGCAGCTTGGCACTTACAGCTCTGAAAGTAACACTAAATAAATCAAAGTCAGTCTAATTTGCATAATTTACGCACGAGAAAAAAACCCGTATTATATGTGATGTATCCCATGGTACTAAACATTTATACAAAACTTTATTCAAATCAGAACTTTCATACAGAAGTTCTGTACAAAAAACTGATTTTTGCATCATCGGTACAAAATGGCCACTGGCAGCCATCTTGAATTTCGGACCACACCTAAAAACACTCGTTCCCGTCCCAGGGTCATAACAAAGGTACACAAGAAGTTTCGTAAAGATCGGTTCATAAATACGACCTCTAGCCCGAGCCATAGCCAATTGTTGACGTACGGACAGACGGACAGACGGCCAGACGGACAGACGGACGACGGGCCATGACAATAGCTCAAATTTGACTTCGTCAAAGTTGAGCTAATAAATAGGGTTCTTCCTCTCACTGATGCCAACCTACCTATGAAGTTTCATGAATGTGGGTCGACACATTATCAAGTTATCATTCGGAAACCAGTTGTTTACGATTTACTATGTTGAAGGTCACTGTGACCTTGGCCTTTCACCTAGTGAGTCCAAGATAAATAAGGTTCTTCCTCTCACTGATGCCAACCTAACTATGAAGTTTCATGAACATGGACTGGTCTGTTGTCAAGTTATCATCTGGAAACCAATTGTTTTGATTTACTATGTTCAGGGTCACTGTGACCATGACCTGTGACCTAGTGAGTCCAAAATAAATAGGGTTTTTCCTCTCTCGAAGGCCAGCCTACATATGAAGTTTCATGAATGTGGGTTGAACCGTAGTCAAGTTATCATCCAGAAACCAATTGTTTACAATTTACTATGTTCAAGGTCACTGTGACCTTGACCTTTGACCAAGCATGTCCAAAATTAATAGGGTCCTTCCTCTTACTGATACTAACCTACCTATAAAGTTTCATGAACATGGGTTGAACCATTATCAAGTTATCATCTGGCAACCAATTGTTTACGCCCGCCCGCCATTCATCAAACTGTAAGTCGAGTTTGACTTTGTCACAACTCGACTAAAAATTAAGCAACTTGAATCGATGAAGAATATCGTTTTTGTTGGTATCCAGTGGAAGACTGTACAGAAGAACACTGGAAGTTAAGTTTTATTGTTATTATAGCATGTATGAGGTTTTTGGTAAAATACACCATTTTACAGCCAAAGGGTTAAAAAAAAAATTTGTTTCACAATGATCAGAATGTAAAGAAAAACAAAACATGTTGAACAAAGGGCAATGACTCTTCATTTTCAACAAATTATTATGATTTTTCAACTTGTTCACAAAATTATAAGTATAAAGCACTACACATTTTTGTTTTAAAATCCAATAAAAACTGTGCATAAACAAAAGTATCACAGATGGATACAGCAATGGAGACAAACAAAGGAACAAAGCAATGGTGGGATGGATGGAGATCTATGCTATATCTCTTCCATGTTGGTGATGACATCTCAAATATGACTTGTTCCACATATTAATGCAGAACTAAAAACATTGTTCTAAAAATATATTTTAGTTTTGCTTTCAAAACCTTGTGACTGATATCTTATATTAGTTTCAATTTTGTACAAAAAATAATGTTGTACACAAGAAATTTAAAAAAGTACCTCATCTGACAGCAATTCCAAGGTTAGTCTACACACACACATACACACATAAAAAATGAAATTTTGTTTGAAATTCTCTGCATTGAAAAAAAGCATGGCCTACCAAAATGTGTACAGATCAGATCAATATAATTCCACTCAGAGCTGAAAGTTTCTCCAGCACCAAGTCTGGCAAAATCTATCAACAAAAGAAAAATTGATAAACAAAACAAAGTACATCAGTTACTTCAAAGCCAAACAATACCCATTACCATAAAACATTTAAAACATTCAATAAATAGTTCACTTCATAACATTTAACACAAGCACCATCAATTCCATTAGGTAATACTACTGAGTCTTGTAGCCTTGTTGAGTATAGTCTGGCTGAGCAACATACTGCTGACCTTGTCCATGTTGTGGATACAGGGGTTGTTGTGCCGGTGCTGAAATAAAATTGATGATGCATAAAAATATTATCTTTTACCAAACTGGAAAGCAGTACAAATACATAGCAATCTCATAATGTTGGTAGCCCTGATCACATTTATGAGGTCATCAACTGAACACTGATGAGAAAAACTGTTACATTCATCCAAACTTGAGTTGTGCTATAATGTCATTTTAGTATATGGTGCAGCCTGATTGGTCAGACCAAATGAGACCTCTGAATTGAATAAAACCCCTACCATCAAAGTGTTGACAAAACTGATACCCAATAAATCTAACCATTATTAAAAGAAGGCGTTGTACATCAAAATTAATTTAAATCTAACAGCTTTTGTTATCACATGAACTTCAGGACAGATGGAAAGACGGATGAACACACGGAGCTCTTCACTATATCCTTTCCCTATCAGGAGATAATAAATTACTCTTCACATAACTCTTCACACAACCAATACCTTTTCCCCCACCTATAGCATGCACATTAGTTCCAGTGTATTACAAACTCTACAAATCTTGAATTGCAATAAAAAAAATAGTGGACTGAAGTGACATGCTAGGGGTCAAGCCAAGAATAAATTTGATATTTTCACTTATCAGAGATTATGGATGCCACATCATGCAATTTTAACATCCAAGTAAATTTCTGAGAATGATAGAATGTTCCTGATATTTGCACTTTTTTTTCTCAAGTACCAAAAACATGTAACAAATATGCAATTGGAATCTAACCTACCGGTATTATTTGCATACTCAGTCTTCTATGATGTGAAAGAAGCTCTCCCCCACCCTCCAAATCAGTTGTACTGAAAGGTTTATTAGAAGTAATAAAGCCTAGATTCAAATGCAAACACTTGGACTGACTCGGCATGCTGGTGTTGAAACATCAAAATTTCAAGCCACGATTTTTCCCACAATGCAACTGGGAATTTACCCAATTCAGTCTTGTTTGACAGAGATCTCTCAGCTGTCAAACAACACAAACTTGGTTATATTCCTAGTTGTGTTTTGGGCAAACATTTGCTGAAGTTAATTGTTTATTATTATGCTGCTCATTTAACCCTTTACCCAATGAATCGGCCTCATCTGCCTGCGTAATATGCAAATTCAGCAGCAGAAAAAATATTATTTTTCCAAAAATTTCCATAAAACCATATCATGTGACCCCTCTTTGGAACAAGCTCATCGAGCTCGTTCCAATGAGGGGTCACATGATATGGTTTTATTAAAATTTTTTGAAAAATTTAAAAACATGATATTTAAAATAATAAATTTGGATAGCGTCTGCGTTGAGTAACAGGTTAACTTCTTGAATGCTACTAGCAGATATTCCTATCCAGGACAGGATTTCCTTCATCACTGAAATAACAATAATTTGAGTTAATTTAATATAATTCCCCACACTCTGTAAACTGAATGGAATTTAAATGAATTTTTCATCAAACTTAATCATGGATGATTCATAGTTGCCATGACTAGAGCTGATGAAAAATATCTTGAAAATACTGAGTGGATTAATAGTTATTTATTTATTGGTGTTTTTATGGCCCCATATTTCTGCACAGTGGCTAATCGTGACTGCAACATGGATATAAAGTCAAGACCAACCAAACATTTGTACTCATGTTGCCCATTTTAGAATTAAAGGACTGCCATCACAGCCATTGGTTACAGGCTGCTATCATATCTGTAAAGGAGAACTTGCCAACCTCCATAAACTAATTCACTTCCAAAGGATGCTACAGAAATGTTATTTTATTTTAAATTACAGTCATTATTAACCAATTCTTATATATTCAAATATAGACTCATAATTACTGTTCAATATACTGACTAAGTTCTGGATTGGACTATGCCTTCACAAACTCTGGCATTTTAAACTATATAGTTTTGTCCCTATATCCTGATAAATTCTGTCTTCTGATTGGTCAGAATGCCTAGGACAAATAGCCATGGCAAAGGGCACACCCAACATCAAAGGTATATGAGAGCATGCAACATCCAGGGTATAAGGGCACGCGAAACATCATTGATATAAAAATCGAACCCAAAAACCTGAAAATGGTCACAAATAACATCAGATTTCTGACAATTCGATCATATTTTGCTGTAAAAATTAAATAGTCGAATAATTAAATCAAACAACTTGAGAAAAATAAAATAAGAGCAAATCTGTCAACAAAATAGCCCCTGATCTGTTTATGCGTTTCCAATAATGGCTCAAGGGATGTAAGTCTATCTTTTGTCTTCCAACGTTTGTGAAAATGAAACATTATTCTCAAGTTTGGTCCAACTGATTGCAGAACGTGAGAAACAAATTTGTTTCCACTATGTTTCTATTGTGTTTCAGATGGGACAAAAACGTTATCTCCGCAAAAAAACATGTATGGTATACATATATCCAGTTCAGTGTTTAAAAACATCCAGGTATTAAATCTCCATATACCTTACATGTTGGCGGTGATAACTTATAATATTTACATGCTTCATCAGCATTTTTATTTTGTGAATATACAAGGCTTTTCAAGGCCCCTTGGCACATTTTTCAGGATTTCAATGCCTTGGATGACTCTTAGTCAAATTCAAGGCCGATTCTTATATCCAAGGCACTGTGGCAACCCTGCAATTGAGAAAAAAAATCTTATTTTCAGGCAGCTCACACATCCAGGGTTTCTGCTAGGGGAAAATTTGTGGGTCCGGTAGTTTGAAGAAAGTGAAACCCAGATGCAAAGGCATCTACCGCACATGCCAAAAGCAAGGAAAATTTTGATTTTTAGGTACTTGAAGTGGAAAATATGTATTTTTTCCTGCTACAATTCTCTGAATTCCCACGGGACACACAATACTACATCTGGTTGGAGGTTTCATAAAAATACAAACCCAAAACAACACAAAATCCACAAATCCTGACAGTGACTGCGACGCTTGACCTCAATTTTTTTATACAAACCGCAACATGCCAACGTAAATAATTGGAAATGCAGAGAGAATGAAATATTCGAAAAGAACCATGACACAGACATGTGACTTCATGCACGTGCAACTACATCATTTATCGCTCGAAATAAAAGCCAGTGATTTTGGATCAAACACGACAATTGGAGTCCAAAATTTTATAGGTGATGTTTAGGATTTGAACTTTCTTTCCCCCTCTCAACTGGGGGTTATAAAGTATCAGGTTGTCTCCAGTAATAGTAGGCTTAGTATACAGCATAATTATGCCTAAATTTTGTGGAAACAAAGGATCCTGAGTGTCTTTACGATACAGCATTGTACTCGACATTTTAAACACCAGCTTTTCTGACTGATCATTGTATGATCGGCGGGGGGTACGACGGACCCGCAGCCGGTCTAGCGGAAATTAAAATTCTGAAAAAAAAGACCTCTGTCCCCATTGAAATTCTGCCTAAAATGAAAGTGTCAATGACACTGTAGCTTAACTTGTCTGTGTGTTGTGTTTGATGAATAGGATAATATCCAATATTTATGAAAGGATTATGAAATACGACAAGAATTGTGATAATTGGGAATATGTTAATTTCTGTTCCCTGTATGCTATGTTTTTAATAAAAGTTAAAAAATTTATAGTAATTTATATATTTTTTATACTTACCAATGACCCAGACTTAGCTGGTGCTAACTCTAAATAATTCAGGGCCAAACAAATTTTGCCCCCCCCCCCCCCTCCCAATCCCCAAAATTTGCATCAAAAACCGAAAATTAGATGTCCTAGTAGGACCTCCATACTTTTTCTCCACTGCGCATGCGCAGTGTCAAGGAGGTCTCGAAATTGGCGCCAAAATGTCATTCTTACAACCAGTGCCTGGTAAGTGTTATGTACTCAGCTGGGCCGTAAGAGTTCCCAACTCCTGGGAGGGCCATCCCCGACTGGGTCATTGGTAAGTCTAAAAAATATATAAATTACTATAAATTTTTTAACATTTTTATACTGTACCAATGACCCAGACTTAGCTGAATAGTAAAAAGGCTGGAGGGCCTAGGACATGAAGGAAACTCCAATAAGCTCAATCACATAAAACAGAATTATCCCCTCAAGGAGAAAAGGAGAGATAGGATTTACATGTATCTTTCTTATTCTTATCAAAGAAGAAAGACACAATACTATTCCGTAATTGAGCACAATAACATCAATGATCTCTATTAATATCCAGTATAACCCTTTATATTAATTATTTTTAAAGGTAAACCAATAAATAAAGGAAGTCCAGAGAAATGAGACTCTTTATACTCATTAAAAGTGTCCGAGGATTGTTTTTTAACGCTCGTTTGACACGTGACATATACAAATGCTTCACACCGAGCTACACTTTAAAAATATTACATGAAATGAGTAAACATTAGCTTTACACTTTAAAACCATCCCGGTACCGACTCAGAATTACTAACTCTAGGGGAGGTATTCCCTTGCTTTTCACTATAAAGCAGGTGACCTAAGGGAACACCTGCCCCTCCTTCCCCTTGCCCTGGGTCAAATACCCCAGAGCGAAGAGGCCAGCAGGACAGAGTCACTGCCGGAACAGAAAGTCTACATAACTATAGTTGCAACTGTTTAGTGGACGATATTCTGAGCAACTGATAACGGACCTAAACAATGAAGATCTCCAGAAATGGACTCAATATTTCTAAGATAAAAATTCGTGAAAGTGGAAGGCTGAGACCAATATGCAGCCTTCATTAAATCTGTAATAGCAACACTATTAGCATAAGCCCAAGATGTTGATAGAGCGCTTACTTCATGAGCCGAAATCTTAAGCGCAGACTGCTGAGATGAAGATAACTTTTCATAAGCAGTACGTACAGTTAATTGAATCCATCCAGCAATAGAATGTACCATAATGTCCCTTCTATTAGGCATCAAAGACAAAACGAAACGCTTACGTCCCTTTCTAATGATCTCAGACCTACGTTTATAAATACATATTGCTCTAACAGGACAGAGTAAAGGCCTACGCCCGTCAGAAGACGGAAGGGCCTTAACAACAATAGGTTCAGGATACTTATTAGGAGCCTGATTCTTAGCCAAAAATCCAACATTAGTAGTAAAGGTAATAGTATTACCGACACTACGATAGTGAGAATCATCCACAGATAATGCATGAAGCTCGCTAACTCTTCTAGCAGAAGAGAAGGCTAAGAGAAAAGCTGTCTTATAAGTTAAGAATTTGAAGTCCACTGTGTCAAGAGGCTCAAAAGGTGCTTCTTTTAGCTTAAGAAGAACACATGCTAAATTCTACTTAGGAATTAATCTAAGGGTTCTAGGTCTATTTATCGAAAAGTTTCTTACTAATTTAGATAAAGAGACATTAGATCCAATCATTAATGTATCATGGTGTGCAAAGGTATCAGATAACATAGACCTATAACCCTTGATAGAAACAGGCTGCAGTTTGATCTCATCAAACAAATAAACCAGAAAATTTGCAATGTCAAGAATGGAGGGATCATAAATATCCACAGAGTGATCCCTACACCACTGATGAAAGACCTTCCATTTAGCAGCATAATTTAATGAAGAGGAGGTCCTCCTGCAGGTAGAAATCGCATCCACTGCTCGTCCTGTAAAATATTTGTTGTGCAAGAAGGACCGCACAACGGAAATACGTGAAGGTTGAGACCTTGTGGATTGTGGTGAAGAGTGCGTGATTTCCCCTGCGACAGAAGATACTCCCGTGGAGGAAGCTTCCGCGGCATGTCCCACAACAGACACCTGAGTAGATTTATCCACGGTCTGTGTGGTGACAGAGATGCTACCAACAGAACCTTGCATTGTGATTGCTTTATATTGAGCAATATCTGCTGAATCAACGGCGCTGGGGGATACACGTATTCTATTATCCCGTCCCACAAGATCGATAGAGCGTCTACTGCAAACGCTTGAGGATCCGGACATGGCGACACATACGTCTGCAACTGATTGTTGAGATGTGTCGCAAACAAATCTATCATTGGCCGCTCCCATTGGTAGCAAATGTGATTGAATACCTGTTTGTTGAGAGTCCACTCCGACGGCAACAGGCGACCCCTCCGTGAAAGAGAGTCTGCTAACACATTCAGACAACCCGGAATATGACGAACCGATAGGAGAACCTGATGTTCCAATACAAACAGAAGGATTCTTTCCGTTAGCTTAAACAACGGAATGGAATGAGTGCCTCCCTGATTCCGAATATACGCTACCACCGTCGTATTGTCGGATAGAATTTGCACATGTGCATTCTGAATAACGTCCATCCAATGACGTAACGCAAGCCAAATTGACATCATTTCTTTGATGTTTATGTGCTTGCTTAAAAACTGTGGATCCCAAAGACCTTGGCACCTCGAATCCGAAGGGCACAGTGTCGTGCCCGAACCTGTTTGACTGGCATCCGTCATAATAGTAAAACTCGGATCCGGCAATTGCAGTGGAACTCCCCGAGTTAACCACTGAATGTCTGCCCAAGTCTGAATCTCTTGTTTCACTTGGTTTGACAAGAGGATGTCCGTATCAAGCGAATGAGTCTTCGCCTTCCAATTCTGAGTCAGAAAGATTTGGAGAGGACGAGTGCGTAGCCACCCCATTGGAATGAGATCCGCGGCCGCTCAGCACAGACCTATCAGTCTCATGAAATCTCTCGCTGTAACTTTTTCTGAGTGAAGACAATAGCGAGCGTAACAACTGACTAACTTTGCTCTGGTTAACGGCAGACGAACGAGATTGTTGTGCGTCTCGAAGCTCATCCCCAGGTGGGTGAAAGACTTGGACGGCACCAGATCCGACTTCTGCTCGTTTACTATGAAACCGAGACGTCGGAGCAATAGAAGCAGATTCTGCACATCGTTCTGAAGCATTAACTCGTAGCCGTACCTTTGAAGAATATCGTCCAGGTAGGCCGAAGTTACCGCAGACGAATGAGCTCGGAAATAAGTCATTACCGAGTTCATTATTCGAGTGAAGGCCCAGGGCGTTAGATTCAGACCGAAGCACATCGCACGGAACTGATATACGATACCTGGGACAGCGCAACGAAGATACTTTCTGAACGCCGGATGTACCATGATGTGAAAGTACGCATCCTTGAGATCTATGCTCGCGGCATAGTCACGACAGAGGTTTACACCATCACCTCCTGGACCTGCGAGTCTTGCGGAAGGAGAAACCACGTCCTCCACGTCCCACACCTCGCCCCGGCGACTTAGGGCGTCTGACCTGTTATTACAGCCAGTGTTACGGTCCCTATTAGAGTCGCTGCCTTGACGGTCTCTAGATTAAGGCCTAGAGGACATGTACGAACCTCTATAGGAACTTCCCCTGGACGTACTCGTCCAGAAGTGCCTAGCCTACTCTTCTCCGCTGGTTCCGACTTTTTTGGAAGCGGATTTAAATAGCAGAGAGTCTGAAGCTTTCTTAGTTAATTGATCATAAATAGCAGAAAGCTTGCCGTCAAAGAGAAGCTCTCCGGAGACCGGAGCGACTCTGAGAGAGTTTTTCACCTTACAGTCCACTCTCGTGGACGTAGCTAGGGCTCCGTCACGTCTAACTCCAGATTAGCCACTGAAAGGGCGGAGTTATACGTGGAAAAGGCAATAGCCCTCGACAGAACTCTCAAGGAAGTTTGTACATCTTGAAATTCTTGTCCCTCAAGGCGTAATGACAACGCTCTGGTAAGGTGATCTGCATACGAAAGTGCGTCTAAATTAGCTCTATTAGACGAAATTGTCGTTTCCAACGACGGGCTTGGAATTGACATAGACGACGGCATGGATAATTCAAGGTCTTCAGCCTGGTCGTCCAGATGCAGAGGAACTCTCTGAACGCCCTGTCCTGCCGTTTCAAATCTATTCCTTGGATAGATGAAAGGCAGATTTAGAGCATTTGTCGTAGGGAAGGCTGACTTGCCCATTTTGGTAGCAAGTTTACTGATAGCGTCATTCAAAAGTTTGAATGTCCGTGAGACATTCCTGGACTGAGATGGAAACTCAGGGACGGAGTCCCTAAACCGATTGAAAAATTTGCTGTCCAGTGGTGCTATAAGCCTCCTATCCGGCTGCGCAGCATCCTGGTCCATTGGAACAACTCCCGGAATGGAAAAATCCAACTCGTCAGTATCCCTTTTGCCATCCTTATGGACCTCCTGAACGTCTCGGCCGTCCACCCCAGATCCAGCTGCGGAACGAACCGACCCAGCATCATCTGATAATTCTTGCTCCGACAGAGTTTTTACCGGCTGCTGGGATGCTGCAATGATCTGCGATAACACGTCCGTTAATGAGGCCTGCGGAGCTGCGGTCTTACAGGATTTAGCCGCCGGAAGCTCCGTGGACGTTGACTCCTGCATACTCCTTTTATGCGAATGTCCGGAAGAAGAAGGCCTCGTATCTTTGGCTACCGGATGGCGTGACCTGGAGGACATGGAATCTCTGGATGGCGATGCTGGCCGGATATTGGCGGTCACGTAGCCAAGGTGCGGTCGTGTGTGCTGTCGTGAGGACGAAGAAGCCAAAGGAGCAGTCGCACCGGACTGTCTATACACCGGAGCGTCCTGAGGGGTGGACGTAAGCTCCGACTGAGGAACTTTATGTACGACAACATCCGGACTGCGATGTTGTTGTACCAGAGAGGGACCTCTCTCGCTCGCAGCCCGAGCGGAGCGGGACGAACTAGGAACCGAACTCAAAGGCTTCTTCCATCCTATCCTCTGTTCTGTCGTCACTGGGTGTGCATGTGGAAAGTTTATAGTGCTCGCACAACACCTGAATCTCCTTCCTGGACCGCAACAGACGAACCCGGGTGCTGAGCCATTCGGTGAATGGTAGCGACACCAGGCGAGCTAGCGGACGTTGACGTCAACCCTACTTGGGACCTCTTAGGCAATTGACGAATATCCATGAGCACTTTAGCCGCTAGCTCTTCTCTAGACCGTGACGATGGAAGCGCACTTCTAGACGACATCATGGAAACATCACCCTGTTCTTGTTCCTCTGAAAAAGAGAGTGAAAAACTAGTGTGACCCTGCGGTGACAGGACAGGCATGGTCCTCTCCCCGCTAACAGCATACCGCGACACACATGTCCAATGTTTGTCATCCCAATTGATACACAATGAACAAGGGTTAGTGCGAGTACACTGACTACAATTAATACAGAAATCATGAGAATCAGAGGAAGATTTCCTTCCATTACAATTTGAACAATAATCTTTCATAGTGAAAAATAAACAGTCATAGTACTCACAGTAAGCCTTGAAAACAAAGGTACATAATATAATAATCCATTATAATAATACGAAAAAATAATTCAAAAAGAAAAAATTTTGAAAAAAGTTTTTCAAAAGAGCCCAAGTTCCCAAAGGGAACCCTGAGCCCAAATGGATCCCCCAAAAAGTCTAAGTGTGGACAAAAATTTTAATTCATTTTGAAAAATTAATGTAACACTTATGGACAATATTAATGTATCTTACTATGAACTAAACTAGGTAGAAGACAAGAAATCACTATCAGAAGTAACTGTTGACAACCTAAACAAAAAGTGTAAACAAACCAGAAACATGACTCCAGGAACTGGTAAACATGGCCCGAAATCAGTAACTAATTTAAACACTATCTGATGCAAAACAGAGCCTTCCCAAGAAGAAACTGCAGAGCATCAGATGGTAGATGCAGACCAAAATGCCTAAACACCCTAGGGTGAGGACATAAACATGGGAAAAAAACAAAAAATAATTCTGTTTTCAAGCCAAAACTCCCAAGAAATTTTAGTAATAAACATTACAAAAAATAAGCCAAAAGCATGGGAGAATAGCTAGGGGGGGAATAAAGGAAAGGGAGAGAGAAAACACTGATCAAACAATGGAACATTCATAGCAAGAATGGCAACAACAGGGCCATGCCTCGAAAATAGGCAACATGAAATAATTTTGTAAAATAATTATAAGTTACAGCCCTGAACATTTGAATCCACTGTTTTTCCTCTCCTCCTATTATTTCCTCTTCATATCCACCATTTCTTTCATAATTATGTGTCTGGCATCATTAAAACTGAGATTTACAGCACAAATATCAGTGAGGTGTTACTGATTTCAGGGCCTAACAAAAAATGACATTTCTGCGCCAATTTCGCAGTGGAGAAAAAGTATGGAGGACCTACTAGGACATCTAATTTTCGATTTTTGATGCAAATTTTGGGGATTGGGGGGGGGGGGGGCAAAATTTGTGTTTGGCCCTGAATTATTTAGAATTAGCACCAGCTAAGTCTGGGTCATTGGTACAGTATAAAAATATAATATGAGGTGTAGATTGTACTAAAGAGCTGAGGGGTGGGTTAATGTGGACCTCACAGTTAATGTATGTGGCCCTCACAGTTGACGTATGTCAACTAAAGTTACCAAGTTACAGTGAAATTATTCCAAAACCAGTCATGCTATCAAGTTACATTGAAATCCCTTCATAAATATGGCCTGTAGACTGTACTAAAGGTTTTCGGGCTTCAGGCCTGTGTAGCCATGGTGATTGACCGATTGCAACTAAAAGGGGACGACCTCATCTCGACATTATACTGAGTCATTCTTCTAAGTCACAATGAAATCCCTTCACAAATACGACCTGCAGTCTGTACTAAAGTTTTTCAGGTTTTGGGCTCGGGCAGCCATGATGGTTGAATGATCACAACCAAAAGGAGACACTGTCATCTGGGCATCAACTGGAGTGATACTATGAAGTTACAATGAAATCTCTTCATAAATATGATCTGTAGACAGTACTAAAGGTTTTCTGGCTTCGGGCCCCTGTAGCCGTCACAACTGACCAATCACGACCAAAAGGGGATGCCATCATCTAGACATTATATGGAGTCAATCTAACAAGTTACAATGAAATCCTTCCATAAATATGACCTATAGACTATGCTAAATGTTTTGGGGTTTTGGGCTCGGGCAGCCATCAAGGCTGAATGATCGCGACCAAAAGGGGACATTCTCATCTAGACATTATTTGGAGCCATCCTACCAAGTTACAATGAAATCCCTTCATAAATATGACCTATAGACTGTGCTAAACGTTTTCGGGCTTTGGGCCCCTGTAGCTGTCACAGTTGTCCAATCGCGTCCAAAATGGGGACTTTCTCATCTAGACATTATATGAAGTCAACCAACCAAGTTGCAATGAAATCCCTCCATAAATATGACCTGTAAACTGTGCTAAAGGTTTTTGGGCTTGGGCAGCCATCATGGTTGAATGATCGCAACCAAAAGGGGACGTTCTCATCTGGGCATCATTGGAGTGATCCTATGAAGTTACAATGAAATCCCTTCATAAATATGACCTGTAGACTGTGCTCAAGGTTTCGGGCTTCAGGCCCCTGTAGCCATCACAGTTGACCAATCACGATCAAAAGGGAGGTCATCATCTAAGCATTATATGGAGTCAACTTAACAAGTTACAATGAAATTCTTCCATAAATACGACCTATAGACTAAGCTAAAAGTTTTGGGCTTGGGCAGCCATCAAAGCTGAATGATCGCGACCAAAAAGGGACGTTCTGATATAGACATTATTTGGAGTCATCCTGCCAGTTACAATGAAATCCCTTCATAAATATGACCTGTAGACTGTGCTAAAGGTTTTCGGGCTTCGGTCCCCTGTAGCCGACACAGTTGGCCAATCGCGTCCAAAAGGGAACGTTCTCATCTAGACCTTATATGAAGTCAACCTACCAGGTTACAATGAAAGCCTCCATAAATATGACTAGTAGACTGTGCTAAAGGTTTTCGGGTTTTGGGCTCGGGCAGTCATCACGGTTGACAGATCACGACCAAATGGGGAAGTTCTCATCTAGACATCATACAGAGTCATCCTACCAAGTTACAGTGAAATCCCGCCATATTAAATATGACCTGCAGACTGTGCTAAAAAAATTTCGGTTTCGGGCTTGGGCAGCCATCACGGTTGACAGATCATGACCAAAAGGGGACGTTCTCATCTAGACATTATACAGAGGCATCCTACCAAGTTACAATGAAATCCCTTCATTAATACGACCTGTAGACTGTGCTAATGGTTTTCAGGTTTTGGGCTCAGGCAGCCATACCAGTTGACCGATCGTGACCAAAAGGGGACGTTCTCATCTAGACATGACCCCAAACCTGCATATGAAATTTTGTGACAAATCAGACAAGAACTACAGGGTGTAGCCTGTGCTAAAGAAAAATGTGAACCGACTCACAGACTTCCGCACGCGTGATGGCAATAGCTTACCTTGACTTTGTCAAGTTAAGCTAAAAATTTAATTTGTACCGGTTTTATTTTTAACTCTTCAAAATTTACAAGGATTAAAGCCAATTCTTTTCAAATATTGATGTGTAAGGAGTATGGTGGTTAAACTCACAAATGACATACTTTGAAAGCTGTTGCAATGCAAGTCTTGGCTGCCCATATTGGCAACCAAGGAACACCTAGAAACAACTTCACAGTAATAGGATGTAGAAAGTGTAGCAAGCGTCAATGACACTGTAGCTCAACTTGTCAAGACATGTACATGTATAGTATGTGACACAGCAACGACAAACATCTAGGTAATGACCTGATAACAAAGGTACATATAAAGTATTGTAACGGTCTGTACATAAATACTGTCCGTAGCCTGTAACAAATGTATAGGTAAAGTATTGTAAAGGTGGGTGACAGTCAGATGCTAAACTAGAAAAGAAATCTTTGAGTCCCAGAGTGGGTCTGACTGAACCCCAGAATATTTGTTCTCATAGCACAGTGAAAACAAAGGCACCCCAAAACACACTCATTCCTGTCCCAAGGTGAAAACAAAGGTACCCAAGAAGTTTTGTGAAGATCAGTTCATAAATACGAGCTGTATAGAAGTTGTGACAAAAAACTGATTGGACTTAATTTCAGTACAAAATGGCCACTGGCGGCCATCTTGAATTTTGGACCACACTCAGAAACACCTGTTTTCGTCCCAAGGTGACAACAAAGGTACCCAAGAAGTTTCGTGAAGATCGGTTGATAAATACAGCCTCTAGACCAAGCCGTATTGACATGTGCACTTACAGAGTATAAGTAGCACTAAATAAATCAAAATTCATCTAATTTGCATAATTTCTGCACGAGAAAAAAACCTGTACTGTATGTGATGTATTCCATTTTACTAAACATTCAAACAAAAATTTATTCAAATCAGAACTTTCATACAGAAGTTCTGTACAAAAGAATGATTGCACTAATTTCAGGGTTCTTACACTTTTTTGGCCAAAAATTTCCATACTTTTTCCATACCTTATCCAGACCTGACGTACCATTTTTCCAGACTCAAATCGCATCATTTACCATCATGCCGAAGGCACAGGCACCGTCTCAAGTGGAATCTAGGGCCCACAACCCTTGAAAGTTCATTACTACATGTACATATATGCTAACAAAGTGGTACTGGTAGCTAAACTGGCAGTGATTCTACATGTTGATTAGCTGCAAACATGTATGTATTCAGCCAATGAAAATGTACAATCCCTACAGCTGAAAATCTGTTTTCATACGGTGTTCAGCGCACATCTATAAGGAATGTGTCCCACCCATATAACAATAAAGCAAGTTCTCTCTTAGAGAGCACTTGGTTTGTTGTTATATGAATGGGTAGTTCTGGACAGCATATGGACTTCAAGATTAAATACAAATTTCTTGACATTGTTTTATCATAAGAGTAAAAACGTCTAACTTACCACAAGACAGTCTGTGTGCCAGAATATATCAAACATTGTAAGATAGTGTGATTTTGTCTCTGAACAAGAAAATTTTGAAGCAATCTGACTATCAGGAAACATGAGGCGAAATACGTCAGAAACACCCTGACAACTCTTGTAAGAATGGTGTTTTTCCATCATATTCAAAGTCCAGTAAATTTCTGCTGTTAAAACACTCTTGTCGGTAACAAAGTCTCCAAGGGTTGAAACGCCCCCAGTGCCAGTGGCTCCATGACTATGTTCGTGAGACACTTCCAATACGTCAAGTTTTTGTTTTGAAGAAACACTGTGAAGATCATTGCCAGGTGTCAGATGAGTCTTACCTATTCTCGTAGCTTCGGAAAAAAGTCCTTCCATATGATTTTGTTGTTGTTTCATTTTCACTAAGGCAGCGTGTTTTTTACCTGCCATGTGACTCAGAAGGGCCGCTTCGCCCATATTCGATACGTCAAATGATTTTCTGCATATTGGGCACATTGCCTTTTTATTCGAAGTTTTGTCCTGAGAAATCCATTGTTTGAATCTAGGGTCTGTTTCCCATTTCGGAGAAAAAACACACTTCCCCATGATAAACAAATACAACAATAACAAATTACCTTCACGTTGGAAATTTCAAAGACAATAAAACACAGTGCGCATGTGACTTGACCTTCGGAATTCTCCGTAATTCCGAGCTGCATTCGGCTTTGAAACACCTGTGATATCTCGGTTGTATTCCATTGAAAATGCACGAAGTTTTCCGATCCAAATTTTTCTGTTATCGAATGCGGGGCGTTGACAAATAATAATTCTTGTATGCTGGTTCTTTTTACTCAGAATGATTACACCTTTGTTAAAAACAATAATTTCCATACTTTTTCAAGACCCCAAGGCTCGACACACATATTTTCAAACCTTTTCCAGACCTTTTCCAAACCGCCCCAAATTTCCATACTTTTTCCAGTTTTCCAGACCCACGTACGAACCCTGTAATTTAGGTACAAAATGGCTGCTGGTGGCCCATCTTGAATTTCGAACCACACCCAAAAACATTCGTTCTCATCCCATGGTGATAACAAAGGTACCCAAGAAGTTTCGTAAAGATCGGTTCATAAATACGGCCTCTAGCCTGAGCCGTATAGAAGTTGTGTACAAAAAACTGATTAGACCTAATTTCGGTACAAAATGGCCACTGGCAGCCATCTTGAATTTTGGACCGCACTCAGAAACACTCGTTCTTGTCCCACGGTAATACCAAAGGTACCCAAGAAGTTTCATAAAGATCGGTTTATAAATACGGCCTCTAGCCCAAGCCGTATTGGCATTTGCACTTACAGTGCTGAAAGTAACACTAAATACACTAAAGTAACACTAAATACATCAAGGTTAGTCTAATTTGCATAATTTACGTACAAGAAAAAAACCCGTATTATATGTGATGTATCTCATGGTACTAAACATTCATACCAAAAATTATTCAAATCAGCGCTTTCATATGTAAGTTCTGTGCAAAAATCTGATTTCACCTAAGTCTGTACAAAATGGCCGTCAGCGGCCAATATGAATTTCCAACCAGGACCCAAAAACACTCGTTCTCATCCCACGGTGATACCAAAAGTACCCAAGAAGTTTTGTAAAGATTGGTTCATAAATACGGCCTCTAGCCCGAGCCGTATTGAATTGTTGATGGACAGGCGGACAGATGGCCAGACGGACGACTGGCCATGGCATAAGCTCAAATTTGGCTTTGCCAAAGTTGAGCTAAAAATCATCAGGCCTATAATGGATCAAGGAATAAAACAAGAAAATCAGTAAAACTGATGGATGCTTCCTGACAGTCGACTTAGTTAACAAGCAGATTCGTAAAATTGTGGTCCCCGGGTGGGAATAATTTGGCAACGTCTTTGAAATGCCAGGACTCTGGTGAAAAATGATAAATTTCAAGTAATTTGTATATTTTTTATACTTACCAATGGCCCAGACTAGCTGGTGCAAACTCATAGTTATCAAGGACCCAGGCCTGAAAATATGCAGTCTGACATTTGCAAAATGAGGTTCCCAGAGGGTGAATTTGATGATGCTATCCCTTAGAGTCTGGCAATTTATCCTTTCTGTTTAGTTTTGAGACCCGGATTCAGATTTAGGTTCACAGAGGGTAAATTTAGTGATGCTACTCTACTGTGCAGGGTAGCATCAATAAATTCACCCTCGGGTGGGTCCTCATTTTGCAGATGATAGTTTGCTTATTTTCTGGCTTGCAAGGGACAAACACAAATTTTGAACCCCCAATCCCCAAAATTTGCTTGCAAAACCGAAAATTAAAAGTCCTATCAGGTCCTCCATACTTTTCCTCTCTGCACATCTGCAGCCGTCAGGAAGTGACCAGAATTGACGCCAACATCATTCTTTGTAGAAGAGAGTACTACATAATAACTCAGGGGGAGGTATGAGTGCCCACTCATGGGAGGGCCATACCCATCTGGGCCATTGGTAAGTATAAAAAATACACAAATTACTTTAAATTTATCATATTTTTATACTCTAAACCAATGGTCCAGACTAGATTAATCTTAAAAAGGCGGAGGGCCTAGGACTTCAGAATTAGCAGACCAACATAGTTCCCAAGCCTGTAATCCCAAGGTGAAAGGAAATTAAATTTAAAAGGAATTACATGCATGTCTCTCAATACAGTAATAGAGAAGACATATCATAAATAAGGAGCTATATCCAAGTAATTCCATATTCTTAGCATGAATGATTATGCTAATTGGGTGTGATGCACACCCAATTTTAAGGCTAGTCCAGACTAAGCCCCATAAATTCGGATGGCGTATTTGAAAGTGAGAGGCTAACCCCCACACACATACGCCATATACAATAATAAACAAGCTGTATCCAGGGTCAGATATAATCTACAGACAAAACAGCTTCACTCATAGTTACACACTTAGCCGGAGGAGATTTTAAAAAATCCCCCCCCCCCCCCTCCACCTTTTGAAGGAATCTTCTTCAAAAAGAAAGAGGGGATCGCTCTGGAATCAGTAAAAGCGGTACCAAATAACAATATATATTCACCGAACAGACACCCAGGTATTAATTGATATTAATAAAATGGTTCTTAATGCCATTTCAGACGCTAAAGCTGTTGCAGCGATCCCGGAAATTAATAGCACACGCTTGTAACGTATAACGGAGTCGGCATACGTAGATAGGTCATAAATAGTTCATAAATACAAGCTGTATAGAAGTTGTGACAAAAAACTGATTGTACCTAATTTTGGTACAAAATGGCCACTGGCAACCATCTTGAATTTCGGACTGCACGCAAAAACACTCGTTCTCATCCCAAGGTGATAACAAAGGTACCCAAGAAGTTTCGTAAAGACGATTAAAAAAAACGGCCAAGGTTTCGTGAAGATTGGTTCACAAATAGAGCCTCTAGCCCGAGGCGTATTGACATGTGCACATACTGTGCAGTGACGGCGCCAGAGTTACTGAAGTGAGGGGGTATAGTTGGGTATTGCCCGCCATGCAGCGCTCCCGAAGTTGAGAAAATTTTTAAAACTTGCGTTGTAAATGATGTTCTCTGGAGCATTCTCAGACAATTAAATTAAAACAGTTTTATCCTTTTGAAACTTATTGGTCAGGTCTTTCAGTTATAGAAAACGTTGTACATGGTGACATTTTAATGGAAGAACACTGTAGTAAAGTGCGAGCACAAAGCACCAAAGGACACTCAAATCGAAAATGAAAGTGTGCAGCATTCCAAACGGATGCATTGCACTCTCTCGATTCTAGCATTCCTCGAGTACTCTTAAGCGGTATGTTTCAGACCGTTTGAATGTGGCATGCCTTGTTGCAATTTGGGCCCTCGACTCTTGTTTGTTGTTTGCATCTAATGTGTGTGTGTGGGTGGGGGGGGGGGGGGGGGGGGGAGGGGGGCACAAACAAACATAATTTAAAAACTTCTCTGATTTAGTGCACTTGGGAATATGGAATTAAGCATACCCACCATTACACCGCAACGTTCAATACCAAAATTAAAATGATAGTATTTTTTTACTAAGCTTGGCAAAAAAAGTAAAGGGGTAAGTACCCCCCAAACCTCCGCCATTGATACTATGTATATATAAGTAGCACTGAATGAATCAAAGTTCATTTAATTTGCATAATTTCTGCACGAGAAAAAGAAACGTATTATATGTGGTGTATTCCATGTTACTTATTATTTATTATTATTTATTGGTGTTTAAGGTCACATACTTATGCACAATGGCTAATCGTGACCGTGACAGTTTTACGGGTGGAGGAAGCCAGAGTACCCGGAGAGAACCACCAAGCAACAGCAACAACGAGCAGCTGTCAGCTCTCCAACATCGTAACTTTGAACTCTGCACCGCAGCACAGGCAGGGTTAGATTGGTTGAAGACATGCGCACCATCGACGTGCAGTACGCCTCTGTACAAAGCGTCATCGTGCCCCCATGTAGGCAATCGGGGTGAAGTGTCTTGCCCAAGGACACAACGCGGTTGCCGCAGGTGGGATTCGAACCGAGGACCTCTCGGCTTGCAGCATGCACCTCTACCAACTGAGCCACCGCGCCCCCAATTTTCAGACTAAATATGAACCCTGGGACTTGGTTTGAACAAACTTGAATCTCACCCCCAAGGATGCTGCATACCAAATATCAAAAGATTCTTATAGGTAGATCTGAAAAAGAAGATTTTTAAAGAATAATCCTCATACTGCACTAATTTGAACATTTGGGCTCCCATAGAGAGCCCAAATATGGACCCAGGGAATTGATTTCAATAAACATGTGAAACAATCTTCCAAAGATGTTTTATGTGAAATTTGAAAGCTTTTGGAGCAGTGGTTTGGGAGAAAAGTAGTCTTAAATATTTTTCCCATTACCCATAGTGTTAAAAAATGCTGACTCAGCACTCTTTCAAAGTCCCCAAAAAGTAGCCCATGATAAAACCGATAGCAATTTTTATTTTACCATTCTATTCTGTTGGTCCTAAGGAAGCTTCACACCAAATAAGAATTTTCAGTGCCGTGTAGTTTTGGAGATAGATGCATTTTAATTTTTTTCTATTTTTAGCTCCTGAGGTTCCCATGGGAAAAAGATTTTTGTCATAAATCAAGTACTTATGACCCAATAAGCCCTATTATCAAATTTGGTTCAAATCTGCTTCTCGGTTTGGAAATTTTGGACAGGGCGAAAGATCTTGCCCCTCCTATAACGAAGGCAAATATAGCTCCTTGAACTTCTCTTGAACAAATCTGAGTCTACACCTCAAAAGGAAGCTGCACATCGAATATCAAGTCTCTGCTATTGCTGGTTCATGAGAAGAAGATTTTTAAAGATTTAAGCATACTTTTTGGCTGTGGCCCTACCGAGGGGTGGGTCAACATGATTTGAACAAACTTGAATTGCCATATGATAGGGAACATGCACAGCAAATTTTGTTGAATTTCGTCCAGCAGTTTGTGAGAAGAAGTCGGTAATGTAAAGTTAACGACGGACGCCGGACGGACGGAAAGAGATCAGTTAAGCTCCCCTTGAGCTTCGCTCAGGTGAGCTAAAAACTGAATGGACATAATTTTGCTACAAAATGGCCACTGGCAGCCATCCCCAGGTATTAATTGATATTAATAAAATGGTTCTTAATGCCATTTCAGACGCTAAAGCTGTTGCAGCGATCCCGGAAATTAATAGCACACGCTTGTAACGTATAACGGAGTCGGCATACGTAGATAGGTCATAAATAGTTCATAAATACAAGCTGTATAGAAGTTGTGACAAAAAACTGATTGTACCTAATTTTGGTACAAAATGGCCACTGGCAACCATCTTGAATTTTTGACCGCACCCAGAAACACTTGTTCTCGTCCCAAAGTGATAACAAAGGTACCCAAGAAGTTTCGTGAAGATCGGTTCATAAATACAGCCAATAGCCCGAGTCATATTGACATGTGTACTTACTGTGTATAAGTAGCACTGAATAAATTAAAGTCCATCTAATTTGCATAATGCCTGCACGAGAAAAAAACGCGTATTATATGTGATGTATTTGATTTTACTAAACATTCAAACAAAAATTTATTCAAATCAGAACTTTCATACAGAAGTTCTGTACAAAAAACTGATTGCACTAATTTTGGTACAAAATGGCTGTCGGTGGCCATCTTGAATTTCAGACCGCACCCCAAAACACTCGTTCTTGTCCCATGGTGATAACAAAGGTACCCAAGAAGTTTCGTAAAGACTGGTTCGTAAATACGACCTCTAGCCTGAAAAGTTGCGTACAAAAAACTGATTGGACCTAATTTTGGTACCAAATGGTTGCTGGCAACCATCTTGAATTTTGGACCGCACACAGAAACACTCGTTCTCATCCCAAGGTGATAGCAAAGGTACGCAAGAAGTTTCGTTAAGATCAGTTCAAAAATACAGCCCCTAGCCCAAGCTATATTGACATGTGTACTTACTGTGTGTAAGTAGCACTGAATAAATCAAAGTTCATCTAATTTGCATAATTTCTGCACGAGAAAAAAACCTGTATTATATGTGATGTATTCAATGTTGCTAAACATTCAGACAAAAATTTATTCGAATCAGAACTTTCATATAGAAGTTCTGTACAAAAACTGATTGCACTAACTAAGGTACAAAATGGCTGCTGGTGGCCATCTTGAATTTCGGACCGCACCCAAAAACACTCGTTCTCATTCCACAGTGATAACAAAGGTACTCAAGAAGTTTTGTAAAGATCGGTTCATAAATACGGCCTCTAGGCCGAGCCATATTGAATTGTTGATGGACAACAGGCCATGGCGTAACCTCAAATTTGACTTACGGCAAAGTTGAGCTAAAAACCGGAAACAAGACATCAGGAAAACTAAAAAAGGCACAAAGTCAGTTAACAAATTTAAATGCTACCAGATGCAAAGCTAGATCTTCATACGAAGCAAAAACGATACATAGGATAGAAGATGCAAGACTAAACGGCCTAACACCCCTAGGCTGAGGACGTAACCATGGGGATAAACAGAATAAATATTCTGTAATACATATTAAACTCCCAAGAAATTTAATAAAAAATTTCAATAAAAAATAGCCAAAAAGCTTAAGAGTTTAATAGGATGGGTTCATGAAAGGATAAGGAAGGAATACTAATAAACAGTGGAATAATAATTAGCAAAAATAGGCCGATGAAATCATCAGATGTGTACCCATATGCGCAACTAGTAGAAAGATGTATGATGGAGGGCCACCTCGGATGCCGACATTATGTACACCATACATGGTATGGGTACATATAGAAATGGATTGGAGGAGTGTCTAATTTGATGGATAAAGGGTTAATATCTCCGGATCAATTTATCGGATTTACATAAAAAACTGTACAGCACAGCACATCAGTAACCTCAATAAATATATAAAGTAACATGACAATCGGATTGATATTTTTTGAGTTATCTCATGCCAGGGATTGGAGAAATTTTCAATTTGAAGGATAAAGGGTTAATATCTCAGGATCAAAATAACAAATTTACACCAAAAACTATACAGCTCGGTACATCAGTAACCTGAACACAAATATAAAGTAACTTGACAATCCAAGCAAAATTTTTCAAGTTATCGAATGCCAAAGGAATTGAAGAAATTTTCAATTTGAAGGATAAATGGGTTAATATCTCAGGATAAAATTATCAGATTTACACCAAAAACTATACAGCTCGGCACATCAGTAACCTGAACACAAATATAAAGGAACTTGACAATCCAAGCAATATTTTTCAAGTTATCGAATGCCAAAGGGATTGGAGGAATTTTCAATTTGAAGGATAAAGGGTTAATATCTCAGGATCAAAATAACAGATTTACACCAAAAACTATACAGCTCGGCACATCAGTAACCTGAACACAAATATAAAGTAACTTGACAATCCAAGCAATATTTTTCAAGTTATCGAATGCCAAAGGGATTGGAGGAATTTTCAATTTGAAGGATAAAGGGTTAATATCTCAGGATCAAATCATCAGATTTACACCAAAAACTATACAGCTCGGCAAATTAGTAACCTGAACACAAATATAAAGTAACTAGACAATCCAAGCAATATTTTTCAAGTTATATTATCGAATGCCAAAGGGATTGGAGGAATTTTCAATTTGAAGGATAAAGGGTTAATATCTCAGGTTCAAATTATCAGATGTACACCAAAAACTATACAGCTCAGCACATAAGTAACCTGAACACAAATATAAAGTAACTTGACAATCCAAGCAATATTTTTCAAGTTATCGAATGCCAAAGGGATTGGAGGAATTTTCAATTTGAAGGATAAAGGGTTAATATCTCAGGATCAAAATAACAGATTTACACCAAAAACTATACAGCTCGGAACATCAGTAACCTGAACACAAATATAAAGTAACTTGACAAACCAAGCAATATTTTTCAAGTTATCGAATGCCAAAAGGATTGGAGGAATTTTCAATTTGAAGGATAAAGGGTTAATATCAGATTTACACCAAAAATTATACAGCTCGGCAAATCAGTACCCTGAACACAAATATAAAGTAACTAGACAATCCAAGCAATATTTTTCAAGTTATCGAATGCCAAAGGGATTGGAGGAATTTTCAATTTGAAGGATAAAGGGTTAATATCTCAGGATCAAATTATCAGATTTACACCAAAAACTATACAGCTCGGCAAATCAGTAACCTGAACACAAATATAAAATAACTAGACAATCCAAGCAATATTTTTCAAGTTATTGAATGCCAAAGGGATTGAAGGAATTTTCAATTTGAAGGAAAAAGGGTTAATATCTCAGGATTAAAATAACAGATTTACACCAAAAACTAAACAGCTCGGCACATCAGTAACCTGAACACAAATATAAAGTAACTTGACAAACCAAGCAATATTTTTCAAGTTATCGAATGCCTAAGGGATTGGAGGAATTTTCAATTTGAAGGATAAAGGGTTAATATCTCAGGATCAAAATAACAGATTTACATCAAACACTATACAGCTCGGCACATCAGTAACCTGAACACAAATATAAAGTAACTTGACAAACCAAGCAATATTTTTCAAGTTATCGAATGCCAAAGGGATTGGAGGAATTTTCAATTTGAAGGATAAAGGGTTAATATCTTGGGATCAAATCATCAGATTTACACCAAAAACTATACAGCTCGGCAAATCAGTAACCTGAACACAAATATAAAGTAATTTGACAATCCAAACAGTATTTTTCAAGTTATCGAATGCCAAAGGGATTGGAGGAATTTTCAATTTGAAGGATAAAGGGTTAATATCTCAGGATCAAAATAACAGATTTACACAAAAACTATACAGCTCGGCACATCAGTAACCTGAACACAAATATAAAGTAACTTGACAATCCAAGCAATATTTTTCAAGTTATCGAATGCCAAAGAAATGGATACGGATGCCGGATGGACAGACGGACGACGACAGATGGACGGACAAAGGATGGACGATCGACGGATGGCCACCACGGATGTCGGCATTATGTGTACCATACATAGTATGGGTACACAGAAAAATGATGACGTCAGGCGTATGTCCCAAAATTGGGAAACATGAAATCATTTTATAATTATTATAAAGTTACAGCTCTGAATGTCAAAAACCGCCACTGAACACTTCCATCATCCAATAACAGCCTTGGATCCACCTACTCTTGCACTGATTTATGTATGGCATCCTCAAATGAAAGTGTCAATGACACTGCAGCTCGACTTGTTAAGACATGTACATGTATAGTATGAGTCACAGCAATGACAAACATCTAGGTAATGACCTGATAACAAAGGTACATATAAAGTATTGGAATGGTCTGTGCTAAAATACTGACCGTAGCCTGTAACAAATGTATAGGTAAAGTATTGTAAAGGTGGGTGACAGTCAGATGCTAAACTAGAAAAGAAATCTTTGAGTCCCAGAGTGGGTCCGACTGAACACCAAAATATCTGTTCTCATAGCACAGTGATAACAAAGGCACCCCAAAACACACTCGTTCCTGTCCCAAGCTGAAAACAAGGGTACCCAAGAACTTTCGTGAAGATCATTTCATAAATATGAGCTGTTTTGAAGTTGTGACAAAAAACTGACTGGACCTGATTTCAGTACAAAATGGCCACTGGCAGCCATCTTGAATTTTGGACCGCACCCAGAAACACTCATTCTCGTCCCAAGGTGATAAAAAAGGTACCCCAGAAGATTGGTTGATAAATACAGCCTCTGGCCCGAGCCGTCTTGACATGTGCACTTACAGTGTATAAGTAGCACTGAATAAATCAAAGTTCATCTAATTTGCATAATTTCTGTACGAGAGAAAAACACGTGCTATATGTGATGTATTCCATGTTACTAAACATTCATACACAAATTTATTCAAATCAGAACTTTCATACAGAAGTTCTGTACAAAAGAATGATTGCACTAATTTTGGTACAAAATGGCTGCTGGTGGCCATCTTGAATTTCGGACCACACCCCAAAACACTCGTTCTCATCCCACTGTGATAACAAAGGTACCCAAGAAGTTTCGTGAAGATCGGTTCATAAATACGGCCTCTAGCCTGAGCCGTATAAAAGTTGTGTACAAAAAACTGATTAGACCTAATTTCGGTACAAAATGGCCACTGGCAGCCATCTTGAATTCTGGAGCGCACCCAGAAACATTCGTTCTTGTCCCAAGGTGATAACAAAGGTACCCAAGATGTTTCGTGAAGATTGGTTCATAAATACAAACTCAAGCCTGAGCCGTATTGACATGTGTACTTACTGTAAGTAGCACTGAAGTTCATCTAATTTGCCAAATTTCTGCACGAGAAACAAGAGCACCGCTGGGCATTGCATCATACGCCCGTGAACTGTTCAAATTGTGCCATTTTAACACATTTGCAATTTTTTTAGAGTGCGAGAAATTTATACTGGCATATATATATATATTACGGTCATTTGAGAAAAAGGCTAACAAGTTTGAAGCCAATCGAAAAACAAATACTAAAGTTATCATCCGGAAACCAAATATTTGACGAAGAATTCTAAGTCCAACAGGGGCCATAATTCAGGCAAAAATTGTTCAGACCGACCCCATATTCGAACTTGACCTGTATTTTGTTGTGATTAAACCACATACCAAGTTTGGAGCCGATCGGAAAACAAATACTAAAGTTATCATCCGGAAACCAAATATTTGACAAATTCTAAGTCCAACAGGGGCCATAATTCAGGCAAAAATTGTTCAGACCGACCCCATATTCGAACTTGACCTGTATTTTGTTGTGATTAAACCACATACCAAATTTGGAGCCGATCGGAAAACAAATACTAAAGTTATCATCCGGAAACCAAATATTTGACGAATTCTAAGTCCAACTGGGGCCATAATTCAGGCGAAAAATGTTCGACCGACCCCATATTCGAACTTGACCTGTATTTTGTTGTGATTAAACCACATACCACATTTGGAGCCGCTCGGAAAACAAATACTAAAGTTATTGTCCAGAAACCAAACGGACGGACGGACGGACAGACGGACGGACAACGCCATAACATAATACGTCCCGTTTTTTCAAACGGGCGTATAAAAACCCGTATTATATGTGATGTATCCCATGGTACTAAACATTTATACAAAAAATTATTCAAATCAGCGCTTTCATATGGAAGTTATGTGCAAAAATCTGATTGCACCTAATTTTGTCCAAAATGGTTGCCGTCGGCCATCTTGAATTTTGGACTGGACCCCAAAACACTCGTTCTCGTCCCATGGTGATACCAAAGGCACCCCAGAAGTTTTGTAAAGATCAGTTCATAAATACGGCCTCTAGTCCGAGCCGTATTGGCATTTGCACTTACAGTGCTGAAAGTAACACTAAATACATCAAAGTTAGTCTAATTTGCATAATTTTCGCATGAGAAAAAAACCCTTATTATATGTGATGTATCCCATGGTACTAAACATTCATACAAAAAATTATTCAAATCAGCGTTTTCATATGGAAGTTCTGCGCAAAAATCTGATTGCACCTAATTTTGTACAAAATGGCTGCCAGCGGCCAACTTGAATTTCGGATCGGACCCAAAAACACTCGTTCTCGTCCCACGGCCATAACAAAGGTACCCAAGAAGTTTTGTAAAGATCCGTTCATAAATACGGCCTCTAGCCTGAGCTGTATTGAATTGTTGACGGACAGACAGACAACTAGCCATGGCATAAGCTCAAATTTGGCTTCGCCAAAGTTGAGCAAAAAAGATTTTAAAGCACAGATGTCAGTTCATTGTTGCTGACTATGGGGCCAAACAAAGGATGATGTTTGCGTCAATTCCAGTCACTTCTTGACGGCTGCGCATGCGTCGAGAGTAAAAGTATGGAGGACCAGATAGGACTTTTAATTTTCAGTTTTGCAAGCAAATTTTAGGGATTGGGGGGGGGGTTCAAAATTTGTGTTTGGCCCTTGATAACTTTGAATTTGCACCAGCTAGTCTGGGCCATTGGTTTATAGCATAAAAATATATGCGTGAAACCATTTTATAACATGTGCAGGAGCAGCTTGTCACAAGGATCCCTCACACCAAATTTCATTGAAATCCATCAACTCACTGCTGAGATATCACTGTAGACGGAGGTACGGACAAAGCGACCTTTTTTTATAACATGTGGATGAGTGGCTTGTCACAAGGATCCTGCACACCAAATTTAATTGAAATCCATCCACTCACTTCTCAGATATCACTGAAAACAGACACACAGATGGACGGACAAAGTGGCGGCAATATGGTCCTCCTAAGTTTTTCGGGGAGCATAAAAAGCCTCCCTTCTGCATTAAAAAATTCAGGAAAAACTGCCCAAGAAAAAATATTTTCTTTTAATGGCCCTATTTGGAAATATTTTTAAAAATTTGTTTTGCATTGGCTATGGGAATAATTTACCATTTTCCCAAAGAGGGTTATCTGAGAACTACTTCAACATAATCAATGATGTAGGAACACATGCAGCGTTCCTGCAGCTAATCTGTAAGTGGATCCAGGCTTATCAAGGCCATTTTCATGCCATATTCAATGTTTTTTCAAGGCTTCATAGAAGTCAAATTCAAGGTTTTTCAAGGTTATCAACATGATTCCTGGATGCTTTTGCCACAACATTTTATGAAGCCCATCACAAACAAGAGGACCCACAGGGCCTGAAGCACTCATCTTGAACAGAACACACTATAAACAGAGTCCAAGAATGAGTCTACATTAAGCAATCCATATCCATAGGATGCACTGTCAATCCTTGAGTCCCTCAGGAATGACAAAAATAATCCAGGCATCATGCCTTTTCTTCCATTGATCATAATGTAAAATGCGGAGATCCCCTATGAAGCCCCTTGATACAACTAATGTGGATTAATCTTAGTTACACACCTCTAGAGGGTACTGAATACAAAATTTTTAATTCTTCAGCAACATGGCCAATTCCAGCTCCCAAAGGGAGCCCAAATATTAATCCAGGATCTTGATTTGAACAAAGTTGAATATGACTTCCCTTGAGATGTTGTGAACCAAATATGAAAGTATTCAGACAATTGGATCTGAAGAAGAGAAATTTTAAAGAAATACCATAGCGAGCCCAAATATTAACCTACGGATCCAATTTGAACAAACTTGAATCTGTCCCCCCACCCCCCACCCCCCCTAGAGATGTTGTATACCAAATATGAAAGCATTCTGACTAGTGGATCTGAAGAAGATTTTTGAAGAAATTCCCTCATATGTACCAAGTTAAATTTCAGGTTCCCATATGGAGCCCAAATATTAATGCAGGCACTCGAATTGAACAAACTTGAATCTGCCCATTACAGAATACCCTAACATAACCGATGGCAATTTTTTTTTACCATTCAATTCTTCTGGTCCTAAGGTTGCTTCACACCAACAGCTCTCTGCTCCGGGTGGTTTGGGAAATATGGGCATTTGAAAATATTTCTATTTTCAGCTCCCAGGGTTCCCATGGGGATGCAGGAATTTTTTTTTTGCAGGAGTCAAGTACTTATGACCCAATAATACCACATATCAAATTTGGTTCAAACCGGACCATTGGTTCAGAAAATAGAAATTTTGGGCGGGGCCAAAAATCTTACCCCTCCCAATACAAAGCCAAATATTGCTTCATGAACTTCGTTTGAACAAACTTGATTCTACACCTCAAAAGGAAGCTCCATAACAAATATCAAGTCATTGTACACACTGGTTCATGAGAAGATTTTAAAAATATTTTGGAGCATTTTCCCGCACTCCCTCCCTATGGGGCTGGGCATGTTAAGTTGAACAAAAATGCAATGCCCCTTCGGGACCATCACTGACACAAACTTTCACTTGAATTGGCCCAGTGGTTTTGGAGAAGACCAAAAGACGGTGTTGATGGATGACGGATGGACAACGGACAGAGAACGATGAGATTAGCTCAGCTTGACTTTGTCAAGATGAGCTAAAAAGGATTTTCATATTTTGAAAGATTGTTTTCAAGGATTTTCCAGACCAGTTTTGGAGTTTTGAGGAAATTCAATGGCTTTCCAGGCCTTGAAAATTGATTTTCAAATTCAAGGCTTTTCAAGGTTTTTCAAGGCCCATGGGAACCCTGAGATGGAGGGGAAAGACTGGGGGAAATACCCTCAGAATTTTTCATCCAGAAATAGTGATGGCCTACTTAGACTTCCAAATCATATTTTCATGCTATGCTAAACCTGTCTCTAATGATAGTGAAATATTAATGTGTAATGATAGATGAAATAGATTAAGATTAAGTACTCAAGTCTTGTCACCAAGAAAATTATAAAAGCACAAAGTCAATGAATGTGTTTTTATTTTGTCTTCATTCAGAACATCTTTTGTAAGTAAGTAAGTAAGTAAGTAAGTAAGTAAGTAAAAGTAAGTAAGTAAGTAAGTATTTATTTACGTGACATGTGCAAACAAAACTTTAAATCAAGATCAATTCACTACAGATCGCACCCGGCCAATTTGGCCTATATGTCACGGGCTAGTAAGGATTACAGCCCGATAGCGCATACTCTCTCTCTCCCTCTCTCAAAACATCCACCCACCCACCCACCCACATCCACACACACCCTCTCTCTCACACAAATGCACGCACACAGGACGTGCAGAGAACTGAAAGTCTTATAAACAGAACACACCGCTAGCTGCTACTCTGAATTTGATCTACATGGGCTGCATGCACCAATTTTCCACGCACGGAAAAGTGCCTGTCTACGCCAATCGTACTGTACACCAAAAAACGGTTATCCTGTCCATCCACCAAACTTTGGTGGGTGAACAGGATATCAGTGTTCAGCATTATTTTGCTTCCATAGTATTTTATTTATTTATTGGTGTTTAAGGTCATATTTTTCTACACAGTGCCAAATGATGACCAAAACGCATATATCAAGTCGGGTTTAGCCATTCGTTTATACCCATGTTGCCAATTTATAGAGCTCCCATCCCGAGTATCGGCCCCTGAATTATTTCTCGCTGGTGCACTTATTTACCACTGTGAACAAGCACTAATTCATTCACAGAGTTCCAACTGGGATGTCGTAGTCATAACTGAGTGTCATAGGATTAACTGTAAAAGAGTAAACACACTTGGATGCCACAGAGTCCAAATCAGAGACTCAGGATCTGTGGTAGTCAAGTTTCGAATTTCAAAAGCTGTATTAGAAAGGGTTCAGTAGGTTATCATCTGTAAAAATAATCTCTGCACTTATTGTAAGCATTAACTAGGTACAAAACACACTGCCCGGGGTAGTTTTCTAATAGGATAGTCAGGGCTTCATTACCTGAGCTGTGAACTCTAAGCTTATGATATGGGGACACACTTGTCATAAGTTTCTCTCTTAAATCAGAATAGAATGGACATTCCAAAAGAAAATGATTCTCATCCTCAATTTTATTTTTATCACATAGAATACAGAGTCTATCAGGTGCCAATTCATTCCTGTATCTCTCGGTTTCTATTCTTAGGGGTAATACTCCGCATCTGAATTGTACCATAATCTCTGATAATGGTTCAACCCCATTCGAACATATTCTTCCGTGTCAAAGGATTTTTTAAATAATTTATGTGCTCTGAGTTTTGGGACAAATGTTATACTATTCAACCATTTCATATTGTTATGGATTTTAAAATGAACTGACATTCTACGAGATTACACAGAACTTTCTGTTCATATATATCCATTTGTTCCAAACTTTGAAAGATACTTTTTATTTCTGAACTCCACCCCTTCGCACAACTTCCATAATCCCAGAAAAATATTTTATGTAACAGGCAGTCCTCACTGTGTATGTAAGTACATGTGTTCGTTCCTGCATAAAGATTCTAACCATCATATGACTATTCTAGACAATACAGCAACTGTTTGAATTGACTCATCAGGTATATTTGTTTTAACATAATTTTTAATTTTAAATATAAGCTCTTTTTGTTCAGAATATATTGTATCACAGTTCCAACTCCAGTGCAATCCAATTCTTTGTATTCCTTTGCTATTTTAGTAATACATGCATTTTCATAATTTAAATACCAACCTAGTTACCTTGTTGTATGACCTGTCCACCTCTGTTACGATCCAAACCCCAGAGACTCCAAGCATTCCATCTCCACTGTGGGCAAAACTTGCTTTTACAACAATACAATATTACAATAAATAGGATACCAAAAATAACACATCCTGCAATAATTCCACCTGTTTGTGCTGAAAACCTGAAAATGATATAAAGCTGATGTGAATACATAATTATAACTTTGTGATTGTGAACACACTTAAAACTTTGGACTTACAAATGCCAACTTTGCACACATACATGTAGGACAGGCTTTTATAAAAAAAAAAAATATCGACATTGCAAACATGTTTGTCATCTCTATTTGAGAACATATGCTTACCTTTTTGTCCGCTGAGTATTTTCATTAAATTCAAGATATTGTTCATCAAATCTAGTCATGGCTGCGTCACTTCACAGCAGCCATGACTAGACTTGACAAAGAATTCATCCAAATTTAACAAGAGATCGATGGTGAAAAAATCTATATAATTTATTGGTGAATATATGATTAAACATGCCTACATTCCACTTATTTCAGTGGCATGTAAAATCCCTTCCCGAGCAGGAATATCTGCCGGAAGCATGCAAGGAGTTATGTCTGTCTTTCAACATGTGTGGGTTTGTAACCCTCACCCAACAGTGATGTACACAAGACTCCAGCCCCCACCCCACCCCCACCCCCCCCCCCTTCTCTTCTGCGAACAACATCCATTCCATGCCTTATCAATGTCTGTACTGTACTGTATCGAGAAATATTGAATGCACACAACAAACGTGGTATAACATTCTGAATTATTCAATGTAATGTAATTACATGTATGTTTATTATATGTATGAGGATATGACTTTGGCCTCTACAATCTAATCATTTGCCCCTTATCCCGACTCAGAAAAAGAAAGGGAAAGTGTCTACATGACTACATGCACGGGAGGGCTAAACCTCTATCCTTTCTCGGAACGGTTGAATAAAAATTATTGTAGGAATTTGTATTATCATAAAAATAATGCATTTAAAGTGGGAGTGTTCTACATGTATTAAAATGTAGCAGGAAACCATACAAGTCATCTCATGTTATTTCCTTGAAAGTGGTAATACTGGGTTACACTCTACTCATTTGTAGTGCAATTTTAAAAGAAGGCTTATATCATTTTCTGTAAATCTGTAAGAACCTGTCTCTCACACAGGTGATGTAAATTTAGTGTTACAGGCATTTAGCTTAAAAATACATGAATTGACTTTTCAACGAGCAGTGTTTCCTTGGATGGTTTCAATCAGCATGCATTATGCAACTGGGCAAAATAAATAGAACATATAACACTGAGCGTGGAGGGAATATATTAGAGTACAGCAGGACCCTGTTAAATTAACAAGTCACTCAGTTAGTGAAAATATTCAATTAACTGGAATATTCAATTAACAGGGATTTGGTCATTTTTTGGATAGTCTAGCAACAATCTAAACATTTATTCTCAAACAAAACTTAAGGGCTATGCAAAGCATGGGCCACTGCCCCCAACCCGTAGGCATACTCGAAGTAGCCTTAAAGGTATTGTGGAAGAGAACAATTTTCTAAGTTGAAGGAGTGAAAAAGGGCCATAACTCTGGGAAAAATTATTGGTTGGAACCCTTCCTTGTGCAGCATACCAAAGATCCAAATCAGACCAATGGCTTTAAAATTACAATCAGAAACATATGTATGGACAGATGGATGGATGGACAAACAGACCAGAAAAATTGAAATTTTTCTAAATCCAAAAGGTCCATAACTCTAGAAAAACAAGAGGACCCAAGGGGCCTGGGTGCACTCACCTGACACTGACAACTATCAACCGAGGGTCCTGATTTGAACAAACTTCATATGTCCCATTAAGAAAATCATATACCAAATATCAAAACATTCTGACCGGTGGACTCCCATAGGGAGCCCAAATATAAACCCCAGGACTTGGCTTTAATATATTTGAATCTCACCTCCCTGTCGATACAGTATACCAAATATCAAAAGATTCTTACTGGAGTATGCGTAGAAGATTTTTAAAGAATGTTCCTCATACTGAACTAAGTTACAATTCAGTCTCCCATGGGGAACCCAAATATGGACTCAGAGACTTGGCTTGAAAAAACTTGAATAACACCTCCCTGGATGCTGTATACCAAACATCAAAACAATTCGACTGATGGATCTGAACAAGAAGATTTTTAAAGAAAATTCCTCATATTGAACTAAGTTATAATTCAGGCTCCCACAGGGAGCCCAAATATGAGCCCAGAGACGAGGCTTGAATGAACATGAATCTCACCCCCCTAAGGATGCTGCATAAGAAATATAAAATGAAAGTGTCAATGACACTGTAGCTTAACTTGTGTGTTGTGTTTGATGAAAAGGATAATGTTCAATGTTTATGAAAGGATTATGAAATAAGACAAGAATTGTGATAATTGGGAATATGTTCATTTCTGTTCCCTGTGTGCTATGTTTATGATAAAAATAATATGAGGTGTACACTGTACTAAAGAGCTGAGGGGTGGGTTAATATGACCTCACAGTTAATGTATGTGGCCCTCACAGTTAACGTATATCAACAAAAGTTACCAAGTTGCAGTGAAATTATTCCAAAACGAGTCATCCTATCAAGTTACATTAAAATCCCCTCATAAATATGGCCTGTAGACTGTGCAAAAGATTTTCGGGCTTCGGACACCTTTAGCCATCAAAGTTGCCCAATCATGTCCAAAAGGGGACGTTCTCATCTAGACATTATATGAAGTCAACCTACCAAGTTACAATGAAATCCCTTCATAAAAATGACCTGTAGACTTTGCTTAAGGTTTTCGGGCTTCGGGCAGCCATCATGATTTAATGATCGCAACCAAAGGGGACAATCTCATCTGGGCATCATCTGGAGTGATCCTACGAAGTTACAATGAAATCCCTTCATAAATATGACCTGTAGACTGTGCTCAAGGTTTTTGGGCTTCGGGCACTTGTAGCCATCACAGCTGACCAATCACGACCAAAAGGGGATGTCATCATCTAGGCATTATATGGAGTCAACCTAATAGGTTACAATGAAATCCTTCTATAAATATGACCTTTTACCTATACTAAAGGTTTTTGGGCTCGGGCACCCATCAAGGCTGAATGATCGCGATCAAAATGGGACGTTCTCATCTAGACATTATTTGGAGTCATCCTACCAAGTTACAATGAAATCCCCTCATAAATATGACCTGTAGACTGTGCTAAAGGTTTTCGGGCTTCGGGCACCTGTAGCCATCACAGTTGACCAATCACGACCAAAAGGGGATGTCATCATCTAGGAATTATATGGAGTCAACCTAACAGGTTACAATGAAATCCTTCTATAAATATAACCTTTTGCCTATGCTAAAGGTTTTTGGGCTCGGGCACCCATCAAGGCTGAATGATCACGGCCAAAATGTGACGTTCTCATCTAGACATTATTTGGAGTCATCCTACCAAGTTACAATGAAATCCCTTCATAAATATGACCTGTAGACAGTTCAAAAGGTTTTCGGGCAGCTTTAGCCGTCAAAGTTGCCCAATCATGTCCAAAAGGGGACGTTCTCATCTAGACATTATATGAAGTCAACCTACCAAGTTACAATGAAATCCCTTCATAAATATGACCTGTAGACTGTGCTTAATGTTTTCAGGCTTCGGGCTCGGGCAGCCATCATGGTTGAATGATCGCAACCAAAGGGGACAATCTCATCTGGGCATCATCTGGAGTGATCCTGCGAAGTTACAATGAAATCCCTTCATAAATATGACCTGTAGACTGTGCTCAAGGTTTTCGGGCTTCAGGCACCTGGAGCCATCACAGTTGACCAATCACGACCAAAAGGGGACGTCATCATCTAGGCATTATATGGAGTCAACCTTACAGGTTACAATGAAATCCTTCTATAAATATAACCTTTTGCCTATGCTAAAGGTTTTTGGGCTCGGGCACCCATCAAGGCTGAATGATCATGGCCAAAATGGGACATTCTCATCTAGACGTTATTTGGAGTCATCCTATCAAGTTACAATGAAATCCCCTCATAAATATGACCTGTAGACTGTGCTAAAGGTTTTTGGGCTTCGGGCACCTTTAGCCGTCACAGTAGCCCAATCATGTCCAAAAGGGGACGTTCTCATCTAGACATTATATGAAGTTAACCTACCAAGTTACAATGAAATCCCTTCATAAATATGACCTGTAGACTGTGCAGGGACCAGCCTAGGGGGGAATTTTAGGGAGACTTGAAGTCTCCCTCCAGAAAAAATAGGGAGACTGCAGAGTCATGTAGGGAGACTTCATAGGCAAGTGGGGAAAATTAAGAATATTCATGTACCACCCCCGCCACCCCTTCATATTTTCAATTTATGGTCCTCCATTAACGTACAAATAATCCAGGTCCAGTTGTCTATGATGCATCTGTGCCAGGTAAAAAATCACAATGTAATTATTGACTGAAAATCCCCCACTGCTACCTTCTCCTTCATGACCCCTCACCTCTTCTTCGTGCCAATCCCCCATCACCCTCCTGTGGTTGCCTTTCAACAAAGTCTAATAAGCTAATAATTTCCTAAGTCTGAAAGTGTGAACAGGACCAGATGTAAGAAGGTTGCTTGGGAGGTACTTTGTTAGTTAATAAACAAAATACATTCTGGGGTCGAGTATTTTGTAAAAGAAATGTCATTCCGCATCATTTTTATGGCATTCCAGTGTCATGCCGCGTCATTTCATGTCATTCCGATGTTTAGGAGGACCCTTTTTCAAGATCGTCCACATGCACACTTGTGTCCTGTACAAAGCTTTTCTTGACATCACTAAAGCTTTTTTTCATGTGTTTCAATTCCATTCGTGTTTTTCTGGGAAAAGACAGCCCAACAGTTAACAGTCGTCAGCAAATCGAAATGAAAATAATGTTATAAAATACGTCCGCTGTGTATACATTTTCGGCATCCTAAGCGACGTAACCTACTTTCAAACTGGGTTGTTTGTTGAGTCGCGTAAGTCACCTATTTTCGTTTCGACACTTGAAGCTCCGACTGGAACGCAACAAAATAGAAATAAAAAAATCCGCCAAAAGCGACAATGGACAATTGCTTGTCGTGTGATTTCAAATAAATGGACGTTTATTTGACGAATTAAAATGCCCATTTATCACACTCGAGCACATTCGATTTTTGAAAATACTCGTTTTCATGTAAACCTCGCATCACTCAGTTCAGCCTTTTCTCATTTTGTCCAATTTTTAGAGGGCGACTTGTAATCGCCCCGACTATTTTTCAAGGCGACTTTGGGCTTAGAAGGGCGACTTAATCGCCCTAGTCGCCCTCACGGCTGGTCCCTGAGACTGTGCTAAAGGTTTTCGGGCTTCGGGCTCGGGCAGCCATCATGGCTGAATGATCGCAACCATAGGGGACAATCTCATCTGGGCATCATCTGGAGTGATCCTAAGAAGTTACAATGAAATCCCTTCATAAATATGACCTGTAGACTGTGCTCAAGGTTTTCGGGCTTCGGGCACTAGTAGCCATCACAACTGACCAATCACGACCAAAAGGGGATGTCATCATCTAGGCAATACATGGAGTCAACCTAACAGGTTACAATGAAATCCTTCCATAAATATGACCTTTTGCCTATGCTAAAGGTTTTTGGGATCGGGCACCCATCAAGGCTGCATGATCGCGATCAAAATGGGACGTTCTCATCTAGACATTATTTGGAGTCATCCTACCAAGTTACAATGAAATCTCTTCATAAATATGACCTCTAGACTGTGCTAAAGGTTTTCGGGCTTTGGGCCCTGTAGCCGTCACAGTTGCCCAATCACGCCCAAAAGGTGACTTTCTCATCTAGACATTGTATGAAGTCAACCCACCAAGTTACAATGAAATTCCTCAATAAATATGACCTGTAGACTGTGGTAAAGGTTTTCGGGTTTTGGACTTGGGCAGTCGTCACGGTTGGCAGATCATGCCCAAATGGGGAAATTCTCATCTAGACATCATAAGGAGTCATCCTACCAAGTTACAATGAAATCCCTCCACATTAAACATGACCTGCAGACTGTGCTAAAAGTTTTTGGGTTTCGGCTTTGGGCAGCCATCACGGTTGATAGATCATGCCCAAAAGGGGACGTTCTCATCTAGGTATTATACAGAGGCATCCTACCAAGTTACAATGAAATCCCTTCATAAATACGACCTGTAGACTGTGCTAATGGTTTTCGGGTTTTAGGCTCGGGCAGCCATACCGGTTGCCCGATCGCGACCAAAAGGGGACGTTCTCATCTAGACATGACCTCAAACCTGCATATGAAATTTTGTGACAATCAGACAAGAACTGCGGGGTGTAGCCCGTGCTAAAGGAAAATGTGAACAGAAGTCACTGACTCACAGACTCAGAGACTAACAGACTCACAGACTAACAGACTTCCGCACGCGTGATGGCAATAGCTTATCTTGACTATGTCAAGTTAAGCTAAAAATTCTGATTGGTGGTGAAGAAGATTTTTAAAGAATATTCCTCATACTGCACGAATTTAAACATCTGGGCTCTAACAGAGAGCCCAAATATGGACCCAGGGATTTGATTTCAACAAACATGTGAAACAATCTTCCAAAGATGTTATGTGAAATTTGGGAGAAGAAAAGTCTTAAATGTTTTCCCCATTACCCACAGTGTTAAAAAATGCTGACTCAGCATTTTTTTAAAGTCCTGAAAAAGTACCCTATGATAAAACCGATGGCAATTTTTTTTTACCACTCCATTCTGTTTGTCCCAAGGAAGCTTCACATCAAATAAGAATTCTCAGAGCCATGTAGTTTTGGAGATATGTTCGTTTGAAATTTTTTCTATTTTTAGCACATGTGGTTTCCACAGGGCATTTTGGAAATTTTTTTTTGCTTAAATCAAGTACTTATGACCCATTAATACTTCATATCAAATTTGGTTCAAATCTGCCTCACAATTTGGAAAACAGAAATTCTGGGCGGGGCAAAATTTCTTGTCCCTCCCGTAATGACAACAAATATAGCCCCTCTGACTTCTCTTGAACAAACTTAACACTTCAAAAGGAAGCTGAATACCAAATATCAAGTCTCTGCTACAGCTGAGATATGAGAAGAAGATTTTTAAATCTAGAGGCTCTAAAGAGTCCGTAATCGCTCACCTGGAACTACATATAAAAATATGATTTCCCATAGGCTTTCCATGGTAACTATGAGCTACAATTGTGGCCATGTTTGCAACATTACATCAACATTACATGAGAATCATTGGTAGAAGGTGTCCCAGTCCTCAATCACGAGAAAGTTTCAAAACATTTGACTTTGTAGTTGCAGAGGGGAATATTTTTGCAAAATCCATCAAAAAGAATCAGAGAATGTTTCTGGTGGCCATATTTTCCAACCAACGGGAACAAAAAGAGAATCGTTTGTAGAGGGCCTCCTATAGACCATTCCTGCCAAGTTTGGTTCACGCCGACTCAGTAGTTCCAGAGAGAAGATGAAAATGTGATTTCCCATAGGGTTTTCTACAGTAACTATAAGCCACAGTTGTGGCCATGTTTGCAACATTATCAACCCAGCAATTATTTATGAACAGGCTCGTTTTGAGAGAATGTTTATCCATGTGATGCTAAACGTTCTCACATGAAGAAACCTGGCGCTGTAATATATTAACTACTGTAATTTATTAATTACTTTACTGAACTTTTAGGAGTTCTACGGCCACTATAACCCTCCCACATATTCATATTAATTGATATACTTAACTGGCTATATTATGTGTATTTTGTATGTGATGTCTGTATTTTTGTTCAGAAAAGTGCATTACTACACTGATATTGTTTTATACGTGACAAATTCTTATACTATACCCACTGATGTATGATGTATTCTAACGATGCCCATAACAAATTGCACTCTAAAAAATTATCAAGACCAACTTAGCTAGCTGAATATTAGAAGGAAAGCTGATCATGATTTATCTAATAGGTGTTCCTTCTCTGGTGCTTGTTATATCTCACAATCCTGACAACAGCTCACAATTCGTCTTGAAAAATATGAGATTAAACATTGTTGTTAAACCATTTGGTCTCTTTCTGAGTAGTATGGCCATCATCCGGATCCTTGATCATGGCCAACACATTGACATTTGATGAGATACAGCGCAGCAGCTCCTTTGATTTTATTACTCAGTTTAACGCTGCAATTACCGATAACAAAGTAACTGAATTGAACGCACCCTATACCATTGAGAAACGTAGCTGTGAATATTATACACCGGAATGCTTTGGTAATGAGATCTCAAAAATACTCAACACACTTAGTCTTGTTAACATTAACTGTCAAAGTCTTAACGCTAACTGGGAACCCCTGCATGACTTAATACGTAATCTTCAACCCGAATCCAATATTTTGGATGTAATATTGGCTCAACAGAAACATTTAGTATAAAAGGAAATATTACCTACTCACTTGATTGTTACCATCCCTTGACCACACGACAGCGACCTGAGAACGATAATGGTAGGGGAGGAGTGGGGCTTTTTATTAAAAACAGTATTCCATTTAAAATTCACGAAGATCTATCTGTGTTTATCCCACATGTCTTTGAGTCCATGTTCGTTGAGATTGTAATGAAGGAAAAACAAATTATTGCAATCATTTATAGACCCATCACAGCCCCTAAAGCCGACCTTGATTTATTCTTGGAAAAAGTATCGAATTTACTAGAAATGCTAGGTGACCAAAACAAAACTGTTTATCTTATGGGTGATTTTAATATTGATCTACTGGGTTTCTGGAAACACACAAAAACTGATTTATTCATAGATATTATGTTCAGTGCTGGGTTTATGCAGTGACCGTTGGGAGCGGGAGAGCAGGAGAGTGGAAATTCACTCTCCACTTTTAGATTTTACGAGAGTGAAAAATTTTAGGAGAGTGATTTTTAAAATAATGCCTCGGGCCAATTCGCCCCCATGTGGAATAACGAGGATTGGTGGTGATTGCTGTTGAGAAATCAGTAGGCCTAATAACGTGCGATTTCCAAAATAATTGGTTTTATGACGTTTCGGCCTTGAGACGTTTCGGCCCTAAGAGGCCAAAACGTCTTAGAAATTGGGCCGAAACGTCTTCACATTCGGTAATTCTTTTTTAGATGTGATTGTGTGGAGGGGTTAAAGTATGCTATCGCCAGTATCGGCGCATTTCGTTTCTCTCTTCAAGCATCGTGAAAGCGAAACTCGAAATGCACCCCTTCTCAGCAAACCTGTCGTCAGCGACCACCTGTCTTTAACGACCATTTTTGGCAAGTCCCAAGGGTGGTCGCTCATGAGTCATGACAGGTTCTTCTGTACTTTGCACTTCTCCGACGAAGGCTTTGAACACGACCGGAAGATAAACGTGCGCGACTAATTACTCGCGGTATACGAAAAAGCGGTGCGCGATGGTGCGCTGGCACGATCGCTCGCCGTTCCCAACGGTCACTGTTTATGCCTGCCATCACGAGACCAACGCAAATCACGGACCACTCTACCACTATAATCAACAATATCTTCTGAAATAAAATCAAATCACAAACATCTGGAATAATTCTTACTGATGTAAGCGATCATTTTGCAACAGTTTATGTTGACGAATCAGCCAAAAGACATACTCACACTGTACAAACTCCAAAAAGATCATTTAAACAGGAAAACATTAACCATTTCAAATCCCTGTTATCCGCAAGTGATTTCTCAAATGTTATGAACGCATCATGTCCGAATGAAGCCTACAATACTCTACTTGGCATTGTACATGCAGCCTTTGACCACGCATTTCCAGAAAAACTTTAGTTAAAGTTCCCTTCAAATTTGTAAAGCGTGAACCGTGGATAACATAAGGTCTTTTAAAGTCCTCATATGTAAAAAAATTAAAAAACCCAACAATGCAAAACAAACTGAAATACAAAACGTACTGCGCCATTTATAACAGACTAAAACGAGCTTGCAAAATGGATTATTATAACACTATACTTCAAGAAAACAAAAATAACATGAAAAAAATGTGGGAAATATTAAAAAAAGTAATTAATAAATCCAACCCTACCCTTACCGCCCCATCGACATTTGTCGATGATAATGTTGAAATAACTGACGCCGAAGAAATAGCTACTAAATTTAACTCATATTTCATTAAGATTAGCAAAAAACTTAGTGAGTCACTGTCTCCTTCCTGTCGTCTTTTTTCCAATTATATTGAAAGAAACAACACAGAATATTTTCTTTATTGTGCCAACTACTCCACACAAAGTAATTCAGTGCACAAAAAAAATAAACCCAAAATCGAGTAAAGACTTTGACAATATGTCCTCAATGAAAGTGTCAATGACACTGTAGCTCAACTTGTCAAGACAAAGACATGTACATGTATAGTATGTGACACAGCAATGACAAACATCTAGGTAATGACCTGATAACAAAGGTACATATAAAGTATTTTAACGGTCTGTACATAAATACTGAGCGTTGCCTGTAACAAATGTATAGGTAAAGTATTGTAAAGGTGGGTGACAGTCAGATGCTAAACTAGAAAAGAAATCTTTGAGTCCCAGAGTGGGTCTGACTGAACCCCAAAATATTTGTTCTCATAGCACAGTGATAACAAGGGCACCCCTAAACACACTCATTCCTGTCCCAAGGTGAAAACAAAGGTACCCAAGAAGTTTCGTGAAGATCAGTTCACAAATATGAGCTGTGTAGAAGTTGTGACAAAAAACTGATTGGACCTGATTTCGGTACAAAATGGCCACTGGCAGCCATCTTGAATTTTGGATCACGCCCAGAAACACTCGTTCACGTCCCAAGGTGATAACAAAGGTACCCAAGAAGTTTTGTGAAGATCGGTTCATAAATACAGCCTCTAGCCCGAGCCGTATTGACATGTGCACTTACAGAGTATAAGTAGCACTGAATAAATCAAAGTTCATCTAATTTGCATAATTTCTGCACGAGAAAAAAACCCGTACTATATGTGATGTATTCCATGTTACTAAACATTCATACAAAAATTTATTCAAATCAGAACTTTCATACAGAAGTTCTGTTCAAAAGACTGATTGCACTAATTTTGGTACAAAATGGCTGCTGGTGGCCATCTTTAAATTCGGACCACACCCAAAAACACTCGTCCTCATCCCACGGTAATAACAAAGGTACCCATGAAGTTTCGTAGAAGATTGGTTCATAAATACGGCATCTAGCCTGAGCCATATAGAAGTTGTGTACAAAAAACTGATTAGACCTAATTTCGATACAAAATGGCCACTGGCAGCCATCTTGAATTTTGGACCGCACCCAGAAACACTCGTTCTCGTCCCAAGGTGATAACAAAGGTACCCAAGACGTTTCGTGAAGATCGGTTCATAAATACAGACTCTAGCCCGAGCCGTATTGACATGTGTACTTACTGTGTGTGAGCAGCACTGAAAAAATCAAAGTTCATCTAATTTGCATAATTTCTGCACGAGAAAAAAACCCGTAGTATATGTGATGTATCCCATGGTACTAAACATTCACACAAAAAATTATTCAAATCAGCGCTTTCATATGGAAGTTCTGTGCAAAAATCTGATTGCACCAAATTTCGTACAAAATGGCTGCCATCGGTCATCTTGAATTTCGGACCGGACCCCAAAACACTCGTTCTCGTCTCACGGTGATAACAAAGGTACCCAAGAAGTTTCGTAAAGATCGGTTCATAAATACGGCCTCTAGCCCGAGCCGTATTGGCATTTGCACTTACAGTGCTAAAGTAACACCAAAAAACATCAAAGTTAGTCTAATTTGCATAATTTACGCACGAGAAAAAAACCCGTATTATATGTGATGTATCCCATGGTACTAAACATTCATACAAAAAATTATTCAAATCAGAGCTTTCATATGGAAGTTCTGTACAAAAAACAGATTTCTGCATCGTCGGTACAAAATGGCAGCTGGCAGCCATCTTGAATTTCGGACCGCACCCAAAAACACTCGTTCTCGTCCCACAGTCATAACAAAGGTACCCAAGAAGTTTCGTAAAGATCGGTTCAAAAATACGGCCTCTAGCCCGAGCCATAGCAGCTTGGCACTTACAGCTCTGAAAGTAACACTAAATAAATCAAAGTCAGTCTAATTTGCATAATTTACGCACGAGAAAAAAACCCGTATTATATGTGATGTATCCCATGGTACTAAACATTTATACAAAACTTTATTCAAATCAGAACTTTCATACAGAAGTTCTGTACAAAAAACTGATTTTTGCATCATCGGTACAAAATGGCCGCTGGCAGCCATCCTGAATTTCGGACCACACCTAAAAACACTCGTTCCCGTCCCAGGGTCATAACAAAGGTACACAAGAAGTTTCGTAAAGATCGGTTCATAAATACGACCTCTAGCCCGAGCCATAGCCAATTGCTGACGGACAGACAGACGGACGACAGGCCATGACAATAGCTCAAATTTGACTTCGTCAAAGTTGAGCTAAAAATGGTAAAGGAAATCATATATGAAGTTGTTGAACCCTTAATACACGTAAATAACCTTTCATTCTCAACTGGCATTGTACTGGAAAAAATGAAAACAGCTAAAATAATTCCCGTCTTCAAATCTGGCAATGAACAGCTAGCTATTCAACAACTATAGACCCATTATCATTTTACCAACATTCTCTAAAATACTAGAAAAATTAATGTATGCTAGGTTAACACATTTCCTGGAGGATAACAAGATAATTCATCAACATCAGTTTGGTTTTAGAAAGACACAATCAACAATACATCCGGTACTACATCTTGTCAATAATGTCGGCGAAATGAACGATCAGCCAACAAAAGACTGTACATTAGCTCTTTTTTTCGACTTTTCCAAAGCATTATAGACCATTCCTGCCAAGTTTGGCTCACATCGGCTCAGTAGTTCCAGAGAGAAGATGAAAATGTGATTTCCCATAGGGTTTTCTATAGTAACTATAAGACGCAGTTATGGCCATGTTTGCAACATGATCAACATTAAATGAGGATTGTTGGTAGAGGGTGTCCCAGTCATCAACCATACAAAGTTTCAAGAACATTTAGCCCTGTGGTTTCAGAGGAGATTTTCAAAATCCACCAAGAATCAAAAAATGCTTCTGGCAGCCATGTTTTTCGATGCACGGTAACAAAATGAGTAGTGTTTGTAAAAGGACCTGCCATATACAATCCCTGCCAGGTTTGGTTCACATCAGCTCAGTAGTTCTGCAGAAGATGGAAATAAAACTTACCATAGGGTTTCTATAGTAACTATAAGCCATAATTGCAGCCATGTTTGCAACCCGATCAACATTAAATGAGGATCGTTGGTAGAGGGTGTCTCAGTCATCAACCATGCAAAGTTTCAAAACATTTGGCCCTGTGGTTTCAGAGAAGATTTTTTAAAATCCACCAATCATAATCAAAAAATATAAAAAAAGTGATTTCCCATAGGATGTCCATGGTAACTATGAGCTGCAATTGTGGCCATGTTTGGAACATTACAACAACATTACATGAGGATCATTGGTAGGTGTCCCAATCCTCAATCATATGAAGTTTCAAAGCATTTGACTTTGAACTTTCAGAGGAGAAGAGTTTTTCAAAATTGACCAATCAGAATCAAACAATGCTTCTGGCAGCCACGTTTTATCATCCAAAAGGAATAAAATGAGTAACAGTTGTAAAGAACCTCTCATAGACCATGCCTGCCACATCTGGTTCACATTAGCTCAGTACTTTCAGAGAAGATGATGAAAATGTGATTTCCTATAAGGTTTCTATAGTAACTATAAGCCACAATTGCAGCCATACTTGCAACCTGATGAAGATTAAATGAAGATCATTGGTAGAGGGGGTTCCAGTCATCAGTTACATTAAGTTTCAAAACATTTGGCCTTGTAGTTTCAAAGAAGATTTCTTGAAAATCCACACATTTATGAATTCTGTTTCAACCAAAAAATCAGTAAAAGAAGGTTAAATATTTTGAAAATTACAATTTTTTTCAGGCAGTATTCTCTTTCAAATAGCTTTGGATAGGTAAAGGGTTACAGGAAACACATTTTATTCCAATAATTTTGTGATATCTTAATTATCATAATTGACTGGTCAATTAGTTCTTCATGATGGAAAAGAAAATAAACAAAACTTCCATGCTTTCCAAACACCTGTCATCAATCAGTATTTCTGTTAACTCTTAGAAGCCGGGGAATCAGAATGAATTTATTGAACGTGACATACTGCGAAAAACTTACAGTAAAGCAGGTGCTTCTAGTCAAGTGTCATCATTAGACGAGAAGCACCTGCTAAGTGTTTAATTCTCCCCCAGCCCAAAGATAGCCGAAAGATAGCTGAACCGTCACTGCCAGATTACCTGCCATATTACATCGCAGCCAAGAAAACTTGACTCCCGGCTTCTAAGAGTTAAGTAACTTGAGAGTAATACATGTATTAACATAATTACAGATGCACGTTTACAGTACAAGTCAAAATAAGTTGTAGGATAACCCTATAAACTATGTATCTTTCTCTTTCTACACTGACAAGACCAGAAGCTGACATCATTTTCTGGAAAGCTCTCTTTCCAGAAAATGTCAGCTTCTGATCTTGTCAGTGCAGGAGCAGCAGTTTACTTAGTTTATTGCAGTTATGCTACAACTTATTCTGACTTGTACTGTATACACAATATTTGGGGGGGTTTTCCCAGTTCTCAGTGGAGAAAATTGAAATCAACCCTTACCCCATTCTCGAAAAACAAGTATTTTTCTGACAGTACCGATCTTCATGCAGACAGGAGAGGCATTGGGTTAAGCATTAGAATATAGCCTCTGGCAGCCACATATTTCCATCCTCTCATAGACCATTCCTGCGAAGTTTGGTTCACGTCGGCTCAGCAGTTCCAGACAAGAAGATGAAAATGTGATTTCCCATAGGGTATCTACAGTAACTATAAGCCACAATTGCAGCCATGTTTGCAACCTGATCAACATTAAATGTGGATCGTTGGTAGATGGTGTCCCAGTTATCAACCATGCAAAGTTTCAAAACATTTGGCCCTGTTGTTTCAGAGGAGATGATTTTTCAAATCCACCAATCAGAATAAAATGAAAGTGTCAATGACACCTTAACTTGTCTGTGTGTTGTGTTTGATGAAAAGGACAATGTTCAATTTTTGTGAAAGGATTATGAAATAAGACAAGAATTGTGATAATTGGGAATAGGTTTCTGTTCCCTGTATGCTATGTTTTTAATAAAAATAATGAGGTGTAGACTGTACTAAAGAACTGAGGAGTGGGTTAATGTGGCCCTCACAGTTAATGTATGTCAACGAAAGTTACCAAGTTACAGTGAAATTGTTCCAAAAAGAGTCATCCTATCAAGTTATAATGAAATCCCTTCATAAATGTGGCCTGTAGACTGTGCTAAAGGTTTTTGGGCTTCAGGCCTATGTAGCCATCACAGTTGACCGACTGCAACTAAAAAGGGACGTCCTCATCTCGACATTATACTGAGTCATTCTACCAAGTTACAATGAAATCCCTTCACAAATACGACCTGTAGTCTGTACTAAAGTTTTTGGGCTTGGGCAGCCATCATGGTTGAATGATCACGACCAAAAAGGGACGTTCTCATCTGGGCATTATCTGGAGTGATCCTACAAAGTTACAATGAAATCCCTTCATAAATATGACCTGTAGACTGTGCTAAAGGTTCTTGGGTTCCTGTAGCCGTTACAACTGACCAACCGCGTTCAAAAGGGGACATTCTCATTTAGACATTATATGAAGTCAACCTCCCAAGTTACAATGAAATCCCTCCATAAATATGACCTGTAGACTGTGCTAAAGGTTTTCAGGTTTTGGGCTCGGGCAGTCGTCATGGTTGACAGTTCGCAGCGAAATGGGGAAGTTCTCATCTAGACAACATACGGAGTCATCCTACCAAGTTACAATGAAATCCCTCCATATTAAATATGACCTGCAGACTGTGCTAAAAGGCTTGGACAGCCATCACGGTTGACAGATCATGACTAAAAGGGGACGTTCTCATCTAGACATTGTACAGAGGCATCCTACCAAATTACAATGAAATCCCTTCATAAACACGACCTGTAGACTGTGCTAATGGTTTTCGAGTTTTGGGCTCGTGGAGCCATCACAGTTGACCAATCGCAACCAAAAGGGGACGTTCTCATCTAGACATGATCCCAAACCTGCATATGAAATTTCATGATGATCAGACAAGAACTACGGGGTGCAGCCTGTGCTACAGGAAAATGTGAACAGACTAACAGACTTCCACAAACGCGATGGCAATAGCTTATCTAGACTTTGTCAAGTTAAGCTAAAAATGCTTCTGGCAGCAATGTTTTTCAATGCACGGTAACAAAAATGAGGAGCATTTGTAGAAGACCTCCCATAGACTATCCCTGCCAGGTTTGGTTCACGTCGGCTCAGTAGTTCTGGAGAATAAAATGAAAATGTGATTTCCCATAGGGTTTCTATAGTAACTGTAAGCCACAATTGAAGCCATGTTTGCAACCCGATCAACATTAAACGAGGATCATTGGTAGAGGGGGGTCCCAGTCATCAACCATGCAAAGTTTCAAAACATTTGGCCCTGTGGTTTCAAAGAAGAAGATTTTTCAAAATCTGCCAATCAGAATCAAAGAATGCCTCTGGCGGCCATGTTTTCAAACCCATGGGATCAAAATGAGGATCGTTTGTAGAGGACCTCCCAAAGACTATCCCTGCCATGTTTGGTTCATGTTGGCTCAGTAGTTCCAGAGAAGATAATGAAAATGTGATTTCTCATAGGATTTCTATAGTAACTATAAGCTGCAATTACAGCCATGTTTGTGACCAGATCAACATTAAATGAGGATCGTCGGTAGAGGGGGTCCCAGTCATCATTTATGTGAAGTTTCAAAACATTTGACCTGGCAGTTTCAGAGGTGAAGATTTTTGAAAATCCACCAACCAGAATCAAAGAATGCCTCTGGAAGCCATGTTTTTATCCGATGGGAACAAAATGAGGATCGTTTGTAGAGGACGCCCCAGAGACCATTCCTGCCAAGTTTGGTTCACACCAGCTCAGCGGTTACAGAGAAGAAGAAAATGTGAAAAGTTTACAGATGCCGAACAATGATGGAAGCCAAGTGATGAGAAAGGCCAGGTGAGCTAAAAATTGAGACATTTTGGCTCCACTCCAACAATATGAGCAGAAACCCAATTTGAAGAAAAACCCAAATGCCTCTCTATAACCACTACTCATGTGAAATTTCATTAAAATGTGGCCAGTGGTTTGGGAGAAAAAGACCCAAACACCACTTTCACGATGGACGACGGACAAAAAGTGATCAGAATAGCACACCCTGACTTTCAGTCAGTTGAGCTGATAATGGGACAGATTCCATTACTTGTGGATTTTCTTTGCAAAGTGGGTCCCATAGCATACGAAGAATAAATCAAATCCAATATGCAGTGAATGCAACACAGAGGTCAGAACCCATTCCTGGTGCATATCCATTTCCACATGCGGGTCTACCAGCATACCAAAGGAGATCGAAGTCAGACCGATGGCTTTGAAATATTACAATCCAAAACGTTAGTACACACAGATATACTAAGATAAACCTATGGCAAACTATTGTAAAACCAACACTTGAAACAAAGTACAGAATGGAGGTGGTTCAGAAACATGCAGTTATTTATATCCATTTAATCAAAAACTCTGTTCTTCAATTTCTCTCCATCTTCTTCTTATCTTCATTATTTAAGTTATCAACATATACAATTATCTCTTATTTCTCTCTGTACCAAACCTACTATCAAATTATAACTATAACTCCATAGGGAGCGATTAGATTTAAAAACCATTGTAGGGTTAGGACGGTAATCTTGTTTGTATGTGTACCCGTCTTCTCGACTGTATTATGTTCAAGTGTTCTACTGGTGGAAACTACCCCCACCCACCCCACCCCCCCCCACCCCCCATGACCTTCACCTTGCAGATGTGGCGGAAACTATTATACACGACACACCTTCTGACTGTTCTTAACATTTGTAAAAAGTTTAACAATTGTACTATGATTCATTCTGAGTTATGGCTGAGACACAAATATCGAACGATTTTTAGTGTGACCTTGAAATGTGACCTTGACCTTGATGATATGAACCCAGCTATGGTGTGTGACACATCCTCCCATGGTCCTTTATAATTGTGTGAAGTATGATGACTGTGGCCCTAACAGTTTTCAAGTTATTGGCTCGGACACACACACTGACGGACACACGCACACTTCAATCACTATATGCCACCCGACTTAAGTTGGGGGGCATAAAAATTGTGTTTAGCTCAAATTCTAAATTATTCATTTACTGAAAATTTATTCTCGCAGCAGGAGTTTGCGAGAATCAAAACTGATTCTCGAGAATTGGGACGAATTTTAAGGCCTGAAAACATCACAAAATCAAATCCAAATCACGAAAAACAAACAAAAAGAGCATTTCAGATTCAATTTCTTTTCTGATGGGCAAGACTCTACTGTAGATTCTGAAGTAAGTGAAGTAAGTTCATCATGACTGGAAAAAATATCTCTTTAATTATTGTTGAATGGCAATAACAGCTCCTGACAGATGGTTCATGAAAGGCTTTCTTGAACTCTCAAAAAGTGATGTCTGTTGCTGGTACATGTATCATTGGTGTAAATAGGTTATCCTGACCTTTGATTTATGCATTAATCTATGTTACTTACGAACTGGACCCACAGCAGTGGGTGCTGTTTCTCCATCCACAACATCCAGTTTCACAGACCAGACCTGTCATGCATGTTTCATTAGCTGCAAGAACTAAAAAAAGTAAAATAAAGTTTCAGCAACATGTTCAAAACAATACTAGTGTATACATCTATATTATAATCTAATTATTCTTTTTGACATGAATTCTTTTGTTGTGAGTGACATGCTCTACGTATTCAGCCTCTCTGGGTCTGACTGGCTTCAAATTTGCAGGTGTATGTATTTGTATCTGATATAACTAAACCGACATGTTGAGTGGCATATTTTGTGTTAATCACCCCCTCCCCCCACCTCCCCCCACAAAAAAAAATTAGCAATTGTGCCACAAGATAGGGATATTTACTAAAGGTAAAACAGTTTGTGAATTCAAAGCTTTCTATGGTACATGTATAAGTAAGGCAACTCTAAATTGAATTATCATCTTAGTTTTATTTGTTTATATATTTACTGATGTTTTTGCACAATGGCTAAATGTGACAGCAAGGTGGATATAAAGTCAAGTCTAGTCAATCGTTTATACCCATGGTGCCTATTCTAAAGGATTTTCACCCTAGGCATTGCTTCACCTCTCAGGGTTTCCATAAGGAGCGATTAGATTTAAAAATTCTTATCCATGAAATGTCACCATCAGCACAGCCAGCGAGGACTGGTCGTAATCCACGCGTGGGCAGTGATGTCCATGCATGCGCTTACCAGGTAACAAAAATTCTTCATGAGCAAAATTTTAATTAATGAAGCAACGGGTTTAATTAACCCATCAGAATATTGCTCACCTCGACGTCGCTAGCAACATTGTTGCCCATCTGACCTGTAAAGCATGAAATAAGACTCATCAGTGAATAACACAATTTGTGAAACCAATTTGGTGCATGTGTCTGCAGCTATTGTAATCGATGTTGATATCGCCTGGGTGTAAGTTGTGGTCCAATGTAGGGGACCCATGGCCTTAAATTGAACTCCTGCAACCGATTCCTAACTGTTCTTGGACACACTCGGCAACCCTGAATGCCTACAATCTGACTCGCCATCTCCGTCTGAAATCAGTTACAGAGGTGTGAGAGATGTATGCCTCTATCTTCACGTAGCAAAATAGTGTGCGAATGTCTGCTCCTGTGATAGTCAGGTAATCTTCCTGTGGCTCTGAGATGCCCAACTAAATGAGCCATCATTGACTCATGGACCCCAAATTGCTGGGCGACGAGATGTTGCGATTGGCCCTGCATAATTAAAGTAATAGCCCTACCCTTATCAACTTTGGGGCATTCGCAACATTTTGCTTTTCAATCGAGTTGAAATGAAATTTTGTGCAATCGAAGTGTACTGTTCAAAACTTTGATTTGGTATGATTTTCAAGCCTATACATGGCAAATGGGAGTGCCTTGGATGCAAGCTTTGTTGAAAAATCTGTTGAAAGCATGCAGCGTCGCACGTGGTCATGGTTGACTGAATTTTAACCAAAGACAGTGCACTGAGGAAGCTATGTATCAAATTTTACTACATTTGGTCTACGGAAAAATTATATTACCAAAACTGAACTTTCTCTTTCCGTAGGTACATATACGTATGTACTAATGCATGGATGGACACGTGGACATACAAATGGAAGGATAGAAATTGCAAACAAAATTTTGAAAAACAAAATCAATAAAGTTTGCTTCAGTTAATGTCCTAAAACTGTGAAAAATATTACTGTTAAGTAAGACAAGAATACGACCAAATGTGAACTTGAGCTGTATTTTGTCATTGCAGCAAAATTTTAAAGTTTAAAAAAATTGGTAAAGATAAACACAACTTAGCGTCTGGAAAGCAAAAATAAAATATATTATTTTCACTAACTCAAGGATAATAATTCCAGAAGAGAGAATGCAAATATGGCCAAATGAGAACTTGATACGGAAACAAAAAATTCTTAAGAAATGGATGGATAGATGGATGAATGGATAGATAGATAGGGGTAAGACTTAGTACCCCTCAGCCTATCAGCAGCGGTATAAAAAACATTTAAATTTTGGCTCAATTTAACCTCACTATTCTTTTGAGTAAAACAGTATCTTGTGCAAGGAAATTGGATTCTAATATAACACCTACAGAGTGGAGTATCCACCTGAACAATAACTCACAAACCCTGCAAAGCAAAACGGCATAGGAGCACCAACAAAGATTCAACCAAAAGCCTCTGAGTTCACCAGGAGCATGGCTATACTGGGGTTGAAATCTGTTGGCATCAGGTATAATTCTTGGGCATACAGACATGCTGTAGATTTTGAAGAAAACGTTATGCTGATAAATCATCACATGCATGAAAACATTATTTCTTCCAAAATGAATGCTCCCTTGTCTGTAATCAAAGGCAGTAAACACAAGCCAAGAAATCCCCAAAAAATATTTTTCATATTTTTTTTTTTTGATCGATTCTGTACAGAATTGATAAAAACATGTTACCAAATATTATTATTCAACGTTTCAACATGTGGTGAAAACCGTTGATCTGACATTACACCACCATACTGCAGGGGGCAACTATTTGTCGATAATATAAAAATAAATTCTGCAAATGGATCCATGGTGTTAAATACACATTATACAAGACATGAAGGAAGTCAATGATCTTTGTACAAAAATATTATTTGGGCTCTTACTATCAGTAATTGACGAAATTGATATTCTTATTATTTTTCATGATATGCCCCTGTTGAAAGTGTTAGTAACCTCCGTAAATAAATATACATCCCCCACTTCTTCAAAGATGGAGTATAATAAGCCTCTATCCATCAGTGGTGGCTGGAGGCCTTGGAGGCCCACTGGCCAGAATTTGTAAAAAACTGTAGAACACTTTCACATAGGACGGACCATGGTGCATTCTGGTTTGAGAAATTTTTAAAAATTGGTGCCAAAAGAAGCAAAATCCTTCACTCTATAGTCTAACAAGAGGTGTATACTACTGAATCAAATTTTGCATATTTTTCTTTCGATAATAGTATTGCATCAGTTGCCTTAGGCTCCTGAGAAAATTTGATTCGAAAGTCAATATTCGCTTTGATTCAAAATCAGAAAATCAAATATTTTCAAATATACTTCGGCCATAATCATGAATATTTACAGATTGTGACTGATCACATTATTTTATATTGAGTATTGTTCTGAGTAGAAACCCAACTGACATGTAGCGGTAACAGTGTTTGTGGCGATGTAGCTACAACTGTACAACAGTTGTAGCTGCATCATTACAAACAATGTTACTGCTCCCATTCTTCATTTCAACTTATTGTGCATTATGACCTGTGACCATTTATAAAACTTTCTCAAGTTTTGAACTTTGAAAAGTTATTCAGCTATTCAACTTCAATAAATGATTTGTTCCACCACATGATCACATTATTTTATATTGAGTATTGTTCTGTTTGATCACAGTCACTAGATACATCATCAAAAGCAACGGTTTTCTAATAGAATACTCCTGATTATTATATAAACAGAAGTAGAGCAGGTGGTAATTTACAAGCGGATCGACTCCATGCAGCGTTGAATTATTGTTTCGTTTTAGTCATTCCGAATTTTTATTTAAAACAAATGGCTTTACGACTGAATGAAGTTGATCCGATTTGAAACGAAGTTTTTTTCCAAGAAAACATGATAAACAGCTCTATCAGCCAGGTTTGTTTAAAAATGTTTATTGCCGCAGTTTTGAAGCTACAAAGTCAATAATTCGAATAGTTTCAATCAATAGCGAGTGTATTGGTTTATATCTCAGTTTATAGCATGGGAAGTGGTGAGGTGAAAAATGCACTCTACACAACTGTGTGTCTTTTAATAATCGGGGGTGTTATTTTGAAAATACTTTTCTTTTGACGACGTATTCATTAACTGATTCAATTCAAAATTTGATTTGTTTTCTCCAATTCGATTTGATCAAAATTGGCAATTCAATGGTCCCTAAGTTACCTATATATTTACTGGCAAATGGTTGATAGTGTCATATTTGAATACGAAAACAATTCATAGATATTTACTTATGTACATATACACTTGGTGCATGTCAACAGAATGAATGTACCCATGTGTCAATGAGACGCCATTTCAACATTGGGCCCAACTAGGGGGGGGGGGGGGGGGGGGGATTTTGCCACACTGGCCTATTGGATGAGCCACCGCTGCTGGCCATATTGTGAATGAACTGCAAACCTGCTGCAATAATGTACATGCAATTACTTTCGGTACAGGATTTTACAAATTTCTGTTTTTATCTTCATGATTTGACATCAGGAATGCCAAGAATTACTGAAGCTATTGAAACTTCAGGACCTTCAAAGCTTTCAAGAGGAACTAGAATGTTAAACTATATATTTGGTTCTCGTAACAGTTAACATGGCAATAACATTTTTATAAGAATATTTCTGTCTCCTTTTGTTACATGTACATGCATATGGAAAGGAAAGATTTTTTAAAAAGCATATATGAACAAGAGCAATACCAAGTGTGGCATATGCCCATATTTTTAATACAAGGCATATACACATTGCTTTGTTTTACAGCAGGGAAAGGAAACACAACACCCAGTAGCAACCGTGAGGCCCACATTCACCTGTTAGGAAACACTTGCAATGATAGGACCATCCAAATGGGAGATGTAGAACTACTGTCTATGTTTTACAGCAGAGAAATTCAAGCACCAAGTAGAAATTGTGAGGGCCATGTACACAGTGACCAACAGACTGATGACAATGGAACATCCACATTGACGGAGAAAAAGCACAAACACACAATTCCAGAGTTGGGAGACTTTCATGTAGTTTCTTTGGTTTTTTTGGAGGGACATGAAATTCAACCCCTCAGTGGCAATTTTGAGGTCCACATAAACCCATGTACTGAGTGGGAAAAGATGTGGAGCGAGACATGCAAACAAACTATTCTCAAATAATAGTATGAATCCATGAAGTGAGTCAAGGTAAAATAACTCTGTAAATGTCATAGCGAAGATATCTGTTCCGACGTGTGATCTGTTCCCCTATGATAAAGAACAATCATACCAAAATTATTTGAAAATAATAAATAGTGGAAGAATGAGAGCAGCAAACATGTTATATTTCTTGCTAAACAGTGACACCGCTGGAGTACTAAACATGTTGGACTGACATTTTTCCGTACTTCATGACTCGATTCATATTTAACTGGTAGAGTGCTGGAAGCACACATTTAGGCATTACTCTGAATTGGAAGTACCATAACTTAGAAGTTTCACATTCAATGAATATGCTTCATATTATCTTTGAGGTGAAATTTTCCTTATAAAACTTCATGGGAGAGTGCCTAAAGAACTCTCCCCATAAAATTTTAACATGGCAAAGACATGTGAACAAATTTTGGTGTCCAAAAATAATTTAGCACTCTACCAGTGAAGTAAGGACATTAATTTCACCACAGGATCTGTTCCCCCATGAATAAGTAGAGGCATGCCTAACATTATTTTAATCCAACCAATAGTGGTGGGGCTAGAGTAGCAAACATGTTGGACCGCAATAATTTTAGTAATACCCTAAGTGAAACATGATGAAATAACTCTATACGTATTTGTGAGAGATCATTAATTCCACCATAGGATCTGTTCACCTATGATGAGGTAGACGCACACAAAAACTATTTTAATCTGACCACCAGTGGTGGAACTGGAGTAGGAAACATATTTGTTGAAAATATTTTTAGTAACACCCATGTGAAATGTGGAACAAGGGCAAATAACTTTGTATGTATTTAAGTGAGGGCATAAATTCCACCATAGAATCTGTAACCCCATGATTAGTTAGAAGAATGTCAAAAATTATTTTAATCAAACCACATGTGGTGGAGCTAGAATAGCAAACATGTTGGACAGAAATATTCTTATAACAAGTTTATATTCTCCCCCAAAGTTTCAACTGATTGAGAACTGCGCATAGAAGCAAATGTCATAGCCCTACTGATAACTTCCAAAAGCCACATTATTAGCTTTACACTGCGTCCATTAGCTTGCTGTTTATCTGAAGTGGAAAAAATGTTAAAAACATTTATAATTTATTGGAGAGTGCCAACAGGCATCCTGGATATGTGCAGTGCATGTTGTTAGGGTGACAAATGTTTCTGTCACCCATCTTATTTTATGGAGGACTCTGTGTTAATTCATATGGTGGCAAATGGTTATTGGGAGTCTTAATCTTTTACCTAATGAATCGGCCACATCTGCCAATGTAATTTACAAATTAAGCAGTTGAAAAAAGTATTTATTTTTTATATTTCAACAAAACCATATCATGTGAGCCCTCATTGGTACGTGCTCGTCCACAGATGATGAAAACTGGATTCTATGAATGCAGACTGACCATCGAAAGGGTTTCCATAGTGGGATTCTAGTGAACATGGGAATGGTGATCGATGGAATCTTTTCTCTCCATATTATAGTTCACAGGGTTATAGCTGAATGAGACATTTCTTCACAGTCATCATCTAATGAAAATTCGATTCTAGAGCCACAAACTAACCACAGAAGTGATTTCTGAAGTGGAATTCATGTGAATGTGGGACTGGTGATCAGTGGAATCCCTTTTTCACTGCATTTGATAGGAGGTTAGACTTAAGCCTTTACCTGACACTAAAGGCAGACAACATTTACAAATAAAACTAGAAAGTGTTTTAGCACACTAAAACATATGTCTCCCCTTCCTTTTGAGGTCAGAGGTCAAGGTCACATGCAGTTCATCAAGGTAGCGGACATGCGGTTTCATGGTGACACATCCACATGTCCCAAAAAAAAATTCTGGTCTGGACAATTACTCCCTATTTAAAGTACATAAATTTGACCTTGAGGTCAAGGTCACATGAAGGTCATGATGACATGTGGTCTCATTGTGATACATCCACATGTCAATCATCTAAGTCCTTGGTCAAAAAACAAAAAGTTCTGATCTGGACAATTATTCCCTATTTGAAGTACATAAATTTGACCTTGAGGTCAGAGGTCAAGGTCACATGCAGTTCATCAAGGTAGCGGACATGTGGTTTCATGGTGACACATCCACATGTCCAAAAAAAAAAAAAAATCTGGTCTGGACAATTACTCCCTATTTAAAGTACATAAATTTTACCTTGAGGTCAAGGTCACATGAAGGTCATGATTACATGTGACATGCGGCCTAATTGTGATACATCCACATGTCAAATATCTAAGTCCTAGGTCAAAAAAACAAAAAAGTTCTGGTCTGGATAATTATTCCCTATTTGAAGTACATAAATTTGACCTTAAGGTCAGAGGTCAAGGTCACATGAAGGTCATCGAGGTAGACGACATGCGGTCTCATGTTGACACATCCACATGTCAAATAACCAAATCCTAGGTAAAAAAAAATTCTGGTCTGGACAATTACTCCCTATTTGAAGTACATAAATTTGACCTTGAGGTCAAGGTCACATGAAGGTCACAATGGTGATACATCCACGTGCCAAATATCTAAGGCCTGGCTCAAAAGACAAACAAGTTTTGGTCTGGACAAAGTTTCCTTGAAAAAAGTACAAATCTGACCTTCAGATCAAAGGTCAAGGTCACATGAAGATCACAATGGTACGCTACACACCGGCTCATGGTGATACATCCACATGCCAAATATCTAAAGCCTGAATCGGAATGCAAAACAGTTCTGGTCCAGTTTCCCTTAAAAAAGCACATAAATCTGACCTTCAGGTCAAAGGTCAAGGTCACATGAAGGTCACTATGGTACACTGCACACCGGTTCATGGTGATACATCCACATGCCAAGTATCTAAGGTGTAGGTCCAAAGACAAAAAAGTTATGGCCCGGACAAAGTTTGTGTGATGTTTCCCTTAAAAACACACATAAATCTGACCTTCAGGTCAAAGGTCAAGGTCACATGAAGGTCATTATGGTACACTGCACACCGGCTCATGGTGATACATCCACATGCCAAGTATCTAAGGTGTAGGTCAAAAGACAAAAAAGTTATGGCCCGGACAAAGTTTGTATTAGCAGAAGAAGAAGAAGAAGAATATGCACTAAAACAACATGTCTCCCTTCTGGGAAGGGGAGACAATAATAATAATAACAACACTTCGGCCGGCCGCTGATTTGTCGCGGTTCTCGTATGAGAAGGCCTTGGTTACCCATGTTCTACCAACTGCCTCCCTATTCCCACGCTTCTTCTCTCCTCCCAACACTCGGAGACGAACTGCTTGATGACATCCCTTGCCTCATTCTTCCCAATCTCTTTGATTAGTATATTAACCCTCTCCTTTGAGTCGCCCCCTAACCACATGTCCTTCATTCTACCATCCCACTTCCCCATTATACTCCCCGTGAATCTTGTTCTTTTAGACTGGTATTTTGGGCATTCTATAAGAAAGTGTTCCAGGGTCTCCACCACACCCAAGTTACACGTCTGGCACTCCTTTTCACTGTTTTTCCCAATTTTTCCCCTCAGCTCCAGGGACCGCGACCTCAGCTTGAACAACAGTGACCCCCCAAAGGTGCCATCAAGGTACTCTTCAAAACCAGGCTTCTCTTTATCACGCAGGCCACCCAAAGATCTCTTTGATTTGACCCCCTCTCGCCAATTACGGTTACAATCCTCCATGACCCTTTCTCTGACGATCTTTTTGCCCTGGTTTGCCCCAACGTCAAGGTCCGAAATCTCCAATGAGTAGTTTTCTACTAGCTCCCTCATTTGGACCATCCACCCTGTCTTGATATTTGAGTTGAAAGTTCTCAGGAACATTACTTTACACCATCGGCTATCGGGGAGATTTATCAAATAATTAAGATAACCGAGTTTCAATAGGTCTATCCTGTCCTTGATCCTCATCCACCCAAGCTCACCCCTGATCGCTTCTAGCACTGCGGCATTACTCGAGCATGTTATCCATCTGCCTGCATCGTTCTGCAGGATTTCCAAGCTCATAACAACTGTGTGGTTTAGGGGTACAACTTCCGTACCGTATGTTATACTTGGCAGACCCACCATTTCCCAAATAGTTTTCCCCACGAAAACCTTATTGAAACTGTTTCTCCCTATAAGTTTCATTTGGTTAAGGATTCGCTCCCCCTTCAGAATCAATTTATTTGTGTGGTTTCGGTAGATGCCTCTTCCTGTGATGTTTATATTTACCCCCAGGTACTCATAGTCACTAGTCTCTCCTACACTAAGAAGTCTACTGCTACCTTCCAGAATGCAGAACTCCCCCACTCTCCACCTTCGAGTGGGGTCCACTTTGCGGCCCACGGGTATAACTTTGCTCTTGCTTTCATTAAGTTCGAGTCTCCATTTGCTCCCATATTTCCCAACAATTCCCAGCATCTTCGCTAGCGCCTCTTCGCTTTCTGACACTAGAACCATATCGTCTGCAAAAAATAGCCCTGGGATCTTCAAGTCACCAACTGCAACCCCCTCGTCGCTATGCAGGAGTTCATCTCCTTAACCTTTGATGTACAATGCAAAAAGAATTGGCGAAAGGATACACCCCTGTTTTAGGCCTATCTCCATAGGCACACGTTTTGTTGTAATGTTTCGCAGGCTAAGTTCACTCTGAACATCTTTATATAATGCTTTCATAATCCCAACAAACTCGACTCCCAAGCCCAGAGCTTCCAGCTTGCGCCACATACCCTCCCTCCATACTCTATCATATGCCTTTTTAACATTCAAAAAGGCCATGAACATCTTTTTCTTTTTTGCTTTCGCGGATTCTATCATTTGGGATAGCGTGAAAAGATGGTCAGTGACTCTCCTTCCCTTCCTGAAGCCATTCTGGATTTCTCCCAAAAAACCCTTCTCTTCGATCACCTCCTCTAATCTCCCATACAGGACTTTACAAAAGACTTTTCCAATGTTGCTGCTGACAGAGATCCCTCGATAGTTATCCAAGACGTCTTTTTCCCCCTTTTTGTGAATAAATGTCACTTTACTTTCCCTCCACTCCTTTGGGACCTCTTGTTTTTCTATGGCTAAATTGAATAGGGCAGTTAGGCTTTCCAAGAGTTCCTCTCCCCCTTTTTTGATGAACTCGTTAGGAATTTCGTCCACCCCTCCCGCTTTTCCATTCCTTAATTTCGAGATCACCCTTCGCACCTCCTCAGTTTTTATTTCACTACACACGAAGTTCGATAGATTTTCCACCTGGTTCGGACACTCTGGTGGGTCCCCCATGCCCCATCGTGTATCGTTTACCTTTTCCCAGTGCTTGACTAGTTCTAATGCGATTTGATCTCGCTCTTCTGTAACTCTGCCATCTACTTTAATGCTCTGTGGGTTATTCCCTTTGTTACGTTTGTTCACCCATTTCCAAAATACGCTCAAACTCGACCCCCCTGTCGTTCTTATCGTCCTAATAAGACTGCTATTTCGCACTCTCCGGTTGTCGTCTTTAATCTTGTTTACTTTATTTCATGCTTGTTGGTATTCTTTCTTTGCTACCATGGCCGCATTGCTTTCCACCCCCTTAAGTTTTCTACTTCTCCTGTATGCAGCACATTTAGCTTTTCTAACCTTTATGGCCCTTTTCAGTTCTTCATTCACTCTGTACCCAAGTTCCCGTGTTGGCACTCTAATCTTTCCTACACTTTCCTTCCCTGCCTCCACTAGGCTCGCAACTATGGCGTCGGCCATCTTCTGGACACTGACCCCCTTGTGTACGGCTGCAAGCTTTGGTTTCAGTTTTTCTTCGAACTTCGCCCAGTCGACATCCTTTTTGAGTTCCCAAACCTCTTTGAAGGTTCCTTTGCTTTTCTCTAGGTTTTTGGCCCTCATCGTCACTGAAATCAAGTTGTGATCACTATCCAACTCCATTTTTCCCTCATCGTCCACTTCTACCCTTATCACCTCCAGGGACCAGCCTAGGGGGGAATTTTAGGGAGACTTGAAGTCTCCCTCCAGAAAAAATAGGGAGACTGCAGAGTCATGTAGGGAGACTTCATAGGCAAGTGGGGAAAATTAAGAATATTCATGTACCACCCCCGCCACCCCTTCATATTTTCAATTTATGGTCCTCCATTAACGTACAAATAATCCAGGTCCAGTTGTCTATGATGCATCTGTGCCAGGTAAAAAATCACAATGTAATTATTGACTGAAAATCCCCCACTGCTACCTTCTCCTTCATGACCCCTCACCTCTTCTTCGTGCCAATCCCCCATCACCCTCCTGTGGTTGCCTTTCAACAAAGTCTAATAAGCTAATAATTTCCTAAGTCTGAAAGTGTGAACAGGACCAGATGTAAGAAGGTTGCTTGGGAGGTACTTTGTTAGTTAATAAACAAAATACATTCTGGGGTCGAGTATTTTGTAAAAGAAATGTCATTCCGCATCATTTTTATGGCATTCCAGTGTCATGCCGCGTCATTTCATGTCATTCCGATGTTTAGGAGGACCCTTTTTCAAGATCGTCCACATGCACACTTGTGTCCTGTACAAAGCTTTTCTTGACATCACTAAAGCTTTTTTTCATGTGTTTCAATTCCATTCGTGTTTTTCTGGGAAAAGACAGCCCAACAGTTAACAGTCGTCAGCAAATCGAAATGAAAATAATGTGTTATAAAATACGTCCGCTGTGTATACATTTTCGGCATCCTAAGCGACGTAACCTACTTTCAAACTGGGTTGTTTGTTGAGTCGCGTAAGTCACCTATTTTCGTTTCGACACTTGAAGCTCCGACTGGAACGCAACAAAATAGAAATAAAAAAATCCTCCAAAAGCGACAATGGACAATTGCTTGTCGTGTGATTTCAAATAAATGGACGTTTATTTGACGAATTAAAATGCCCATTTATCACACTCGAGCACATTCGATTTTTGAAAATACTCGTTTTCATGTAAACCTCGCATCACTCAGTTCAGCCTTTTCTCATTTTGTCCAATTTTTAGAGGGCGACTTGTAATCGCCCCGACTATTTTTCTAGGCGACTTTGGGCTTAGAAGGGCGACTTAATCGCCCTAGTCGCCCTCACGGCTGGTCCCTGATCACCTCCCTCCATAAATTCATATCTGTGAGAATGTAGTCAATTATTGATTTTCGGTCGTTTCTCTCCCAGGTCCATTTCCCCTTACATCTAGCGTCCCTGTTCAGAATCTTCAGACCGAGCTCGTTTGTGAAGTTCAACAGCTTCCTTCCATTCCTGTTGACTTTCTTGTCCCCACCCTCTATGCCTTCTTCCTTATCACCTATGTGTCCATTAAAGTCGCCCATCAGAATTATACCGAGCCCCTTGTTTTCTAGTTCAGTGATATTGGACCTTAGTGTTGAGCATATCGAGTCATTCCACTCGGGTTTATTTCCCTCCACCGCACAGTACACTATCCCAAGGGCAATGCTTTTGTTTCTCAGACTGATCTTTACCCATCCAATTTCTTTTGACACCTCAGCCGAGGTGATGATATCTTCCAGATCTCTGATCAGCGACGGTTTTAAATCCTCTTTAATGTACATGCCTACCCCTCCCCCCTTTTTCTGGCCTTCCGTTCGCCCTACACCTATCCACACACACCCACTTACTTGGTCTACCCATTCCTCGTGTCTTACCCATGTCTCGCTTAAGCCCATGACATCAAACTCCTCTGCCCCGATCAATGTAGCAATTTCACTTACTTTCCGGTGGAGACCCTGGATGTTGCTATAACCCACTTTCCGGGTACCGAGGTTCATTGGCTTCCGCCTACTGGGCCCATTGTTTTCTGGCGCTAGTCCTGGTAAACTTATTCTGTCCCCCTCACTCTTGATTACCCCACCGATGTCCACTCTAGTTATACTTGCCTCTGACCTCCCACCCCGCTCCTCTCCAAAAAAGACTCTGCTACCCGTAGAATTTTATCCCCCAATACCCGTTTCCCCACCCTGCTAAGATGCAGCCCGTCATGCCTGTACATGCTCCCATTGCCCCAAAACGTGTCCCAATGGTCGATAAAGAGTATTCCCAGATCAACACAGTAGTCCTCCAACTCTTCATTTAGGGCCAAAATCCTTGAGTTCCGTTCGTCCCCCACCTCCAAGGACAGGAAGGACCCCAGATACGACTACCCTTGCATTCCTACTTAGCAGTTTGCCGACTAAGCCTCTATACGACTCCACCAAACTTACTGACCTTCTCTCCCTGATATTGTTGGTCCCCCACATGGACCACCACTACCGGTTCCGGTCCTGACCCTTCCACAATGCCATCTACTCGGTCCCTGAGATCCTCCACCTTCGCCCCCAGAAAGCACAAGACTGTTCGATTGGAACTATCAGGACCACAAACTACATTGTCAATCCCACGTACAATGCTGCTCCCCGCTACAACTAATTTTCTTCTTCTGGACCCAGTTCCTATATCATCTGCACCTCCTCTCATTTTGCAAGCTCCCGCCCCCCTCTTTCTCTTGACCACCCTCCTTACCCCGTCTGGCCTATCATCATCAACAATCATCTCACCACCCACACTTTCCCCCTCACTCTCGTCCCCAGGGGTGTCTGAGTCTAAAACACTAAACCTGTTTTCTAAACACCGCCTAGCAACCTTGGCAGCCTTACACCGACTCTGGCTTCCGGACTCAACGCAGCCCTGACCTGACGCCACCTTCCGAATTTTCCTACTAGAACCCCCCTCCTCAGTTACACCCCCCACATCAAGCATTATTCCCCCACGTTTCCTGCTTTCCAGTTTCCTCCTTATGTCCACAACGACCTTCCACCCACCTTCAACCTCACCATCGTAGGTAACCTTCAACGGGGTAACACCAGATACACCGGCCCTCCCCAACCTCCCTCTCAGCTCTGCAATCTCCTGCTCGAATCCAACACACTTCTCTAACAACTGTAAAATATCCCTGCAATTTGCACATACCCCACTACTCTCCATTGACCGACCACCACCATACCTCATATTACACTGTCTGCACGCCTCCGTATCCTCACTCTCCCCCACCTGCCCCCCTCGACTCACCTCCCCTAGACCTCCCTTAACACCCATACTTACCTCTGTCTGAACACCCGTCGTGCACTTACCATTCATGATTACAAATATTATACAGAATCCAAAGACCGAAAACGACAAAAACACCAGGGCAACAAACACACACACAAAAAAAGGCAACTAAAGCAAACAAACAACAAAACCGGAAAAACCTATCAACTAGAACCTCCTTATTATACCCTACGGTCCTCCCAAACACACTTACAAAACTAAATATATAAAAACTTTCCTGAAATAAAACTAATATTAAAAAATACTTATAAACAGTTCCAAGCAGAAATTTTCCTTCTTCTCTTCATGATAATTCTTGAATAACTAAATCATTTCATTTTTTGCATGAAAAACATAGCTTATGGAATGAGCTCATTCCACTGAAGGGTTATAAGCTATGTTTTTGAGACAAAAAATGAAAAAATAATGAAAATTGAACGGTGATTTTTGTGAATAACGCTGGCCGTCTTTGGCTGTTACGTTGGGTAAAAGGTTAAATGGGGCATTTCTTCTTAGCCACCATATGAGATTCTATAACAGCAGATGGATCATAGATAGGAATTCTAAAAGTGAATTATTAAGTATATTTCTCATTACCCTTGTGGCAAGTGCCGAAAATTATTCAGTCATTTAAAATGTCCCCTGCTTCACAGATAAACCAATAGAAAAACCCAGAAACTTTCAGTATTCCTGCTGTGCAAATATGTTGAAAAGGAGACACCATCTAAAAAGACCAACAGAACTACAACATTTAAATAGGAGAGAATGCTTGGATCCAAACAGAATCCAAATGGCACCAAAGAGTCAAACAGAAGTACACGTACAACCATGAAGGAAGAACCATCACATCCATGAAAGAAACAATAAGAGAAGGGTTCAAAGGAACAGAAAAGAAAAAAGTATGTCTTGGTCGAACCCAAACTATTGAAATGTTTTCAAGATCAATACCATACAGTTTGCAGATACCCAAACAATGGGTTGTCTTTGGCCTTGAGAGAAACATGAAGAGAGATGCTAGAATCAGGAACTGTGAATGCTCACAAGACTGTTCTACAACAGACTCAGACACTACAGAGATACAGATACTTCTATGACAAAGTTTCTGCTCCACAGTTTTCCAGGCATTTCCAAAAATGACATGCCATACACTCTCTTCAGATACGAATATTCTTTAACTTAGTTACCTACCACATAATATGTATTACATTTTCCAAATCCACAAAAAACATATAACACTATCTGACTAAGTAGAAATCAGGGTTGGGGTATTCGTATTCGGTATTCAGTCATATTCAATACATTTTTTCAAGTATTCCAATGTATTTAGTATTCATGCAATTTTAAAGTATTCGTATTCGAATAGTCAAATTTGAGGTGTATTCATGAATACTTTTCTTGTTTTTAATACACGTATACGGTATTTGTAAAAAAAATATTGTGATTATCCCTATTAGAAAGTAGTAAAGAATTAAACTAATACTTTTGAAGTGCCTTTTAACAGCAACAGGCTAATTCACTTTAATTTCACTTTAATGGCTGTTTCAAATAGTTTGTTTGTCTTAACCGTCAAAGAAATGTTTCTTAGCAGATGGCCAGGAGTGATATGGATTCATGATCAAGACAATGGTTAGATAAAAGACTAATTGATCAAAGCTTGTTTGTGTTGATTTGTTGTGTTGTTTGTCTTGACCTTCAAACAAATATTGTGTTGTTTTAACCATACAATTTACCAGGCATTCAGCATATATAAGTTTACACAAACTCACTGAGCTCATTCCAATAAGGAAGCATAAGTTATGTTTTTTGAGACAAAAAAAAATGAAAAAAAATTAGTTACTCAAAAATTTTATTTGCAAGTGTCGTCAGCTGTCCATGTTGAGTAAAGGGTTAAATGATATAGAAATTTATTTTGTATTAAGAAATTTGGTGCAGATAATGGTTGAGTTTGTAAATAAAATCATACAAATCTGAATGCCATTTGAACCAGTCCCTTGAGCTGGCTTCAATAGCATCCATATTTTTATGGCTTCTTTGACATAATACCAATATTATTTGAAAAATAAAGAAGAAAAAAGTTAAGTGTAATATTTTTGTTGCTAATGTATAATAACTGTCTTTTTGTTGAATAAATTGAAAAACATGTTTACTGTGTATGCACTAAACCACAAAACATTGGATGAATACTGTGTATGTACATTTTGCTGATTGTTTTTCTAAATAAATTGATTTTTTTTTTTATTTCTTTTGTTTGTCATTAATACCAACTTATTTCTGCGTCCATATCCAAACCTACAGGGAGTATTTTGGTTCAGTTGTCAAAAGTTAGCTCAAGTATCTATATTTTTCTTCCAGGTGTTCTGAAGATATATATATATATTGTTTTAGGGCTGTATAGATGTGATTTTTAATAAAAGATAGTTATATTAGTGTTTTGTTTAGTTTCTTTATCGGATATCAGTGGCATGTTCCCTATCTTCGCGCTGGTCATTTTCGGTGTTTTGTTTTGTTTACGAGTTCGACTGCTTTTTAAAATTCAAGCTTCTCATTCTAATTTTGGCTATGGATGGTAAGTGTTTCGTGACGCGAGAGAGAGGTTCACACCAGCAGGGCAGAGACAGTTAGTATAGGTGTCCAGGTGGGGGAGTGGTTGAGGCCAGTACAGGGGGTGCTACTGCTAGTGAGTTACCAACGGATGGCCAGCGGTCGGATGTGTGTAGGCACTGCCATATGGTGTATGTGGATGGGTGCGAGCTGGGGGAGTTGGGGATGTGTGCCATCTGCGTAGAGCTAATGCAGCTGCTAGAGGCATATGTAAAGTTGGAGGAAGAGGTGCAGGTGGTGAGGGGGAAACTGGGGAGGGCAGGAAAGTCTGGTGTTACCCCAGTTAGGGTGGCATTCGATGGGGGATGGAAGGTGGTTGTTAGTAGGAAGCACACTTTTGACGTTTGTTAGTAGGAAGCACACTTTTGACGTGGATAGTGGGTCTTTTGGGAATAGGAAGGTGCGTCGGGTTGAGGGTTGAGGGTAGAGGAGAAGTAGGAGAAGTAGGGGCTAGAGTGTTAAATTCCCAGGCTAGTAGTGTGAGTCGGGAGGCGAAAAGGCGTATTCTTTTAGAATCGGATAGTGAGGGAGATAGCAATGACCATGTGGAGTCTGTCAGGGCAGGAGTCAGAGGGAAGGTTAGGAAGGTGGTAAACGAGGACAAGGTGGCTTGTAGCGGGAGTGGGCAGAAGGTGGGGTGCAGTGTCCAAAATAGATACAGTGTGTTAGGTAATTTCGAGAATTCTGAGGAGCTGGTTGGGTCTGAAGAGGTGGAGGTGGAGGTAGGCATGGGGGTTAGTGTGGCGAAGTGCAAGATTGTGAGCCGGCCCAGTGGGGACAGAGGTGGTAACATGGGTAGTAGAGCGGGAAAAAGGACAGGAAAGGACAGGAAGAGGCAGTTGGTGGTTGCAGGGAGTAGTATAGTGCGGGGGTTGGATAGGGTGGTGTGTGGGCCCGACAGTGTCAACAGGACCAATTTGTGCTTTCCGGGGGCTAGGGTGGAGGACCTAAGGGACAGAGTGGGTGGATTAGTAAAGGGGTCAGGCCCAGACCCAGTGGTTGTTGTACACATGGGGACCAACAACATCAGGAAGAGAAAATCAGTTCAGCTTATTGAGACTTACAAGGACTTAATAACTCAACTGAATGCCAAGAATGCTCAGGTAGTGGTTTCGGGGCTTCTCCCAGTACTAGGTGGTGGGGGCGAGCGTAATTCGTGGATCATTGGGACCAACGAGGAATTGGGGGAGTATTGTAAGGAATTTGGGATACCCTTTGTAGACAATTGGGGATCGTTTTGGGGCAGAAATGACCTATATGGAAGGGATGGTCTCCATCGTAGCCCAAGGGGTACAGAGGTTTTAGGAAGAAATATGTTGCAGGTGGTGGAGCCTTTTTTGGTATAGGGAGGGGAGGGGGGGGGGGGTCAGTGAAGGGGGGAATAATCACAGAAAATGTGTCACGAACCATAGGTGTAAAAAATGGGACAAGGGGGATAAGGAAAAGGGACCAAAAATCCAAATCAATAGGAATAGCTTCCTAAGGAAAGCACAGGTACACAAAGTAGGATATACAAACATACAGGGACTAGATAATCATGGGACCAGTAGGCGGAAGCCAATGAACCTTGACACCCTGAAAGTGGGTTATAGCAACATCCAGGGTCTCCACCGGAAAGTAAGTGAAATTGCTACATTGATTGAGGCAGAGGAGTTTGACGTCATGGGCTTAAGCGAAACGTGGGTAAGACATGAGGAACAGGTAGACCAAGTAAGGGAGTACGTATGGATAGGTGTAAGGCGAACGGAAGGCCAGAAAAAAGGGGGAGGGGTAGGCATATACATTAAAGAGGATTTAAAACCATCGCTGATCACAGACCTGGAAAACATCAGCACCCCGGCTGATGTATCGAAAGAAATTGGATGGGTAAGGATCAGTCTGAAAAACAAAAGTATTGCCCTTGGGGTTGTGTATTGTGCGGTGGAGGGAAGCAAACCCGAATGGAATGATTCGATATACTCAACACTAAGGTCCAATATCACCAAATTACAAAACAAGGGGCTCGGTATAATTCTGATGGGTGACTTTAATGGCCACATAGGTAATGATGAAGAAGGCATAGAGGGTGGGGACAATAAAGTCAACAGGAATGGAAGGAAGCTGTTGAACTTCACAAACGAGCTCGGTCTGAAGATTCTGAACAGGGATGCAAGGTGTAAGGGGAAATGGACCTGGGAGAGGAACAACCGAAAATCAATAATCGACTACATCCTCACAGATATTAATTTATGGAGGGAGGTGATAGGGGTAGAAGTGGATGATGAGGGTAAAATGGAGGTGGATAGTGATCACAACTTGATTACAGTGACGATCAGGGCCAAAACTCTAGTAAAAAGCAAAGGAAGCTCTAAGGAGATTTGGGAACTCAAAAAAGATGCTGACTGGGCGAAGTTCAATGAAAAACTGAAACCAAAGCTTGCAACCGTACCCAAGAGGGGCAGTGTCCAGAAGATGGCTGACGTGATAGTTGCGAGCCTGGTGGAGGCAAAAAAGGAAAGTGTAGGAAAGGTCAGGGTGCCGAAACGGGAACTTGGGTACAGAGAGAACGAAGAACTGAAAAGGGCCATAAAGGGAAGACAAGCTAAATGTGCTGCATACAGGAGAAGTAGAAAACTTAAGAGGGCGGAAAGCAATGAGGCCACAGTTGCTAAGGAAGAATACCACCAAGCACGAAATAAAGTAAATAAGATTAAAGACGATAATCGGAGAGTATGAAATAGCAGTCTTATTAGGACGATAAGAACGACAGGGGGGTCGAGTTCAAACGTATTTTGGAAATGGGTGAATAAACGTAACAAAGGAAGTAACCCACAGAGTATTAAAGTAGATGGCAGAGTTACAGACGAGCAAGATCAAGTCGCATCAGGACTAGTCCAGCACTGGGAAAAGGTAAACGATAAGAGATGGGGCATGGGGAGCCCACCAGAGTGTCCGAATCAGGTCGAGGAAAACCTATCGAGTTTCGTGTGCAGCGAAATTAAAACGGAGGAGGTGCAAAAGGTGATATCAAAATTAAGGGATGGAAAAGCGGGAGGAGTGGATGAAATTCCTAACGAGTTTATCAAAAAAGGGGGAGAGGAACTCGTGGAAAGCCTAACTGCCCTATTCAATCTAGCCATAGAAAATCAAGAGGTCCCAAAGGAGTGGAGAGAAAGTAAAGTGACATTTATTCACAAAAAGGGGGAAAAAGACGTTTTGGATAACTATCGAGGGATCTCTGTCAGTACCAACATTGGAAAGGTTTTCTGTAAAGTCCTGTATGGGAGACTAGAGGAGGTGATTGAGGAGAAGGGTTTTTTGGGAGAAATCCAGAATGGCTTCAGGAAGGGAAGGAGAGTTACTGACCATCTTTTCACACTATCCCAAATGATAGAATCCGCGAAAGCAAAAAAGAAAAAGATGTTTATGGCCTTTCTGGATATCAAAAAGGCATACGATAGAGTATGGAGGGAAGGTATGTGGATCAAGCTGGAGGCTATGGGCTTAGGAGGCAAGTTTGTTGGAACTATGAAAGCATTATATAAAGATGTACAGAGTGAACTTAGCCTGGGAAACATCACAACGAAACGTGTGCCTATGGAGATAGGCCTAAAACAGGGGTGTATCCTTTCGCCGATCCTGTTTGCATTGTACATCAAAGGTTTAGGAGATGAACTCCTGCGTAGCGAGGAGGGGGTAGCAGTTGGGGACCTGAAGATCCCAGGGCTATTTTTTGCAGACGATATGGTTCTAGTGTCAGAAAGCGAAGAGGGGCTAACAAAAATGCTGGGAATTGTTGGGAAATATGGGAGCAAATGGATACTCAAACTTAATGAAAGCAAGAGCAAAGTTATACATGTGGGCCGCAAAGTGGACCCCACTCGAAGGTGGAGATTGAGTGAGTTCTGCATTCCGGAAGGGAGCAGCAAACTTCTCAGTGTGGGAGAGACAGGTGATTACGAGTATTTGGGGGTAAATATAAACATTATGGGAAGAGGCATCTACCGGAACCACACAAATAAATTGATTCTGAAGGGGAAGCGAATCCTTAACCAAATGAAAATTATAGGGAGAAACAGTTTCAATAAGGTTTTCGTGGGGAAAACCATTTGGGAAATGGTGGGGCTGCCAAGTATAACATACGGTACGGAAGTGGTACCCCTAAACCAGACGGCCGTAAAGAGCTTGGAAATCCTGCAGAACGATGCAGGCCGATGGATAACGGGGTCGAGTAATGCCGCAGCACTAGAAGCAATCAGGGGTGAGCTTGGGTGGATGAGGATCAAGGACAGGATAGACCTGTTGAAGCTCGGTTATCTTAATTATTTGGTAAATCTCCCCGACAGCCGATGGTGTAAAGTAATGTTCCTGAGAATTTTCAACTCAAATATCAAAACGGGGTGGATGGTCCAAGTGAGGGAGCTAGTAGAGAACTACTCATTGGAGATCTTGGACCTGGACGTTGGGGCAAACCAGGGTAAAAAAAATCATCAGAGAAAGGGTCATGGAGGATTGTAACCGTAATTGGCGAGAGGGGGTCAAATCAAAGAGGTCTTTGGGTGGCCTGCGTGATAAAGAGAGGCCAGGTTTTGAAGAGTACCTTGATGGCACCTTTGGGGGGGGGGGGGGGGTGTCACTGTTGTTCAAGCTGAGGTCGCGATCCCTGGAGCTGAGGGGAAAAATTGGGAAAGACGGTGAAAGGGAGTGCCAGATGTGTAACTTGGACATGGTGGAGACCCTGGAACACTTTCTTCTAGAATGCCTAAAGTATCAGTCTAAAAGAATGAGATTCACTGGGAGTATAATGGGGAAGTGGGATGGGAGAATGAAGGACATGTGGTTAGGGGAGACTCAAAGGAGAGGGTTAATATGCTAATCGGAGAGATTGGGAAGAATGGGGCAAGGGATGTCATCAAGCAGTTCGTCTACGAGTGTTGGGAGGAGAGGAGAAGCATGGGAATAGGGAGGCAGTTGGGAGTACAGGGGTAACCATGGCCTTCTCGTCCGAGAAACACGACAAATCAGCGGCTGGCCAAAGTGTTATTATTATTATTATGTCTGTTGATTGGATTCTAAAGGATTAAGAGATCCACCCTCTGAAAAACTAATTCTTCACCTATAATCCCTTATACCCTTAATCCCAATAAGAATGACCAAATTATCATCCATTTACAAGAAATAATTTTGAAAAGTATTCAAGTATTCATATTTGTATTCATGAATACATTGTAAAGTATTAGTATTCATATTCAAATACATTTGAAATTTGTGTATTCATATTCATATTCGTATTCATAAAATTTCAAAGAATGGTAGAAATAAACAATCTGGTAGAAATAAACAATCTAAATGTGGGTGAAATAATTTATTGTCAAATGCAAGGCTTCAACCCAGCCTCAAAAGTAGAATTTTCTCACCACACCCACTTACTTATCCCTGGAACATATCATCCCCCATTTCAAAAATGTGAAGAAAAAAATTATATGTTTTCATCTCATTTTTTGGTTTCATGCCAGGTAAAAATGAAATTTAAAAAGTCGTCAATTTTTCGAAGCCACTGTTTCCCATAATTTAGCCCTTGTATCTGACTCCAACTCAGTGACCAAAATTTCAAATTCTTTTGCCCAATAAAAACCCTTATGTAATTATATATCTCATACTAAAAATATATCTCCAATTTACATGGCATCAGTTTCAACATAAGCCCTGAGTTTAGAATTTTACCCCTGTGCAATAGTGCGAAACTGTAGCATGAACCAAAGCTTCACAAGCAGTAATGATCAAGCTACATTACAATGAAGACAGATGAGAAGAAGACTGAAAAGAACAGAAGACCAACAAGAATGAAGATGGAGGGTTAAACACATTGGAGATTACCGAGAAAGAAGAACAATGTAAACATAGTCTGAAGAGAAGACTGAAGTGAACAAGATACAGTATGTGGAGAGTGGATTATAACTAAATCATCCGTGGAGTGGAGGAGTTATCACCCAAGGTATCATTCTCAAATTCTGTACATACATGTATGGACAAAAAAACACAAGCAATGTTTCAGCTAATGGACTTCCGGGTTTTACCCGGAGATCCATTGGCTGGAACTTTGCTTGTGCTTGTTATGCTTTGCAACAAATCTGCAATTATTGCTTTGGTGGAATCTCCACTCTATGGGTGATTTAGTGATAATACACTCTCCACATACTGTAGAACTACAATAAACATCAGTGAATTAATTAAATATCTACCAGTAGACTACCACTTTTCTTTCCAAAAAAGTAATCTTATTTTCTCCTTATTTGCCGAGAATGGGAAATATTCTCTGGATTTGTTGTGAAATAATTAGCAAAGAACCCCTATTACAGAATCCATTTATATGGTCAGTATTTTGATATAAAGGTTAAAAAAATTATAGTAATTTATATATTTTTTATACTTACCAATGACCCACACTTAGCTGGTGCTAACTCTTATTTATTCAGAGCCAAACACAAATTTTGCCCCCCAATCCCCAAAATTCGCATCAAAACCGAAAATTAGATATCCTAGAAGGTCCTCCATACTTTTTCTCCATTGCACATGCGCAGTGTCAAGGAGGTCTCGAAATTGGCGGCAAATGTCATTCTTACAACCAGTGCCTGGTAAGTGTTATGTACTCAGTGAGGAGGTAAGAGTTCCCAACTCATGGGAGGGCCATCCCCGTCTGGGTCAATGGTAAGTATAAAAAATGTATAAATTATTATAAATTTTTTAACATTTTTATACCGTACCAATGACCCAGACTTAGCTGAATAGTAAAAAGGTCGGAGGGCCTAGGACATAAAGGAAAATCCAATAGGCTCAATTACATAAAACAGAATTATCCCCTCAAAGAGAAAAGGAGAGATAGGCTTTACATGTATCTTTCTTAATCTTATCAAAGAAGAAAGACACAATACCATTCCGTAACTGAACACAATAACATCAATGATCTCTATTAATATCCAGTATAACCCTTTATACTAATTATTTTTAAAGGTAACCCAATAAATAAAGGAAGTCCAGAGAAATGAGACTCTTTATACTCATTAAAAGTGTCCGAGGATTGTACATTAACGCTCATTTGACACGTGACATATACAAATGCTTCACACTGAGCTACACTTTATAAATATTACATGAATGAGTAAACATTAGCTTTACACTTTAAAACCATCCCGGTACCGACTCGGAATTACTGACTCTAGGGGAGGTATTCCTTTGCTTTTCACTATAAAGCAGGTGACCTAAGGGAAACCTGCCCCCCCCCTTCCCCTTGCCCTGGGTCAAATACCCCAGAGCGAAGAGGGCAGCAGGACAGGGTCACTGCTGGAACAGAAAGCCTACATAACCATAGTTGCAACTGTTTAGTGGACGATATTCTGAGCAACTGATAACGGACCTAAACAATGCAGATCTCCAGAAATGGACTCAATATTTCTAAGATAAAAATTCGTGAAAGTGGAAGGCTGAGACCAATATGCAGCCTTCATTAAATCTGTAATAGCAACACTATTAGCATAAGCCCAAGATGTTGATAGAGCTCTTACTTCATGAGCCGAAATCTTAAGCGCAGACTGCTGAGATGAAGATAACTTTTCATAAGCAGTACGTATAGTTAATTGAATCCATCTAGCAATAGAATGGACCATAGTGTCCAAGGTTGGGCGGTTAAAACCACCCCCGGTTTTAACCGGCGGTTTTAACCGGTTTTAACCGCCCCGGTCAATACTCCCTCAAGTGGTCAATACTGGTCAATTGAAATTTTGTAAAAGACAATCAAGTAGTTTTAGTAAAAGAATGTCATATAATATTTGAAAAAACATTTTTTTTATTTATCTCAGTGGTATTTTTATATTAAAGTTGCTATTTATATGAAATATGAAAGAAATTGTATTGTATGTAAATCCTAATAAGGCTGAAAACTTAGTGGTCAATACTTGATACTGGTCTATTTAAATATTTTAAAATATTAAAAAGGTGGATAAAATTTTTAAAGTTTATGGAATAGTATTTGTGCATGTATCACAAATGTCATTTTTACAGGTAAATTACAGGTATCACACAGGTACATGTAAGTACATGACAATTAATTAAACACCTGGATGACAGATGGTCAATTAGAGATTTGATTGTTAAAACAACACCCCTTCAGTACAAGGAAAAGGGGTAATAAAAAAGTGGCTTTAATCCATTGTAATGTGATAATTTATAATTAAGGTAATAAAAACTTTTATAAGTTCTTTCATGTACTAGGTTGTCTAGACAAATTTTAGTCCAAATGCAGGAAATGGATTGTCCTCATGGATATACTCTTCATGGCTTCTTATATGTAGGGTTTCTTTATTTTTACTCAGTTTTACACTGCTATTGAAAACGTCACTCAAAGAAAATTCACTGTTCACCAAGATGAAACCTAAAGATCCCATTTGGAACTTTTACAACTTAGGTGATTCCAGTAAAACAACTGCAACATGTAAAGACTGTAATGCTGTAGTCAGTGCCAAAGTACTCAGACTGAGGGCCCACAGAGAGAAATGTCCAGCATCAGCTAGACCTGTCAAGAGACCATTTGCAGATGTTGAGCAACATGATCCAGCACCAACCAGTACACCAGAGCCTGTAGCTAAGAAGCCTAAGCAGTCAAGCATGACCACATACAGTTTTAGCACAGACCAAACCATGTCTCGACAACTTGATGAGCAGATTGCCAAGCTATTCTACGCCTGCAACCTACCTTTCAAAATAGCAGACCATCCTGTATTTAAAGAAACCATCCAGATGCTACGACCAGGTTACAACCCACCCAACCGTAAAGAGGTAGGAGGCCAACTACTTGACCAAGTCCACGACAAGATAACAACAAAAGTCAGTGCTGAATTGAAAGATAAAGAAGTTGTACTTATCCAAGATGGTTGGAGTGATATCCACAACACACCAGTCATAGCCACCAGTCTTCAGTGTGAAGGAAAGTCATTCTTCCTATCAGCAGTTGACGCCGGCACCAACAAGAAGACAGCAGCCTACTGTACTTCAGTCGCAGAAGAAGCCATCTCTACAGCAACACAACAGTTTCAGTGTTCAGTTACTGGAGTAGTAACAGACAATGAGAAGAAGATGGTTGCCATGAAGCAGAACCTACAAGACAGCAATCCAGAGCTCACAGTCTACGGTTGCTCTGCACACTGGTTAAACCTACTGGGTCAAGACATTACACCTACACAAGTCATCAACCAAGTCGTCGAGATTAACAAGTACTTCAGAAATCACCATGTACCAGGTGCACTGTTGTCCGAGATTCCAGAGTCTGTGAAACCCCAACTACCAGCAGAGACTAGATGGAACAGCCAACTAACCTGTATTGACACATATATCAGAAACCGGCCATACATGCTGATGATTATTGCCAAGAATGAAGACGTCATAGATTCAAGAATTAGAAACCTGATCCACAACGTTGGTCTCTTCAATGAAGTGAAACACCTACAACTCCAACTGCAGCCTGTGTCGATTGCACTTGACAATCTCCAGTCAGATAGTTCTACGATTGCTGATGCCTGTGAGACATGGTTAGATCTGCTGAACAACCCAGACCTACAGACATACAAAGACAAAGTACGCAATAGATTCCAGCAAGCTATGACACCAACACATTTCCTGGCCAACATTTTGCATCCACAGTACAGAGGGAAGAGTCTACTTCCAGACCAGGTGTCCAGTGCACAAGATCTTCTGTTAACTACCAAGCCAGACATCCTACCAGACCTCCTTAGCTTCATGACTGACTCACTTCAGATTCCAGCAAGTCTCCTCCACTCAACTGTAATCACCAAGACCAGACCTACTGTTTGGTGGCTGAGTCTTAGCAGATCATCATCAGTAAACAGCGACTTATGTAATCTTGCACAGAAGATATTGAAGATGCCTTCAAGTTCTGCCTCTATTGAGAGAGTCTTCTCCAACTTTGGACTTATCCAGACCAAACTTAGAAATCGACTTGGTTTACAGAAAGCAGCAAAGCTAGTGTTCTGCTACAGGTACCTTAGAGGCAAAGAAGAGATTGACTGGTGAAACCAATGATACACTGCAAGATTTTTAACCTATCACTGTTGTATTTATATGATGAATTGTAAATTTATTTGTACATTTCAAGTATGTCTTAGTATAAAAAAAAAAAAACAAAAAAAAAATATAAGAAAAAAAAAGAAAAGAAAAAAAGAAAGAAAAAAAAGACAAAAGAAAAAAAAAAAAAAAAAATATAAGAAAAAAAAAGAAAAGAAAAAAAGAAAGAAAAAAAGACAAAAGAAAATAAAAAAAAAAAAAAAAAAAAATAAAGGAAAGGAAAAGAATTAAATATATAATACTAAAAAAAACTGTAGTGGTAGCCTGTAAGCCACCTGATGAGTACCCTTGGCAGGGACGAAACAGTTTTTCCTTTTTTTGTCTTATTGTAACATAAGATTCCCCACTTATTTAATAATCATTCTCTTGTATTATCATTGATTTTGTACTATAAACTTCTTAATGAATAAAATAATACTATTTTGATATCATTTGTATGTACATGTAACCTCTTTTGTCCCTCTACAATAATAGATTTATGATTTATAAAGTTCAATTGGTCAATAATCCAATCGACCAGTATTGACCAGTATTGACCGGTTAAAACCAGTATTGACCACTGGTCTGGTCAATACTAGTATTGACCGGTTTTTTGCCAACCTTTAGTGTCCTTTCTATTAGGCATCAAAGACAAAAAGAAACGCTTACGTCCCTTTCTAATGAACTCAGACCTACGTTTATAAATACATATTGTTCTAACAGGACAGAGTAAAGGCCTACACCCGCTGGAAGACGGAAGGGACTTAACAACAATAGGTTCAGGATACTTATTAGGAGCCTGATTCTTAGCCAAAAATCCAACATTAGTAGTAAAGGTAATAGTATTACCGACACTACGATAGTGAGAATCATCCACAGATAATGCATGAAGCTCGCTAACTCTTCTAGCAGAAGAGAAGGCTAAGAGAAAAGCTGTCTTATAAGTTAAGAATTTGAAGTCCACTGTGTCAAGAGGCTCAAAAGGCACTTCTTATAGCTTAAGAAGAACCCAAGCTAAATTCCACTGAGGAATTAATCTAAGGGTTCTAGGTCTATTTATCGAAAAGTTTCTTATTAATTTAGATAAAGAGACATTAGATCCAATTATTAAGCTATCATGGTGTGCATAGGTATCAGATAACATAGACCTATAACCCTTAATAGTAACAGGCTGCAGTTTGATCTCATCAAACAAATAAACCAGAAAATTTACAATGTCAAGAATGGAGGGATCATAAATATCTACAGAGTGATCCCTACACCACCGATGAAAGACCTTCCATTTAGCAGCATAATTTAGCGAAAGGTGGTCCTCCTACAGTTAGAAATCGCATCCACTGCTCATCCTGTAAAATGTTTGCTGTGCAAGAAGGACCGCACAATGGAAATACGTGAAGGTTGAGACATTGCGAATTGTGGTGGAGAGTGCGCAATTTCCCCTGCGGCAGAAGATCCTCCCGTGGAGGAAGCTTCCGCGGCATGTCCCACAACAGACACCTGAGTAGATTTATCCACGGTCTCTGTGGTGACAGAGATGCTACCAACAGAATCTTGCACTGTGATTGTTTTATCTTGAGCAATATCTGCTGAATCAACGGCACTGGAGGATACGCATATCCTATTATCTCGTCCTACGAGATCGATAGAGCGTCTACTGCAAACGCTCCAGGATCCGGACATGGCGACACATACGTCTGCAACTGATTGTTGAGATGCGGCGCAAACAAATCTATCATTGGCCGCTCCCATTGGTAGCAAATCTGACTGAATACCTGTTTGTTGAGAGTCCATTCCGACGGCAACAGGCGACCCCTCCGTGAAAGGGAGTCTGCTAACACATTCAGACGACCCGGAATATGACGGACCGATAGGAGAACCTGATGTTCCAATACAAACAGAAGAATTCTTTCAGTTAGCTTGAACAACGGAATGGAATGAGTGCCTCCCTGATTCCGAATATACGCTACCACCATCGTATTGTCGGATAGAATTTGCATGTATGCATTCTGAATAACGTCCATCCAATGACGTAACGCAAGCCAAATTGACATCATTTCTTTGGTGTTTATGTGCTTGCTTAAAAACTGTGGATCCCAAAGACCCTGGCACCCCGAATCTGATGGGCTCAGTGTCGCTCCCCAATCTGTTTGACTGGCATCCATCATAATAGTAAAACTCGGATCCGGCAATTGCAGTGGAACTCCCTGAGTTAATCACTAAATGTCTGCCCAAGTCTGAATCTCTTGTTTCACTTGGTTTGACAAGAGGATGTCCGTATCAAGTGAATGAGTCTTCACCCTCCAATTCTGAGTCAGAAAGATTTGGAGAGGATGAGGACATAGCCGCCCCATTGGAATGAGATCTGCGGCAGCTCTGCACAGACCTATCAATCTCATGAATTCTCTCGCTGTAACCTTGTCTGAGTGAAGACAATAGCGAGCGTAACAACTGACTAACTTCGCTCTGGTTTAGGGCAGACGAACAAGATTGTTGTGCGTCTCGAAGCTCATCCCCAGGTGGGTGAACGACTTGGACGGCACCAGATCCGACTTTACTATGAAACCGAGACATCGGAGCAATAGAAGCAAATTCTGCACATCGTTCTGAACCATTAACTAGTTGCTGTACCTCTGAAGAATATCGTAAAGGTAGGCCGACGTTACCGTAGACGAATGAGCTCCGAAATAAGTCATTACCGAGTTCATTATTCGCGTGAAAGCCCAGGACGCTAAATTCAGACCGAAGCACATCGCACGGAACTGATATAAGACACCTAGGACAGCGAAACGAAGATACTTTCTGAAAGCCGGATGTACCATGACGTGAAAGTACGCATCCTTGAGATCTATGTTCCTGGCATAGTCGTTCACTCGAATGCTCGCTCTGACCGATTGAATGGACTCCATATAAAATTTTGGAGCCACAATCAGCTTGTTTATCCAGCTCAGATCTATTACTGGATGGAACGAGCTGTCTGGTTTCGGAACCAGAAAAAGATGGCTGTAGAAACCTGGAGATTCCTGGTTTTCTACGACCTCTATCGCGTTCTTCAATAAAAGAGACTGGACTTCTGATAGAAGCGAGGCTCTTTTTTGTTGATTTGACGGAAGATGAGTCCCTCTTGGACTTGGAGGTTTTCATTTGAAGGACAGTTTCAGTCCTTCCGCTATAACTCCTCAAACCCAAGGGTCCTCCATAATTAATAATTCTCCGCTGGCTCCGACTTTTTGGAAGCGGATTTAAATAGCAGAGAGTCTGAAGCTTTCTTAATCAATTGATCATAAATTGCAGAAAGCTTGCCGTCAAAGAGAAGCTCTCCGGAGACCGGAGCGACTCTGAGAGAGTTTTTCACCTTACTGTCCACTCTCGTGGACGTAGCTAGGGCTCTGTCACGTCTAACTAACTCCAGATTAGCCACTGAAAGGGCGGAGTTATATGTGGAAAAAGCAATGGCCCTCGACAGAACTCGTAAGGAAGTTTGTACATCCTGGAATTCTTGTCCCTCAAGGCGTAATGACAACGCTCTGGTAAGGTGATCTGCGTATGAAAGTGCATCTAAATTAGCTCTATTAGACGAAATTGTCGTCTCCAACGTCGTGCTTGGAACTGACGACGACGGCATGGATAATTCAAGGTCTTCAGCCTGGTCGTCTAGATGCAGAGGAACTCTCTGAATGCCCTGTCCTGCCGTTTCAAATCTATTCCTTGGATTGATGAAAGGCAGATGTAGAGCACTTGCCGGTAGGAAGGCTGACTTGCCCGTTTTGGTAGCAAGTTTACTGATAGCGTCATTCAAAAGTTCAAATGTCCGTGGAACATTTCTGGACTGAGACGGAAACTCAGGGACGGAGTCCCTAAACCGACTGAAGAATTCGGTGTCCAGTGGCACTATAAGCCTCCTATCCGACTGCGCAGCATCTTGGTCAGTAGGAACAACCTCCGGAAGGAAATGCCGGATGAACTCCACGGCAATTTTGTGTTGTTCCGAAAGAGAAAAATCCAATTCATCTGTATCCCTTTCGCCATCCTGACGGACATCTTGTTCGTCTCGGTCGTCCGCACCCGATCCAGCGGCGGAACGTACCGACCCAGCATCATCTGACAATTCCTGTTCCGAAAGAGTTTCTGCCGGCTGCTGGGATGCTGCGATGATTTGCACTATCTGTGATAGCACGTCCGTTAATGAGGCCTGAGGAGCTGCGGTCTTAAGTGATTTAGCCGCCGGAAGCTCCGTGGACGTTGACTCCTGCATACTCCTTTTATGCGAACGTCCGGATGAAGAAGTCCTCGTATCCTTGGCTACCGGATGGCGTGACCTGGTTGTCGTGGAATGTCTGGACGGCGATGCTGGCTGGGTATCGCTGGTCACGTAGCCAAGGTGCGGTCGTGTGCGCTGTCGTGAGGACGAAGAAGCCAAAAGAGCAGTCTCGCCAGACTGTCTATACACCAGAGTGTCCCGAGGAGTGGACGTATGCTCCAACTGAGGAACGTTATGTACGACAACATCCAGACTGCGATGTTGTTGTATGAGAGAGGGACCTCTCTCGCTCGCAGCCCGTGCGGAGCTGGACGAGCTAGAAACTGAACCCGAAGGCTTTCTCCGTCCTATCCTCTGTTCCGTCGTCACTGGGTGGAATGTTTATAGTGCTCGCAACACCCGAATCTCTCTCCTGGATTTGGTGAATGGTCGCGACTCCGGGCGAGCTAGCGGACGTCAACCCTACTTGGGGCCTCTTAGGCAATTGGCGTATATCCATGAGCACTTTTTCTGCTGGCTCTTCTCTTGACTGTGACAACGGAAGCGCACTTCTAGACGACATCACGGAAACATCACCCTGTTCTTGTTCATCTGAAAAAGGTGAGTGAAAAACTAGAGTGACCCAGCGGCGAGAGGACCGGCATGGTCCTCTCCCCGCTAACAACATACCGTGACACACGTGTCCGTTTGTCATCCCAATTGATACACACTGAACAAGGGTTACTGTGAGTACATTGACTACAATTAATACAGAAATCATGAGAATCTGAGGAAGATTTCCTTCCATTACAATTTGAATAATAATCTTTCATAGTGAAAAATAAACAGTCATAGTACTCGCACTAAACCTTGAAAACAAAGATACATAATAGAATAATCCATTATAATAAAACGAAAAAATAATTCAAAAAGAAAAAAAATTTTGAAAACATTTTTTCAGAAGAGCCCAAATTCCCAATGGGAACCCTGAGCCCAAATGGATCCCCAAAAAAGCCTAAGTGTGGACAAAAATTTTAAATCATTTTGAAAAATTAATGTAACACTTACGGACAATATTAATGTATCTTGCTATGAACTAAACTAGGCAGAAGACAAGAAATCACTATCAGAAGTAACTGTTGTCAACCTAAACAAAAAGTGTAAACAAACCAGAAACATGACTCCAGGCACTGGTAAAAATGGCCCGAAATCAATAACCAATTCAAACACTATCTGATGCAAGACGGAGCCTTCCCAAGAAGAAACTGCAGAACATCAGATGGCAGATGCAGACCAAAGCGCCTAAACACCCAAGGGCGAGCACGTAAACATGGGGAAAAAACAGAAAATAATTCTGTTTCCAAGCCAAAACTCCTAAGAAATTTTAGTAAAAAACATTACAAAAAATAAGCCAAAAGCATGGGAGAATAGCTAGGGGGGAATAAAGGAAAGGGAGAGAGGAAACACTGATCAAACAATGGAACATTCATAGCAAGAATGACAACAACAGGGCCATGCCTCGAAAATAGGCAACATGAAATAATTTCGTAAAATAATTATAAGTTACAGCCCTGAACATTTCTTTCCACTGTTTTTCCTCTCCTCCTATTATTTCCTCTTCATATCCACCATTTCTCTCATAATTATGTGTCTGGCATCATTTCAACTGAGATTTACAAGCACAAATATCAGTGAGGTGTTACTGGTTTGAGGGCCAAGCAAGAATGACATTTTGCGCCAATTTCAAGACCTCCTTGACACTGTGAATGCGCAGTGGAGAAAAAGCATGAAGAACCTTCTAGGACATCTAATTTTCCATTTTTGATGCAAATTTTGGGGACTGGGGGGGGGGGGGGGGGGCAAAATTTGTGTTTGGCCCTGAATAAATAAGAGTTAGCTCCAGCTACATGTAAGTCTGGGTCATTGGTACAGTGTAAAAATTCCCATTTTTGTCAGATGGGGCCTATGAGTAAGCCCTCATGTGCTTAAACGAATACACCCTCAAGACACACCCACCATACTATCGTGCCATTGTAACCAAGTACCATCCAAGATGATAACCATGTCGGGTCCAATTCCGTAATTATCATTGTCCGGTAGTTTTCTGTAAATTGCAGTACTCTCATAGAATAGAACACACTCTCTGAACACACCCACATACTGTTGAAAGCCACCCAGACTACAACCAGATGCCACCATATAAGCCAAGTTAGCGGCAACCAGGAAACAAAATGGATGACAAAAACATGTGTTACCCTAACAACATGCACTGCACATGCGCAGTGACACTAAAGGCTAAGCCACTATGCAGCCATTTTCTGGATAACTCGGCAATCAATTTGGTATTTTTTGAACAGATTCTTTGAGAAGAAATATTAGACGTATTAAGAGGAAAAATTCCCCAGAATTCTTTAAATTTGAGGAATGCTACATTACATTTTGTTGAAATGAAAGTGTCAATGACACTGTAGCTTAACTTGTCTGTGTGTTGTGTTTAATGAAAAGGATATGTTCAATGTTTATGAAAGGATTATAAAATAAGACAAGAATTGTGATAACTGGGAATATGTTAATTTCTGTTCCCGGTATGCTATGTAATTAAAAAAAATAATACGAGGTGCACACTGTACTAAAGAGCTGAGGGGTGGGTTAATGTGGACCTCACAGTTAATGTATGTGGCCCTCACAATTAACGTATGTCAACGAAAGTTACCAAGTTACAGTGAAATTATTCCAAAATGAGTCATCCTATCAAGTAACATTGAAATTCCTTCATAAAGATGGTCTTTAGACTGTGCTAAAGGTTTTCAGGTCTGTGAAGCCATGACGGTTGACCAATTGCAACTAAAAGAGGACCTCCTCATCCCGACATTATACTGAGTCATTCTTCTAAGTTACAATGAAATCCCTTCACAAATACGACCTGTAGTCTGTACTAAAGTTTTTTGGGTTTTGAGCCTGGGAAGCCATCATGGTTGAATGATCGTGACCAAAAGGGGACGTTGTCATCTGGGCATCATATGGAGTGATTCTACGAAGTTACAATCAAATCCCTTCATAAATATGACCTGTAGACTGTACATGTGCTCAAGGTTTTCGGGCTTCGGGCCCCTGAAGCTGTCACAGTTGACCAATCATGACCAAAAGGGGATGCCATCATCTAGGCATTATACGGAATCAACCTAACATGTTACAATGAAATCCTTCCATAAATATGACCTATAGACTATGCTAAAGGTTTTGGGGCTTTGGGCTCGGGCAGCCATCAAGGCTGAATGATCGCGACCAAAAGGGGACGCTCTCATCTAGACATTATTTGGAGTCATCCTACCAAGTTACAATGAAATCCCTTCATAAATATGACCTGCAGACTGTGCTAAAGGTTTTCAGGCTTCGGACTTGGGCAATCGTCACGGTTGACAGATCACGACCAAATGGGGAAGACGACTTACATAAGCTTCAGCTTTCTGTCGAATCCCTCCCCTAAGTAGTAATCTGCTTTCCTTGCTTTGTGTATACTATTGTATCTAGTGCTGTTCAGAATTTTTTGTTATCCTTTTGTTATTGTGATATGTATACACATGTCAATTATTGAATAAATACTGTTTAAACTAAATGGGGAAGTTCTCATCTAGAATCATACAGAGTCATTCTACAAAGTTACAATAAAATCTCTCCATATTAAATATTACCTGCAGACTGTGCTAAAAGTTTTAGGGTTTTGGGCTTGGGCAGCCACCACAGTTGACAGATCAAGACCAAAAGGACGTTCTCATATAGGCATTATACAGAGGCATCCTACCAAGTTTCAATAAAATCCCTTCATAAATATGACCTGTAGATTGTGCTAAAGGTTTTCAGGCTCAGGCGATCGGAACCAAAAGGGGACATTCTCATCTGGGCATCATCTGGAGTGATCCTACAAAGTTACAATGAAAAGTTTATATTTTGGGGGGTTTGGGCTTGGGAAGCCATCATGGTTGAATGATCGCGACCAAAAGGGGACGTTGTCATCTGGGCATCATATGGAGTGATTCTACGAAGTTACAATGAAAACCCTTCATAAATATGACCTGTAGACTGTGCTCAAGGTTTTCAGGCTTCGGGCCCCTGTAGCCGTCACAGGTGACTAATCAGGACCAAAAGGGGATGTCATCATCTAGGCATTACATGGAGTCAACCTGACAAGTTACAATGAAATCCTTCTATAAATACAACCTTTTGACTATGCTAGAGGTTTTTGGGCTCGGGCAGCCATCAAGGCTGAATGATCGTGACCAAAAGAGGACGTTCTCATCAAGACATTATTTGGAGTCATCCTACCAAGTTACAATGAAATCCCTTCATAAATATGACCTGTGGACTGTGCTAAAGGTTTTTGGGCTTCAGACCCCTGTAGCCATCACAGTAGCCCAATCACGTCCAAAAGGGGACGTTCTCATCTAGACATTATATGAAGACAACCTACCAAGTTACAATGAAATCCCTCCATACATATGACTTGCAGACTGTGCTAAAGGGTTTCGGGCTCGGGCAGTCGTCACGGTTGACAGATCACGACCAAATGGGGAAGTTCTCATCTAGACATCATACAGAGTCATCCTACCAGGTTACAATCAAATCCCTCCATATTAAATATGACCTGCAGACTGAGCTAAAAAATTTGGGGTTTTGGGCTTGGGCAGCCATCACGGTTGACAGATCATGTCCAAAAGGGGACGTTCTCATCTAGGCATTATACAGAGACATCCTACCAAGTTACAATAAAATCCCTTCATAAATACGACCTGTAGACTGTGCTAATGGTTTACAGGTTTTGGGCTCAGGCAGCCATACCAGTTGATAGATCGCAACCAAAAGGGGACGTTCTCATCTAGACATGACCCCCAACCTGCATATGAAATTTCGTGACCATCAGACAGTAACTATGGGGTGTAGCCTGTGCTAAAGGAAAATGTGAACAGACTCACAGCTTCACAGACTAACAGACTTCTGCACGCGTGATGGCAATAGCTTACCTTGACTTGTCAAGTTAAGCTAAAAATGGGTAAAAAAAACATGACTTTCACTTGTAATATGGCATATTTTGGTGGTCATTTTGGATCTGAAGTGTCGAAAATGATATGTGCGCTATTACATCGGTAAGACAATTCTATCTAGAAAAGATTATGTTCAGTGATTTCAGTTGGAGTAATGTGATAAAATTGACTATAGGGGGTAGAGGCAAAAAATTGCATCCATCTTGGATTTCCCATAGTATACAGCCAGGATGAGTTAACATCTGAAAATCTACTCTTGAGATGTCCCGGTACACAAATAATAGATTTGATTCGATCTGGGAAGCTGCCGGACAAAGTGCCCCAACAGTTAATGCATAAAAACCTGGTGTTTTATTGTTATATGTTATCCACATGTGTATGCATTAGTTGATTTTGAATGGTACTGTACTTGGAAACCCGATATCAAATTGCATTACTACATGGACATCAATGTGATGACCTCATCAGAATACATGTAATGATTACCTTGATCAAAATTTTAATCATATTATTATCTATGCTCCATTTTGCCAACTGATCTACCTGCCAACACTAGCATAGAAATGTATACATAAAATTCATTTGCATGAAATTAATACATATCAGTGTGTGTACATGTAAACATTTCAATATTTTTTTCAGTGGCAATATGCTGTCTACATGTTTGTATATTGGCAGAAATATTTCAAATTGTTACTATATGCAGTGATAATGACAGTCTCACTTAAGTATTTTCTGAAAATATTTGCAACACACATAGAGTCACCTACAAATTTGTTCCAACCGTGCAATAATCAATATTTATTCTATGGTTCAAATAAACCTTTTTTTTAATCACTGAAAGTGTACAAAAAAGTCTGGGGAATAAGTCGAATGATAAAATAAACAAGAGGCCCCAATCGCTCACCAGCCAAAGTGGTTCAAAGAAGTATTTGGGGTAACATTCAGTTAGATATGGTTCATCAACACTACAATGAATGAAATCACGAGAGGCAAATTTTATGGAAAAATACTAAGGGATGGATTTGAACAAACCTGAACCTAACAAGGCCCCTGCCACCCCACCCCGCCCACAGAGACCAAATATTAAGCCAGGGACTCAAATTGAACAAACATGAATCTGATCCACCTTGAGATGTCATACACCAAATATGAAAGAATTCTGAATGGTGGATCTGAAGAAGGTTTTTAAAGAAATCACCCCACATTGCACAAAGTTAATCTTTGGGCACAAACAGGGAGCCAAAATATTATCCCAGGGACCTGATTTGAACAAACGTGAATCTGACCCACCTAGAGATGTTATATACCAAATATGAAAGGATTCTGATTAGTGGATCTGAAGAAGATTTTAAAAGAAATTCCCTCATATTGTACTTAGTTAAAATTCAGGCTCCCATAGGTAGCCCAAATTAATAACCCAGCAACCAGATTTGAACAAACTTGAGTCTTACCCCCCCCAAGAGATGTTGTATATCAAATACGAAAGGATTCTGACTGGTGGATCTGAAGAAGATTTTTAAGGAAATTTCCTTATATTGCACTAAGTTAAAAATTTTGCCTTCAGTAGTGAGCCCAAATATCAACCCAGGGACTAGAACTGAACAAACTTGAATCTAACCCTCCTAGAGATGTTGTATACCAAATATGAAAGCATTCTGACTACAGCATCTAAAGAAGATTTTAAAACAAGTCTGAACCAGACCCAAACTTTTCAGTCTAAAAATTGTTGTTGTTTTCGTTTCAAAATGGAACAAAACGCATAAAAAAACGGAAACAGTTTTTTCTCTCGAATTTTGGTCCAAAACGTCCATGTCCGAATCAGACCAAAATTTTCATCCCAGGGACCCGATTTAAACAAACTTGAATCTGACCCTCCTAGAGATGATGTATACCAAATGTTAAGGGGGTGCGGTGGCGTTGCATTAACCGGTTCTCGTCAGATCACCAAAGTTAAGCAACGTCGAGCCCAGCTAATCATTGGATGGGTGACTGTCTGAACGATCAATTCGGACTCCCGCGTTGTGCCCTTGGGCAAGGCACTTAGCCCCAACTGTCCACATGGGGACATGATGACACCGTGTACTAAGGCGCACTGCACATCGATGGTACGCATGTCTTCAATCAATCTAACCATGCCTGTGTTGCAGTGCGGTGTTACGATGTTGGGGAGCTGGCAGCTGCTCGTCATTGCTCGTGGTTCTCTTCGGGTACCCCGGCTTCCTCCACCCGTAAAACTCTCACGGTCATGATTAGCCATTGCTCATAAGTATATGACCTTAAACACCAATAAATGATAAATAAATACCAAATGTTAGAGGATTCTGACTGGTGGATCTGAAGAAGAAGATTTTTAAAGAAATTTCCTCATATTGCACTAAGTTAAAATTTGGGCTCACATATGGAGCCCAAATATTTTCTGAGGAACTCAATTTGAACAAACTTGAATCTGGCTCCCCTAGAGATGATGTATACCAAATATGAAAGCATACTGACTGGTGAATTGACATATGATAAGGAACATGCACACCAAATTTGTTTCAATTTGGTCCAGTAGTTGGTGAGGAGAAGTCAATAATGTAAAGTTCATGACGGACGGCAGACGACGACGGCAAGTGATAAATTAAGCTCCCTTTGTTGAGCTGAAAACACGAAAATATGACATGATACTGTATATAATCTGAATCTACAGAATAAGTTATGGAATGATTGTAGGATCAGGGTGGCTCAGTGTTTAGACTTCCCACTAATATCAGAGAATCAAATTCAAGCACTATTTCAGCACTTTTCAAGGAATTTCATGACGATTTTCAAGGACTATCAGCAGTGTACATATTGGGCAAACGTCCATCTCATTTCATTTGCCTAAAAATAGACAACTTTTCCTGGCATAAATCAAACACTTATGACCCAATTATACTACATGCCAAATTTGGTTCAAATCGGCCCATCGGTTCTTGAAATAGATGCTACATACCAAATATGACCCATGGTACATAATTTGAACAAACTTCAATCTGAACCTCCTAAGAATACGGCATATCAAATATCAAAACATTCTGCCGGGTAGATCTGCAGATTTTAAAAAAAAATTTCTTATATTGTACTAAGTTAAAGTTTGAGTTCCCATAGGGAGCCCAAATACGACCCAGGGACTTGACTGAAACAAACTTGAATCTGCCCCCTAAGGATGCTCTAAACCAATCATCAAAAGATTCTGACTGGTGGATCTGAATAAGATTTTAAAAAATTGTTTCTCATATTGGACCGACTTAAAATTTGGGTTCCCATAGGGAGTTCATACATCAACTCAGGAACTTGATTTGAACAAATATGAATCTTCCCTCACTAAGGATGCTACTGTAGTACATACCAAATATCAATAGACTCTAACTGATGGATCTGAAGAAGATTTTTAAAGAATATTCTTCATATTACATTGGGTTAAAATTGGGGCTCCCACAGGGAAAATGAATATGACTCAAGGGACTTGATTTGCACAAACTTCAAGCTGACCTCCTAAAGAAGCAGTGGACCAAATATCAAATGGCCAGTAGATCGAAAGATTTTTAAATACATTTCGTGTTGAACCAAGTTAAAATTCAGTTTCCCAAATTTTAATCAAAGGGACCTCATTCGAACAAACCTGAATCTGCCACCTCTAAGGATGTTGTATACCAAATATCCAAAGATTCTGATTGGTAGTTTTGGTGAAGAGTTTTCAATTTTTAAAAAACATTTTGTGAGTGCTCACAGAATTGTGCAGAATTTGGACAAGTAGTTTATATGGAGATGCTGATAATGTAAAGTTGACATCAGATACACAGGGGGACAATGGATGGAAAGTGATCACTATATATCCCCTTGAGCTCTGCTCAGGTGAGCCAAACATAAGGTTAGTATCTACCACATCAGACTTTCATTTTTCTGTTCCCTCATTACTTTCTCTACGCATGTTTATGACCATCTTTTCAGATTACCCCTTGTATAGACTATTAAAAAACATTCTGAGTAACAATGCAGGGTGAACTGGCCAAAGAAAGTTACCAGGAAATCAACTGGTAATTGCCATGCAGTCGATGAAAACAAAACCTCTGTGCAACGTTAAGGTAAAGCAACCCTCCTAAACATTGGAATGACCTACATGTAGAATGACACTGAAATAACTCATTTATAGAGTATTTCTTTCACATTTACATAAAAAATATGGTTCCGTTACAAACTGAAATGGAAGGATTCTCATTAAAATACAGAACCTAACAGCAGATGTTCTTCCTTTTGGTAACTGAACTGTAAACATCAGTTTCGGTTCGATGCCTGCCAGCGGTAGCTATGTTGTGTCCTTGGGAAATGCACTTAATCCTGATGTACTGCATGGGCCCACAGTGCAGCTGTGTACTAAGGTATAATGCACATAGATGGTACACCTGTCTTCAACCAATGCTAACCTCCGCTTGTGTGGAGTTAGTACATTGGGGAGCTTGACAGTTGCTCGTTGGTTCTCTCCAGGTACTCTGGCTGCTTTCACCTGTAAAATTGTCTGACACGGGGTGACCCAGACTGTCAAAAGTCCAAGTGTGTTTGAACACAGGTAGCTACTTTATTGGTCTCAATTACATTATATTAATAACTTAATGATAACTAGTCTCATTGCTGTAATAAATAAATAAATAAATAATTACATTTGCAGTAGTTCTGTAGTATATTAACAGAATTTAGTTGAGCAGTAAAACTCCAGAATTCATGGCATCATAGCAGTAAATTCATATGAATACCTTATAGCTCACCAACATTCCTCTTTGATAGTAACTTTGGCAAACACAAGAACTGTATCAAACAGGCTCATAACATGCGACAAAGCTTACCTAAACACAACCTCTTAAAAGTAAAACACAAAAACTGATATAAACACTAAGTTAAACACGAAATTCTGAGCTAAACAGAAAACTAAACACAACTAAAAATGTCAAGAAAAATGTTTAAAATGCAGGGTATGAGGGGTTAATCATGGAACAATGATACTGAGGAACATGTATGATGAATATAAGTGCCATGGGAAAAGAAGGAGCACAGCAGCTGACCTAAACACTATGTTAAACATGAAATTCCGAGCTAACCAGAAAACTAAACACAACTAAAAATGTCAAGAAAAATGTTTAAAATGCAGGGTATGAGGGGTTAATCATGGAACAATGATACTGAGGAACATGTATGATGAATATAAGTGCCATGGGAAGGGACGGAGCACAGCAGCTGACCTAAACACTTAGTTAAACATGAAATTCTGAGCTAAACGGAAAACTAAACGCAACTAAAAATGTCAAGAAAAATGTTTAAAATGCAGGGTATGAGGGGTTAATCATGGAACAATGATATTGAAGAACATGTATGATGAATATAAATGCTATGGGAAGAGAAGGAGCACAGCAGCTGACCTAAACACTAAGTTAAACATGAAATTCCGAGCTAAACAGAAAACTAAACACAACTAAAAATGTCAAGAAAAATGTCTAAAATGTAGGGTACGAGGGGTTAAATCATGGTAAAATGATAATAATCATTATATAGCAGCATTATAAAAGCCATGATATGGAAATAGGGTGAGTAAGTGACCTAAACAGATGCTTTAACACTATTGGACATGTACGTTGACGCCGATGCCGACCGATCAAGCCATGCCATGCCATAAGCTCACACAACTAAAGTTGGTGAGCTAAAAAAGAAAACATATTCTATTTTCAATTAATAGTGTGTTTGTTGTGGAAGGTCCCAGGGTCAAATACATGTATGGGAGGTTAAGCCATCCAGTCCCATTTAGAATGGATGGTGTGAGAGGGGAAAGCAGGGGCTTCTGAGATAGGGTTTCTGCCATCGAGGGACTCCACATGTGCATAAGAGGCCCATCAGAAGGGAGAGGCCGAAAGTCGCCTGGTCACTAGGGGAGGCTAGAGCTTACAGGATAAGGTCGCCGGGTTATTGATGGGGTGAGGGGGGCGGCTGGAGATGGGAAGAATAGGGCTCTGAAGGGCTTCTGGAAAAAGAGGAAGGGCAACTGTGTCATTCTTGATCGGACTGCTGAGACAGGGCCCTCGGGTCAAATACTGGAGGCTTGGATGTCAGGTCCCCCTTGGATAGGACGGTGGGAGAGGGAACACAGGGGCATCTAAGATGGGGCTGTCGGCATCGCAGAAGCCCATGTGAGTATAAATGCAGATCAAAAGACACCTCAATGATGTCTTCATTCACAGCACTGGCATTTGGTCATCACCGAACTGCAATTGTGAGACACCCTGTGATCACTTAGTTATCATTAAAAGTTGTTGAGCAGTCCCTCGGGGAGAGACTTCGAACATCTCTTACAGATGAGCCGGCAGGGAGCTGCATGAAGAGGAACTCTTCGAACGACTTGAATGCCATCAAGCTGATGAGTAATCAAGGAGTGACCCCACCAAGTGACTCCCTGCACGACTCATTGATTCATCTGAGTTATAATGCTAAGTGGTCACTGGGTGTCCCACAATTACGGATCACTGATCATTGTTAGAGTGGGGGACAATTGGGGAGGGAGAGGGATTCTAGAAGAGGAAATGCGACTGAGCATAGGAGGTGGCCTCAACTCACAGCCCTTGTGACTATGATGCCTCAACTAACAGCCACAATGTTCACCTCTGGGGGAATTGATCAGTAGTGATTGCCTCACTCAATTATTGGACCATCATTAGTGATCAATTTTACATGACAACATGAGGGCTATGCGCTGAGGCCTCATTTCATAGCACATAGCCCTCAAAGCCAATAAGTAATCTGCTTAAACGGATTACTAATCTGTTTAAATGGATTAAGTAATCTATTTAAATGGATTACTAATCCATTTAAAAGAATTATTAATCTGTTTAAGCAGATTACTACCACAACAACAGGTGACGCTTCTACGTTTCCGTAAGTTTCTATACATATAAATTTGATGATCAATTATTTAAAAAAAAAAAAAACAACTAATTCCGATGCCATTTTGGTTAGATCATTCTCTGACTTGGTTGTTTTCATATATTCATCATTTGGAGATTTTTTTTTTATTTTATATTTAAAATGTTGATAAAAAGTTATTTTGCATAAATTTATGTTTGATGGGCAATTAATGAAAAAAATAAACATGACTCCAGTGTCATTCATTTCCATCATTTTGGGCCAATGCGATGTTTAGAAGGACCCAGGTGAAGGCCTTGCCATTTTAACAACCACTCCCCCCCCCCCCCCCCCCCCCCCCCCCCAATGGTACTAGTATGTTATTCTCCTGAAATGAAAGGCTGTATGATGATGTAGTCAAGGAGGCTCCCATCATGTACATGTAAGGGGACCCACCTAAATAATTCTTAGTAGACCACATGGCCAGTTCACATCTGTTAATATGTACTTTTTTTTACATTTTTTATTTCAGAAATTTAGATAGTTAACCGTCCCCTCTCTTTGTAACCTCTCAAAATTTCAAGCTGCAAATTTTCTCCATAGTGCAACTACAAATCAATTTAATCTGGTTAAGCACCCCCATCCCCTCCTTAGCTATGCCACTGAGTCTACATCACTGGTAATATTACAGGCAGTGAATGCTTTTGAAAGTGTCAATGAACCCTAATAAACAAACAAGTGGTGGATTCGAAATTTAACACTGCTCACCCTTCATTCATTTCATTAAACGAATATTTGTATAGTAAATTAATTCATTCCAAATGAACTGCATGGTTCTGATTATAATGGAGTCTATTATGCAGTAAATGGGTTTTCAACATTAATTTTCAAATCCACTGTCTTTAGGAAGAGTGACGGAAAATCACAGATTGTCACCCTGGGCCAACCTTGGATCCACCCCATCCCCATTCATTGTTAAATGTTTTTTGGGAGCCCGATTTCATATAGATATCTGGTTTTCATGGCTTTGATGACGTATTGTGTCACCCTTACGAGATGCAACTCGAGCAATCATCACACTCCCCACAATGACCGCCACTGTTTTTATGTAGTGTCACAGGGGATTTGATATTTAAGTTGATAACATATTCATGCATTTCTATTACCTCTTGTTATTGCTTGGTTACTGTGTATGTTGAAACCATGATGTATGAAGATTATCATCACTGATAGGAAAAGTGTTGTTGGTAGTCAATAATCATAATCATAGTCAGGTGCATAGCCAGGATGTCAAAGTTAGGGGGGGGGGGGGGTGGGCAGGTTCAGCAGGGGTAGCCACTACATTTACATTGCTAAACTACTTGGGGGCATACAGAATAGGATGTGCAATATCATCCAAATCACGTAGTACTGATATGGGGCGAGCACAACAGGGTAACACCTCCACTTGCTCAAGAGGAGAGGGGGGTGTCTCTCTCAGGAAAAAATGTGAAATTTGAGACAAAAACATGCAATTTTCTGGACTCTGAGTCTGTTTGTGTCCATAATTTATAAGTTGTGAAAGGCATCAATAATTTTATTTTATTTTCATTTTTTCTAAGGAGGGGGGGGGGGGGGGGGGGGACATGTGCCCTCCTCATCCCCAACCCCCAGGCATTTAGATGCTAATTTGAAGGGATAATAGAATAGGTAGAGGGTGACAGGCACCTGGATTAATTCAGCACACTTTAATTAATCCAGGTGCCTGTCAAATGTAGTTAGATACCTGATAAACCTGAAGCTATTTACCCTACCCGACTAACGTTTCAAGTTCTTATGTTTCGAATTAATTTTATTCAAACTAGCCCCTTTCACTAGCTCTCTGAGCTTTGTCACACACACACAATTTAGTTAAATTACATGTAAAGTTATGAAACCAATTTACAACTACAAGATAAACAAATTTATAGTTTATATACATGTAATTCATTATTGAGACACTTTTCAGAAAATCTCTGGTCAATTATTTCATTAACACATGACTACTCTTTGTTTCATTTTAATTTTTCAATTCTGCAGATATTCCACCGGGGCATTTAGATGCTTATTTGAAGGGATAATAGAATAGGTAGAGGGTGGATTAATTCAGCACACCTGAATTATGAAAAAAAACCACTAGTGTGAACTTTTCTGCAAGAATGCCTTGTCATAAAAAATGTTTGAATAATACATGTATATTACACGGTTTCATTGATCCTGGGGTGAAAGTCTGCGATAAGCGGGACGATGAAATATATCAAATGAATCATCAGGTTCTGGACCTACTGGATGTTGTAGTGTGATTTGTAGCTCTAAGAATCTGTTGTCCAAGAAAAAATGTGTTTAACCATTGGATATTTTTATACTGTACCAATGACCCAGACTTAGCTGGTGCTAATCTCCATAATTCAGGGCCAAACACAAATTTTGCCCCCCCAATCCCCAAAATTTGCATCAGAAACCGAAAAATACATGTCCTATATGGCCCTCCATACATCGACTCCTCTGCGCATGCGCAGTGTCGAGGAGGTCCCGAAATTGGCGCCAATTATCATTCTTAGTTTGGCCCTCAAAACAGTCACACTTCTCTGTTATTTGTGCTTTCAAATCTCAGTTTTTATGATGCCAGACACATATTCATGAGTGAAATGGTGGAAATAAAGAGGATACATTAGGAGGAGAGGAAAATATTTAGTGCAAGAAATGTTCAGGGCTGTAACTTAAAATTATTTTATGAAATTATTTCTAGTTGCCTTTTTTCAAGGCATAGCCCTGATGTTGTCATTCTTGCTATGAAGTACCATTGTTTGATCAGTGTTTCCTCTCTACCTTCCTTATTCCCCCCTAGCTATTCTCCCATGTTTTGGCTTAATTTTGTGTAATGTTTATTACTAAAATTTCTTGGGAGTTTTGGCTTCGTAACAGATTTATTTCTGTTTTTTCCCCATGTTTACGTCCTCACCCTAGGGGTGTTTAGGCGTTTTGGTCTGCATCTACCATCTGATGTTCTACAGTTTCTTCTGTGGAAGCCTCTGTTTTGCATCAGATAGTGTTTTAATTGGTGACTGATTTCGGGCCATGTTGTTTCAGTGCCTGGAGTCATGTTTCCGGTTTGTTGACACTTTTGCTTAGGTTGACTACAGTTACTGCTGATAGTGATTTTTTGTCTTCTGCATCTCTTATTCATAGTAAGATACATTATTATTGTCCGTAAGTGTCTCATTAATTTTTTCAAAATGAATTTAAATTTTTGTCCACACTTAGGCTTTTTTGGGATCCATTGGGCTCAGGGTTCCCTTTGGGAACTTGGGCTCTTCTGAAAAATTTTTTTTTTTTTAAATTTTTTCTTTTCAAATCATTATTTATTAATGAATATAATGGATTGTTGTATTATGTATCTTTATTTTCAAGGATTAGTGCGAGTACTTTGATTGTTTACATTTCAACTATGAATGATTATTGTTCAAATTGTAATAGGAGGAAGTCTTCCTATGATTCTCATGATCTCTGTATTAATTGTTCTCTCTGTACTCGCACTGATCTTTGTTCTGTGTGTTTCAAATGGGATGAAAAACGTTGGAAACGTGTGTCACGGTATGTTGTTCCTGGAGAAAGATCCATTCCGGTTTTTTCTCCTCAGAGTCACTCTAGTGTTTCACTCTCTTTTTCAGAGGAACAAGAACGGGGTGATGTTTCCGTGATGTCGTCCAGAAGTGTGCCTCCGTCGTCACATACAAGTGAAGAGCTAGCGGCAAAAGTGCTCATGGAGATTCATCAATTCCCTGAAAGGAACCCGAAGGGGTTGACGTCTGCTAGCTAGACCGGGGTTGCATCCATTCACCGAATGGGGCAGCACTCTGGTTCATCCGTTGCGGTCCAGCAGAGAGAGTCGGGTGTTGCGAGCACTATAAAACATCCACGTGCACACCCAGTGACGACGGAAAGGAGGATGGATCGGAGGAAGCCTGACAGTCCGGTGTTTAGCTTGTCTAGTTCGACACGGGCTGCAAGCGAGAGAGGTCCCTCTCTCAGACAACAGCATCTGGGACCAGATGTTGTAGTCCGTAGTGTTACGCAGTCGGAGCATACGTCCGCTGCACGGGATGCTCCGGTATATAGGCAGTCCGCCGAGGCTACCTATAAGGCTTCCATATCCTCTCAGCAGCACACTCGACCGCACCTTGGCTATGTGACCAGTGAATTACAGTCAGCTTCGCCGACCAGGGATTCCTCGGCGATCAGGTCACGCCATCCGGTAGCCAGGGATTCGAGGCCTTCTTCATCCGGACGTTCGCATAAAAGATGTATGTAGGATGCAACGTCCAGGGAGCTTCCGGCGGCTAAATCCAGTAAGACCGCCGCTCCCCAGGCCTCTGTAACGGATGTGCTATCACAGGTAGCAAAGTTAATCGCAGCATCCCAGCAACCGTCAGAACCTCTGTCGGAACATGAAATGTCAGAAGATGCTGGGTCGGTAGGTTCCGCCGCTGGATCCGGTGCGGACGACCGAGATTTACATGATTTACATGAGGTCCGGCAGGATGGCGAAAGGGATTCTGATGAATTAGATATTTCCCTTTCGGAACAACATAAAATAGCCATAGAATTCATCCGGTATTATCTTCCAGAAGTTGTTCCGCCAGACCAAAATGCTGCGCAGCCGGATAGGAGGGTGATAGCGCCACTGGACACCGAGTTTTTTAATCGGTTTAGGGACATTGTCCCGGAATTTCCGTCACAATCCAAGAATGTCTCTCGGATTTTTGAGTTATTGAATGACGCTATTGATAAACTTGCCAACAAGACGGGCAGGTCAGCCTTCCTACCGGCATCTGCTCTACAGCTGCCGTTTATTAATCAAAGGAACAAGTTTGATACGGCAGGTCAGGGCATCCAGAGAGTTCCTCTGTGTTTAGAAGACCAGGCTGAAGACCTTGATATATCCATGCCGTCGTCTATGTCACTTCCGTTGTCTACGATGGAAACGACGATATCGTCTAACAGAGCTAGTTTAGACGCTCTTTCCTACGCAGATCACCTTACTAGAGCGTTGTCATTACGCTTTGAAGGACCTGAATTTCAAGACGTACAAACGTCTTTAAGAGTTCTGTCCAGGGCCATAGCGTTTTCCACTTATAACTCCGCCCTTTCAGTGGCAAATCTGGAGTTAGCTCGACGTGACGCGGCCTTGGCTACTTCCACACGCGTGGACAGTAAGGTGAAAAACTCTCTTAGAGTCGCTCCGGTCTCTGGAGAGTTTCTCTTCAGTGGCAAGCTTTCTGATATATATGATAAATTAACAAAGAAAGCTTCGGACTCTCTGTTGTTTAAGTCTGCTTCCAAGAAATCGGAACCAGCAGACAGGAGTAGGCCAGGCACTTCCGGGACGAGTTCATCCAGGGGAAGTTCCTATAGAGGTTCCTATGCGTCCTCTAGGTCTTACTCTAGAGACCGGCAGAGTAGCGACTCGACTAGGGGCCGTTATGCTGGCCGAAATAACCGGTCAGACGCCCCTAGGCCGACGGGGCAAGGTGCAGGTCGCGGAGGACGTGGTTTCTCCTACCGCAAGCCTCGCGGATCCAGGAAGTGATGGTCTAGACCTCTGTCGCGTTCCGGTGGGCGGAAGACTGTCGAGTTTCTCAAGCAATTGGGAATCAATTACGGAGGACCCTTGGGTTCTAGGGGTTATTTCAGAAGGACTAAAACTGTCCTTCAAAGGCAAGCCTCCGTTAACTCGAAGTCCAAGATGGACTCAGCTTCCGTCAAATTGTCAGAAAAGAACGGCACTTCTATCAGAAGTCCAGTCTCTTTTAACGAAGAACGCGATAGAGGTCGTAGAAAACCAGGAATCTCCAGGTTTCTACAGCCATCTTTTTCTGGTTCCGAAGCCAGACGGCTCGTTCCGTCCAGTGATCGACTTAAGCTGGATAAACAAGCTGATCGTGGCTCCAAAGTTTTATATGGAGACCATTCGATCGGTCAGAGCGAGCATTCGAGTGAACGACTATGCTGCGAGCATAGACCTCAAGGATGCATACTTTCACGTCATGGTACATCCGGCGTTCAGAAAGTATCTTCGCTTCGCTGTCCTAGGTGTTGTTTATCAGTTCCGAGCGATGTGCTTTGGTCTGAATCTAGCGCCCTGGGCATTCACTCGAGTAATGAACTCGGTAATGACTCATTTCCGAGCTCATTCGTCTGCGGTAACGTCGGCTTGCCTGGACGATATTCTTCAGAGATACGGCAACGAGTTAACGCTTCAGAACGACATGCACAATCTGCTTCTATTGCTCCGACGTCTCGGTTTCATAGTAAACGAAGAGAAGTCGGATCTGGTGCCATCCAAGTCATTTACCCACCTGGGAATGAGCTTCGAGACGCACAACAATCTCGGTCGTCTGCCGTTAACCAGAGCGAAATTAGTCAGTTGTTATGCTCGCTATTGTCTTCACTCAGACAAAGTGTCAGCGAGGGAATTCATGAGACTAATAGGTCTGTGCGGAGCTGCCTCGGATCTCATTCCGATGGGGCGGCTACGCACTCGTCCTCTCCAGGTCTATCTGACTCAGAATTGGAGAGTGAAGATTCATTCGCTCGAAACGGACATACTCTTGTCAAGCCAAGTGAAACAAGAGATTCAGACTTGGGCAGACATACAGTGGTTAACTCAGGGAGTTCCACTGCAGTTGCCAGATCCGAGCTTTACGATTATGACGGATGCCAGTCAAACAGGCTGGGGCGCGACACTGAGCCCATCGGATTTGAAGTGCCAGGGTCTTTGGGATCCGCAGTTTCTGAGCAAGCACATCAACATCAAAGAGATGATGTCGATTTGGCTTGCTCTACGTCATTGGATAGACGTGATTCAGAATGCACATGTGCAAATTATGTCCGACAATACGACAGTAGTTGCGTATATTCGGAACCAAGGCGGCACTCATTCCATTCCGTTGCTCAATCTAACGGAAAGAATTCTTCTGTTTGTACTAGAACATCAGATTCTTCTCTCCGTCCGTCATATTCCGGGTCGTCTGAACGTCTTGGCAGACTCCCTTTCACGGAGGGGTCGCCTGTTGCCGTCAGAATGAACTCTCAACAAGCAAGTATTCAATCAGATTTGCTACCAATGGGAACGGCCAATGATAGATTTATTTGCGACACATCTCAACAATCAGTTGCAGACGTATGTGTCACCTTGTCCGGATCCTGGAGCGTTTGCAGTAGACGCTCTCTCGATCTCTTGGGACGGAATGATAGGATATGCGTATCCTCCAGTGCCGTTGATTCAGCAGATATTGCTCAAGATAAAACAATCGCAATGCAAGATTCTGTTGGTAGCATCTCTGTCTCCACAGAGACCGTGGATAAATCTACTCAGGTGTCTGTTGTGGGACATGCCGAGGAAGCTTCCTCAACGGGAAGATCTTCTTTCGCAAGGGAAATCGCGCATCCTCCATCACAATCCGCAAGGTCTAAACCTTCACGTATTTCCATTGTGCGGTCCTTCTTGCACGGAAAACATTTTACAGGACGAGCAGTGGACGCGATTTCTAACTGCAGGAGGACCTCCTCTTCGCTAAACTATGCTGCTAAGTGGAGGGTCTTTTGTCAGTGGTGTGAGGATCATTCAGTAGATATTTATGATCCCTCCATTCCAGACATAGCAAACTTTCTAGTATACTTGTTTGATGAGATTAATCTGCAGCCTATCACCATTAAGGGTTATAGGTCTATGCTATCTGATACATATGCACATCATGATAGCTTGAGGATTGGAACTAATGTCTCTTTATCAAAGTTAGTTAGAAATTTTTCGATAAATAGACCTAGAACCCTTAGATTAATTCCGAAGTGGAATTTGGCCTGGGTTCTTCTTAAGCTAAAAGAAGCGCCTTTTGAGCCTCTTGACACAGTTGACTTCAAATTCTTAACATATAAGACAGCTTTTCTCTTAGCTTTCTCTTCTGCTAGAAGAGTTAGTGAGCTTCATGCACTATCTGTGGAGGATTCTCACTACCGTAGTGTCGGTAATACTATTACCTTTACCACTAATGTTGGATTTTTGGCTAAGAATCAGGCTCCTAATAAGTATCCTGAACCTATTATTATTAAGGCCCTTCCATCATCTGATGGGCGTAGGCCTCTACTGTGTCCTGTTAGAGCAATACGTATTTACAGACGTAGGTCTGAGTTTATCAGAAAGGGACGTAAACGTTTCTTTCTGTCTTTGATGCCTAATAGAAAGGATATTATGGTCCATTCTATTGCTAGATGGATTCAATTAACTATTCGAACTGCTTATGAAAAATTATCTTCTTCTCAGCAGTCAGCACTCAAGATCTCAGCCCATGAAGTAAGAGCTCTTTCTACTTCTTGGGCCTATGCTAATTGTATTGCTATTACTGATCTAATGAAGGCTGCATATTGGTCTCAACCTTCCACATTCACTAATTTTTATCTCAGAAATATTGAGTCCATTTCTGGAGACCTCCATTGTTTAGGTCCGTTATCAGTTGCTCAGAATATCGTCCACTAAACAGTTGCAACTATAGTTATGTAGGCTTTCTGTTCCGGCAGTGACTCTGTCCTGCTGCCCTCTTTGCTCTGGGGTATTTGACCCAGGGCAAGGGGAAGGGGGGGGGGGGGGTGTTCCCTTAGGTCACCTGCTTTATAGTGAAAAGCAAGGGAATACCTCCCCCAGAGTCAGTAATTCTGAGTCGGTACCGGGATGGTTTTAAAGTGTAAAGATAATGTTTAATCATCCATGTAATATTTTTAAAGTGTAGCTCGGTGTGAAGCATTTGTATATGTCATGTGTCAAACGAGCGTTAATATACAATCCTCGGACACTTCAGGGCTTATATTTCGTCTAAATTTGTGAGAATCCATTTGGATTCTCGTGAAAATGGTTGCGAGAATCCATACCTACTATGAGTGTCCCAGGATCCCATGATGGCACCATGGTTGAACCACTGTTGTATACTGATAACACATGTTAACCTTTTACCCAACACACTTTTTTAATTTTTAAAACTAACTTTGATAATTTTTAAACAATAAATAATAAATAATTGATAAAATAATTAAATGAATAATATTTACCAATAAAATCTTACAAATATGGCTGTCGTTGGAACCGGCTCAATCAGCCGGTTCCAATGACAGCCATATTTGTAAGGTTTTATTGACAAAGTGTCAGGATATTTCAGGCCATGTTAGCCTTCTATTGACTAATTTGTTCCCGCTGTGTTAGTTAATGTTAAGGGTTAAATTGACTCAATATTTTTTTTCACGCGAATCCTAGCAGAGGTGCAGCGAGAATCTACATGGATTCTCGCCGGTTTTATTGCGCGAATCTTTGTGCGAATCGATTCTCGGATTCTCGTCGAAATATAAGCCCTGCACTTTTAATGAATATAAAGAGTCTCATTTCTCTGGACTTCCTTTATTTATTGGCTTACCTTTAAAAATATTAGTATAAAGGGTTATACTGGATGTTAATAGAGATCATTGATTATTATGCTCAATTACTGATCGGTGTTGTGTCTTTCTTCTTTATTATAAATAGGAAAGATACATGTAAAGCCTATCTCTTCTTTTCTCCTGGAGAGGATATTCTATTATACATAATTGAGCTTATTGGATTTTCCTTTATGTCCTAGGCCCTCCAGCCTATTTACTATTCAGCTAAGTCTGGGTCATTGGTACAGTATAAAAATGTTAAAAAATTTATAGTAATTTATATATTTTTTATACTTACCAATGACCCAGACGGGGATGGCCCTCCCAGGAGTTGGGAACTCATACCTCCCCGCTGAGTACATAACGCTTACCAGGCACTGGTTGTAAGAATGATAATTGGCGCCAATTTCGGGACCTCCTCGACACTGCGCATGCGCAGAGGAGTCGATGTATGGAGGGCCATATAGGACATGTATTTTTCGGTTTCTGATGCAAATTTTGGGGATTGGGGGGGGGGGGGGCAAAATTTGTGTTTGGCCCTGAATTATGGAGATGAGCACCAGCTAAGTCTGGGTCATTGGTAAGTATAAAAAATATATAAATTACTATAAATTTTTCAACTTTTTCATGCTTAGCTTGATGATATGGGTAAATTCCATCCCGCATTATCTACCCGTTGAAAACTCAGATCGAAGAAATGAGAAATTTCTGTATGGCTTTGTAAAAGGATAGGGAAATCGGCAAGAGAGGTTGAAAATGCGGGGGAGAGTACCTCTCAACCCTTGTATTGTGATTTTAGGTCTCCCAATCTATGTACAGATCTGACTCCCACCTCTCCAAGCTATCTTGAGAGGTAGAAATGTCTGACAAGGTTACTAATGAAATGCCTCTGGCATATTGTATGTTAGTACCCCTATTGGAAATGCTCACTCCTCTCTTCCTCTATATCAGACACTCTAGCTTCAACCCTGAAAACCAGCCCCCAAAATGTTTTGAGTTCTTTCCGTTATCTTTTAGCTTTGGTCCTTTGTGATACCTTTTGGGGTTCCTGTAGTTTTTTCTGGGCCCTTTTGCCAGCTTGGGGGTAATTATAGCACATTATGGTATTACTAATATTATCTGACTTATTTGAAGGCTTGCTTATGTATTCTACATTCTACAAGTCTATGCGTTGAAACGAGTATTGCTAACAAAACACAGCAAGTGATGTTGAGCAGATGGAAGTTCCTGATGTCTTGATCACAAGTCTGATGCGCTAACATGTGTGGCTTTATTGTTAACGTGCTGTATAAGTAAGGGAAATTTGTTTACTTAGAAATTTCCACCTCTAATATTCCATAAATTCAGATTAAATATACACAAATTATACATCAAAATGAAGGTACATGTAGTGATGTATAGAACATCACAAAAAATACATGCAATCAACTCACAGAGTTTGACAGCAGGCACCAATGGTTATTGGAAGTCTGCTGCCAGTCATATCAGAACTGATAATAATAATATTTCCGGAGAACAACTCCTGGCCAAAAGTGCTTCAGGTATCCATAACACTTTACAATGCAGTGACAGGACTGCATTTGGAGAAAGGACAACACTGTCTGCATTTTTTAATGAAGATGGATTCCATGACTGACGGACATGCGCATATCACTCGATACCACAAATTTTAATCGAAACACAATCGTGTAATTCTGATTAAATTCAAACAGGTGTCATGATACCTTACAAGTAATATGGCAACTGAGCAGTCTCCATATAATAATAGTGTGTACTATGAAAGAGATCTTTCCCATTATTTGATTTTAGATGGCATTGCATATAAAGAAGGCTTTTTTGGCCCAGAAGACCGTGACCAAAATGTAAACAAACAGACAATGAAAAACAAAGCAGAGAGCTTTTTAATTTATCCCCGCGCAGCTCCGTCAATAATTTTGATGCCCTAGCTTTGTTCTTGGATATAAGAAACACATTTGGAGACGAGTTGTTCTCCTGAAATATTATTTCGTTATAAGTTCTGGCATGAATAAGGAAGAACTGGCCACCCCTCCCCCACCAAAAAAGAGTGGTCAGTGAATGACAGTGATAGGATAGGCAACCCAACTACCGAGATAATAAGAGGAGCGTTGGAAACTTAGCATAATAAAACACATTTGTTTTGAACATTTACCAGTTTTTACACAGTATACATTCAATAATCAGACAGTGAATTTATTGTGTGTGTATTTCTGAACATTTTCTCAAAAAGCTGGTTGTTGTTTTTTTCATTTTTCACTCATTTCCACTATCATAGAAGAACTATGAAAATAACTTTGGGCCGAAACAACTCTGGGGCAAAATGACACTTGGCAACGTGTCTTTGGAGAGAGATGACCCCGGGACGAGCTTACTTGGTGGCAAACTTACTTTGAGTAATTTTGTAATGAAGTGATGAATAATAAATGGTATCTTATGCGTGTTATACTGTTGTGAAAACATGAAAATTAAGTGACACATAAACTCCTGACTGCTTGTGAATCGGTAAATCTGACTAGTTCTAAACGTCACAATATTAAAAACCAAATTAAACAAAAAAACATAGTTACACTGACAAATAGAATGCAATGAATACTGCAGAGGTCATTCTATCTGACCATCAATTTTTTTTTTTTTTTTGAGGGGGGGGGGGGGGGGGGGGGGGGGGGGGGGGTATGAAAGTACTTTTTTTTAAGTAATGGTTCTGAGTATGAAATTACATACAGGTACACCCTATTATTTGATATTTGATCAGTGAAACCGATTTTAAGTAAAAAAAAATAAATAAACAAGGACCGCTTTTTCAGGTCAACTCGACCCAAACTGGGGGCAAGTTGACTCAGAAAAATATGCGGGAGCAAGTTGATCCGTGGGAGAGTTGACACTTAACTGATTCCAGGGACCATTGCACTCAGCTCTCAGAGTCTGTGAGTTGACTTCATATATTTTTTCGGAAGCGGACTTAGAATCGATCCCTGTGGTGTTCCCACCTCGAGTATTACTACCTTGCGGTTAACCAACACCTTTATTTTTTGGTCAGTTACAAATATGATCCTCTGAATTTTAGTGGGTAAGCCCATTTTTACTAGTTTATATCTCATGCAATAGTGCTACACCGAGTCGATTGCTTTTTCTGCATCCAAGAAAAGTGCTGTTCCTATTTTGTTTTGACTCAAAGCTGTTTTCATATAATCAACCCAGTCTATATTTAAGGAATAGTGCATGGCTTGGAGTTGACTACGCCCATATAGTGCCCAGTGAGGTGGTGTAGTTCCCGCCGCAAAGCGGAGGGAACTACACCACCTCACTGGCACTATATGGGCGTAGTCAACGACAAGACATGCACTAATCCTTATATTATATCGAACACCCATCAAGAAAAACATCTGTCCGATTTGTTAATCTATTACCAAGGTAGCAGCCCTACCAACCAGCGTTATACAGAAAAAAATACCATGTAGTTTTTAAAAAACATTTTCTTCTTCCAAAACACGGCTAACTTGGATTATTGATATGAGCAGAAGACAGATTTTGAATCGGTCGGCAAGGGTAAACAAAACATTTCCCCCAAACGGAACTGTGTATTCTAGAATCGCGCAACTCGTGAATGAAAGCTAAAATTTTTGAAATTTGACAACGCAGTTTGATAATTTCCACACATTTGTCACACATATACATTACCGAATTAGTCAGTACGGGATACGACACGAAGATGGTTCAAATGAATTCCATTATTTATTCGTTTACTGCCCAAAACATATAATTGAATAGCAAAATAATATGAGCAGCGAAACAAACGATTTTTCATATCCGGACGCGTTCTCATGAAAGTTGTACCTAGGTTTGGAGCATCCTCTTCGAAACGAGATATGGATCATCTTCTCAAGGAATAAAATGAACGCCTCGGAAAATGTGAGGTCAACAATGGAAAAGCGATACATTTTTCCACAATGATGTCTTTCTGGGTCGTTTTGTGGATGTTGTGCCTCTGTGAATCGATATTTAAATCTAGCCTGATTAGCTTTATTCGCCCAGTATGAAAAGAAAACTGATACAGTAGTATGGTAAAAATAGAAAACGTGTAGTGCCTGGGTGTAGTGCCTGGTCAGTTCTGTGGATGCAAATTACACAAAATAGGGTATCATCTTTCAGCCAATCAGAATGCAAGGAAGTCACGTGAGATATAATATATATATATATATGTGTTTGATTCCCTCTTTACGACTCATATGTGCTCTTTCATTTGTTGATAAAGTTGATTGGCTCGAGATAGCTGCCGAGTCTTGTGGTGAGAATCTGCTCAAATATTTTTTTTCCAACACAGCTAAACAAGCTAATTGGGTGGTAGTTAGAAGAGTTGGTAAGGTCTTTGTTAGGTTTAGGTATCCTGACTCCTGTGGCCACGTTCCAACATTTCTGAAAGTACCCACAGGAGAGGGCCGAGAGACAGCAGTTCAGGAGTTGGGCAAGTCCAGTAGTCTACAGAAAAAGATGGTGGGAGCTGATTCAGAATTTTGTAACAGACTTCCTATTCTCCTGGGGGCAAAGATGACTTACATTTTTTGATTATACCCATGACCTCTTCTACATGTACGCTTATTGGTTTGGTTAATTCATGATCATCCCCACCAGCAATAATCGTCTGCTCCAAGCATTTATAGGAAACATCAAGACATTAATAAAAACATTAGCCACTTTGAAGCGGTTGTTTCTGTGTTTAAATTTTTAAAAAGTGTAAAGAAAATCAAAGAATGTATAAAAAAAACAATCAATGGTGATCAAGCTTCATGAAATCATAATCAGTGAATATGGATTTGTGCACTATAAAAACATTTACTTTCCCTTTTCCGACCATCAACTCATGCAGTAATTAACTCACTGTGTATCCTTCACACAGAACCTCAATACAATTACGGCCAATTAAGTTCTGACTGCATTGTTCAAACATTCTCACTAAGTATCTATACTCACCCACTTTTAGTCTGCTTGGAACAAAAAATATAAACAAGAGGCCCAGGGGGCCTTAGGTGCTCACCGAATGTTCCATACTGTTAAGACACAAATTTTATCAAAAGCTATTCTTAAGGTTCTACAGAGTAAATCTATACTCTCTGTGGAGCTAAAACATCAACAGGACTGAATGGGACAATGCTGCTGATCAAATATCAAACGATTCTGCATGATGGTTCTGAAGAAGATTTTTAAAGAATTTTCCTTGAATTGCACAAAGTAAACATTCACACCCCCATAGTGAGCCCCAATATTGATCCAAAAGACTCAATTTGAACAAACGGGAATCCAACCCATACCGAGATGCTGCATACCAAATATCTAAAGATTCTGCCCACTGGTTCTGGTGAAGAAGATTGTTAAAGATTTTTTCTTTAACTGCACTAAGTAAAAATTCACACCCCACAGTGATCCCCAATATTGAACGGGGGATTCAATTTGAACAAACTTGAATCAGACCCATACCAAGATGCTGCATACTAAATATCTAAAGATTCTGCCCACTGGTTCTGGTGAAGAAGATTGTTAAAGATTTTTTCTTAAATTGCACTAAGTAAAAATTCATGCCCCATAGTGAGCCCCAATATTGATCGAGGGACTCAATTTCAACAAACTGGAATCAGACCCATACCAAGATGCTGTATACCAAATATCAAAAGATCCTGCCCATTGGTTCTGGAGAAGATTTTTAAAATTTATTTCTTAAATTCCACTAAGTAAAAATTCAGGTCCCCACAGTGAGCCCCAAACTTGATCAAGGGACTCCATTTGAACAAACTTGAATCAGACCCATACCAAAATGCTGTATACCAAATATCAAAAGATTCAGCCCATTGGTTCTGGAGAAGAAGATTTTTAAAGAATGTTTCTTAAATTGCACTAAGTAAAAATTCATGCCCCATAGTGAGCCCCAATATTAGTTGAGGGACTCGATTTGAACAAACTTGAATCAGACCCATACCCAGATGCTGCATACCAAGTATCAAAAGATTCTGCCCACTGGTTCTGGAGAAGAAGATTTTTTAATAATTTTTCTATAATTCATATGGTGCTATCGGAGTTATGCCCCATACAGAGCCCCCAAGGGACGTGGCTATTTCATTTGAACAAACATGAATTGCCATATAGTAATGAACATCCACACGAAGTTTTGTGAAAATCGGACCAGTGGTTTCAGAGGAGAAGTCGTTTGAAAAATGTTCGCGGCGACTGACGGCAAGTGATAAGTTGAGTTCCCTTCGGTGAGCTAAAAATTCCTCATATTGAGTAAGTTATAATTCGGGCTCCCACAGGGAGCCCAAATATGGACCCAGGGACTTGGCTTTAACAAACTTGAATCTCCCCCCCCCCCCCCCCCCCTAAGGAAGCTACACACCACATATCAAAACATTCCGACTCCTGGATCTGAAGAAGAAGATTTTTTAAGAAAATTCCTCATTTCGAACTAAGTTACAATTCAAGCTCCCACAGTGAGCCCAAATAGGGACCTAGTGACATGGCTTGAACATACTTGAATCTCACCCCCCCCTAAGGATACTGCATACCAAATATCAAAACATTCCAACTGCTGGATCTGAAGAAGATTTTTAAAGAAAATTCCTCATTTTGAACTAAGTTATCATTCGTGCTCCAACAGTGAGCCCAAATATGGACCTAGGGACATGGCTTGAACAAACTTGAATCTCACTCCCCTAAGGATGCTACATACCAAATATCAAAACATTCCGACTGCTGGATCTGAAGAAGAATATTTTAAAAGAAAATTCCTCATTTTGAACTAAGTTATAATTCGGGCTACCACAGTGAGCAAATATGAACCCAGGGACTTGGCTTGAACAAACTTGAATCTCACCCCCCTAAGCATGCTGCATACCCAATATCAAAAGAATCTGCTTGCTGGATCTGGAGAAGATTTTTTAAGAAATTTGCCTGAAATGCACTAAGTTTGAATTCAAGCTTTTATAATGAGCGCAAATATGAATCCAGGGGCTGATTTGAACAAACTTGAATCAGATCCGCCCCACAATGTTGCATACCAAATATCAAATGATTCTGCCTGCTGGGTCTTGAGAAGAAGATTTTTTAAGAAATTTGCCTGAAATGCACTAAGTTTGAATTCGGGCTTCTATACTGAGCCCATATATGAATCCAGGGGGCCGATTTGAACAAACTTGAATCAGATCCACCCCACAATGTTGCATACTAAATATCAAAAGATTCTGCCTGCTGGATCTGGAGAAGAAGACTTTTTAAGAAATTTGCCTGAAATGCACTAAGTTCGAATTTGGGCTTCTATAGTGAGCCCAAATATGAATCCAGGGGGCCAATTTGAACAAACTTGAATCAGACCTATACCAAGATGCTGCATACCAAGTATCAAAAGATTCTGCCCACTGGTTCTGGAGAAGAAGATTTTTTAATAATTTTTCTATAATTCTACAATTCAGGTCCCCATTGTGAGCCCCAAACTTGATCAAGGGACTCCATTTGAACAAACTTGAATCAGACCCATACCAAGATGCTGTATACCAAATATCAAAAGATTCTGCCCATTGGTTCTGGAGAAGAAGATTTTTAAAGTATGTTTCTTAAATTGCACTAAGTAAAAATTCATGCCCCATAGTGAGCCCCAATATTAGTTGAGGGACTCGATTTGAACAAACTTGAATCAGACCCGTACCAAGATGCTGCATACTGGTTCTGGAGAAGAAGATTTTTTAATAATTTTTCTATAATTCATACAGGGCTACAGAGTTATGCCCCATACAGAACCCCCAATGGACGTGGCCATTTCATTTGAACAAACATGAATTGCCATATAGTAATGAACGTCCACATGAAGTTTCGTGAAAATCGGACCAGTGGTTTCAGAGGAGAAGTCATTTGAAAAATGTTCACGACGACGACAGACGGCAATTGATAAGTTAACCCTTTACCTAACGTAACGGCCAAAACCGGCCAGCGCTATTCTCAAAAATCGCCAATTAATTTTCATTATTTTTTTCATTTTTGGTCTCAAAAACATAGGTTATGACCCCTCGTTGGAACGAGCTCGTTCCAACGAGGGGTCATAACCTATGTTTTTGAGACAAAAAATGAAAACAAATAGTTATTCAAGAATTATTTTTGCAAGTGTCGTCTGCTTTTCAAGTTAGGTAAAGGGTTAAGCTCCCTTCGGTGAGCTAAAAATGGTCACTTATGATTAAGATCTCTCAGCCCTGGTTTGTATTAAAACACATTTTTGACAGAAAAACTTGATTTTTTAATGTCATTCGAGTGTTTTGGAGGACTGCTATATATCACGGCGCTACCCAACCGTTCCCTGGCCAAACCATCCCTACATTTTTTCGTCCAAACCTCACCCAATTTTTTTAACCGAACCATTCGCTATGTCTGATAGACATACCAATGGACAAAACCCAATGGCCAAAACCATCCACAACTATTTGACCCAAACCATCCCCAATTATTTGACCCAAACCGTCCCCAACTATTTGACACAAACCATCCCCAATTATTTGACCCAAACCATCCCCAACTATTTGACCCAAACCGTCCCAAACTATTTGACCAAAACCGTCCCCACCAATCGACACAAACTGTGTCATGTTATGATAACATCTAAAGAATTTGATGATTTATTCAAATAGATCAGCAAAAAACACAAAAACAGAGCATATTTAATTATATAATTGTCTGAAAGGTAGTTTTACAACTCTGAGAGTCCCGTCCATGTACCAGACTTTTGCATTTTTCATAGTTTCCAGCTGCTTCTCGGTGACAGACATCGGGACTAGCATTGGCTAGTCATTTGTTTTGACTGAGCCATCAAACCTCTCAGCCATTGGCTCTACATCAGAGTTTGACTATTTCTGCAATTGAATCACTTCCTCCATCAAAATACTCTCTCTGAGCATTGCTGTCTCAAATGAAACTGTCACACTACAAATGGAGCATTTCCAATTGTCTAACTGTTCTAAAACTTTATTTATTTGCCGATAAAATGCTTGTGTGATACCAGTGTTACAAACTCTATGACACACATCGCATTGTGGAGCTTGCTGGTGGGGGATAACAACTTTAGAACAATAAACACTCCCCTCATCCTCCATGCTGAATATGGCATCAGAATGAATGAAATGAAAATCAAAAGTTTCAGCAAGTTGAAAGGTGCACTTGGACGATGTGGGAATGAAATCCCTTGCAACCCGAATAACTTTATTTGCTTATGAATTCACTTTTCATTCATTCATTCAAATAGATAACAATTAATCAGATTTTTCTTGGATTGTTTGGTTTTTGCTAACAGAATCGGATATAATTTTATTCTCAAATTTATACAGTTAAGTGGTTTTATATTAAGTAAAAAAAAATAGGCCGATGAAATCGTCAGATGTGTACACACACGCGCAACTAGTAGAAAAATGTATGACGGAGGGCCATCAAGGATGCCGACATTATGTACACCATACAAGGTATGGGTACATATAGAAATGGATTGGAGGAGTGTCTAATTTGATGGATAAAGGGTTCATATCTCCGGATCAAATTATCAGATTTACATAAAAAACTATACAGCACAGCACATCAGTAACCTGAATAAATACATAAAGTAACATGACAATCGGATTGATATTTTTTGAGTTATCTCATGCTAAAGGGATTGGAGGAATTTTCAATTTGAAGGAGAAAGGGGGTTAATATCTCCGGATCAAATTATCAGATTTACACCAAAAACTATACAGCTCAGCACATCAGTAACCTGAACACAATTATAAAGTAACTTGACAATTCAAGCAATATTTTTCAAGTTATTGAATGCCAAAGGGATTGGAGAAATTTTCAATTTGAAGGATAAAAGGTTAATATCTCAGGATCAAAATAACAGATTTACAACAAAAACTATACAGCTCGGCACATCAGTAACCTGAACACAAATATAAAGTAACTTGACAATCCAAGCAATATTTTGCAAGTTATCGAATGCCAAAGGGATTGGAGGAATTTTCAATTTGAAGGATAAAGAGTTAATATCTCGGGATCAAATCATCAGATTTACACCAAAAACCGGTGTAAATCTGATGAAATTCTCATATTCCTTAAATTCAAATTAAATATACACAAATTATACATCAAAAAGAAGGTTGAAATGTATAGAACATGAAACACATATGTAATCAACTCATAGATTTGACAGCAGACACCACTGGTTCCTGGAAGTCTGCTATCATATTCGTATCAGAACTGATGAGAAAATATTATTTCGCGAGAACATCTCGTGGCCAAATGTGCTCCAGGTATACAATAACAAAGCTAGGGATTCAAAACACTTTTGAATATAGCGATAGGACTGCATTTTGGAAAAGGACAACACTGTCTGCATTTTTATTGAAGATGGTTTCCATGTTCGATGGACATGCGCAAATCACTCGATACCACAAATTTCCAGCGAAAAAACAGAATCGTAATTCTAAGAAATTTCAACAGGTGCCATGATACCTTGCACTGAATATGGCAACTGTGTAGTTTACAAATAATAAGCTATGCTGTATTAAGGCGATCTTTCTCATTATTTAATTATAAACGGCGTAGAAAATCTATGCTTTTACCGTCTGATGACGTTGACCGGAAATCGAAAGTAATTTTAATGTAAACAAAGCAGACAGTTTTGGAATTTACCCCATGCAACTCTGTCAGTGTGTTTTGAAGAATTTTGATACCTAGCTTTGTTCTTGGATAAGTGAAGCATATTAGGCCACAAGTCGTTCTCGTAAAATATTATTAAATTATCAGTTCTGGTACGAATACGATAGCAGAATTTCAGGAACCAGTGGTGCCTACGGTTGACTCTATGAGTTGATTACACATGCGTTTCGTGTTCTATACATCTCAACTTTCATTTTGAGGTATAATTTGTGTATATTTAATTTGAATTTAAGAAATATCAGAGGTGAGAATTTAAAAAATAAACACAATTCCAATACTTATAAAGCACCTTAAAGCTTTCCGTCAAATCCCTAATCTATCTTGTTTCCAACTTGTTTTCTGTTTTGTTATGACTTATGTGCTGTGTATCCTGTACTATTGTGTGTACTATTAGTGTTCATTCTTTGTTTTATGCTGCGTATGCATGTAAGTTACACAATAATATTCTTTTTTTCAATAAATACTGTTTAAACTAAGAAAGGGCAAGCGGCCCAATTCAATGTCCTGTACCACAGATACTTGGCACAAGCTATGAAATCGAAAGAAAAATTATATGATAAAAAATTATATTATTTGATAACATTTTTGAATCGATGCCGACATGCTCCCATAATGGTATATAAATATTAACAAGGTACACAACTTGCTTTTCGAAAACGATATCACTCATCTTCGTTATACACCCCCCCCCCCTCAAATTTGATTCACATAACGTATCCAGCAGTACCCAGTGTCAGTGGAAAAGTTGAATGCATAAGCATTACAACAGTGTATTACACAACCGTTGAGTGTTCTTGGGTTGCTCATGATAACTGGGAGAAGTCACAGAAAAGGCCGATAAACATGGAGTCGGACAAGATAGTGGAAAGTGGGTTACGAGAGACAATTATCCGATTTTTTATAATTCGTGGTCCCATTGACTATGGAGGGCAGATTCAAACATTAACTGTATACCTTTATCAATTACTAATCTCGGATCCACATTTATTCATTTCTGGTGATCACATTTACCGTTTATACACTTTACAGCCGTCACTTCAAATCTAATGAAGTTTTTTCATGTCCATAGATACGGCAAATTTTCCCATTGGCCTGTTTTAAATAGGAGCCAATGGGGTGTTTTGTGGGCATCTTAGCTTCCATGGCCACTGTTAGCTTCGTGAGTTTCCAAGAAAAGGTTAAAAAATGGAAAAACGGCAAATGTGATTGCTAGAAATGAATAAATGTGGATCCGAGATTAGTAATTGATAAAGGTATACAGTTATTATGTTTGAATCTGCCCTCCATAGACAGAGGGACCTCAAATTATTTATAATTATAATAAATCGGATAATTGTCGCTCGTATCCCGCTTTCCACTGTAGTCTGTACACTATCTTGTCCGACTAAATGTTTTTTGGACTTTTCTGCGACTTCTCCCAGTTATCATGAACAACCCAACAACACCCAACGGGCGTGTAAATTGTAATACACCATTTTAAAGCTTATTCATTCCCCTTTCCACTGGGTACTGCTGGATACGTTATGTGAATCAAATTGGAGAGGGGTGGAAGATGAGTGCTATCGTTTTCGAAAAGCGAGTTGTGTACCTTGTTAATATTTATATAGGCCTACCTTCATTATTTATGCCAATTATGGCCAATATGGGGGCACGTCAGTCGTCAGCATCGATTCAAAAATGCTATCAAATATCATTTTTCTTTCGATTTCACAGCTTATGACGAGTACCTGTGTCCTGTACTTGGATTTTTTTTTATTGAGGCACAAGTGTACTACTAACTAGACCCATCATGCCACTCACATATTCAAAATAGGCTTATTTGGTGTAATTCCGGTGATTAGGAGAACCCCCTCGTATTGCTGTTGATCAACATCAATCTATTTTTACAAGAAAAATTACATAACCAATACCTTCGATGATAGGTTTGCAAATAGACACTATAAGAACAAGCGTTTCAACAAGAGAGAGATTGAACACCATCCTTCTGAAAGACTGAAACTCGATTCTACAACTTCTCTTCAAGCTTCCTTTTTTCGCGTCTGTTGAACAGATGTATAATATTTCAGTGAGCGGGCAAAGTGAGAAAACTGTTTTTGAGCCGAGTGATGTCAACGAGCCTCGGTCGATTTCGTCACTTGGTTGTTCAGAAATCAGTGCTCGGTAGCTCTCGGGAATTTCCGATTGTAGTTGTTTGATCTCGGTTGTGTGACTGGAATTTCCCCTCAATAAGCCCATTATCGATTAGCCATCTTTGACGTTAATGATATGCAAGGTCAGAGGTAGCTTCGGGTAAACACTTCGATCAGACTATCTGTCAAGACTGTCGTACACGCGATAGAAACAATCAAAATGTTTCGCTTGAAACAAGAAAATGTGCATTTTCGATTTAATACTACTAAAGATAGAAAAAATAACACACTTTCAACACTTCATTTAATGGACAGGGCAAAATAATATTGATTTTTTAGTGAAAGAGTACCGCAATGAACCCCTTCCCTCAAGCGAAGGTAGACTCGCCATCATGTTTTTGTTTTGTTGACGAGTGACAAAACTGCAGATATATCACTGCAATGACACAAAAAATGTCTGCGTGAGTGAAAATGCAAACCCTGGGTATCCAAACAACCACCATATAAACATATTTTCAAACATAACACACAGATGTTCCAGTTGGAAGATGTTGGGGTGGAGGGGGCGTGGTCCCTAAAAAGTGAATGAAAATCGCCAGCTAGTAGCAGTGTCGCGTGTCTGCTAATAATATTTTGTCCATATACAGTACAAGTCAAAATGAGTTGATGAATAACCACTACCGGTATAAACTATAGATGTAATGTTTCCTTTGCTAATAACACAAAAATCGGACATAAAAACACATGTACATGTAAGTGTATTCTGTAACCTTTTTAACATGTTTTGGCTTTATACACAGAATTTAAGAGGGTTAATTGCATTGGCATTCTTATTGCATTATATTTTCCAGTGCATAGAAATTCACAATGTAATTTATAATGTCCACGAAAGAATATTATTTCAGGAAAACCATTTTTTTAGTTGACGTAGCTTTGATATGCCGAAAACCACATCCATAAGGGGCGGGAATTTACTCTACTGATACTGTTAGTTTTTTTTCTCAAACATTGGAAAAATGGATTGATAAGAATCTCCGTAATCAACACACCTCACTGCCTAACCCTTAATTAACAAATTGACTGCAACTACACATATAATTCATGAATTAGCAGGTAAAAATGTTTTTAAAAAGTTTTGTACAAGCCACATAATGTGATCTATCACTGGAACAAGATTGTTACCCCGAGGATCACATAATTCGATTTGCTTGAAGCTTTTTGTGTAAAATTGAAAAATTTAAATTTAAATTTCCAGTTTTAATGTTATCTGTGGGTAAAGGTTTAAAAAATAAAGTACAAAATATATTATACCGTTTTTTTGTGATCAGAGTACTACAATTGTAGATTATTTCAGCAAGTCAAAACTTCTTATTTTAGGACATGGGTTGGTGCACTTGCTGACATCTCCAAAAACGTTGGATAAAAGGCTTTGCAAGACTTTGGGCAATATTTAAGTTTCTCAACGTTCTTGTTTATAATCGTTTGTGTCTTTTTATATTGTTTTATTATATCCCTCCATTCTCTTGGAATTGAGTTTATTACTCCTTGGTAGACAGTAAACGGTGTCTTGATATCATATTTTGTGAAGAATTCATTATATGACAAAAAACTTTTGTTTTCATTCAATGAATCATTCACAAAATAAACACCTACCTTGCACCAGTGCTGGTTGAAAATTGTTTTGTTGTTGATTTTTATATGGTTGTTGTAAAAGATTGCTTGTGAAAAGATTTCATCCGGGGTTGTGGCGACGTAATTGTTGTGCAATTACCAAGCTTCCAGGACACTTTTCCAGAAATTATTTGTGTGGTTCCCAACTATTCGTAAACCTTCTTTGCTTAAGTACCATATTTTAAAGCTCCCAATTTTTTCAAATTGATCTAATGCAAGAGTTTTCCACTGGGCCATTACGCTCGGGTCTATAAGTTTTTTAATCCATGGTAGTTTTAAGGAGCGACAATAGCTTTTTCTGTGGGAGAATTTTAGACCACCATTTTCTATCATATTGATAATGATTTCGCGTTTAACTTTGTCGTTTTTACCGGACCACAAAAAATTGAAAAAATAGGTTTGAATTTTTTTTAACGTCTCCTCGTTTGGATCGGGAAGGACCGATAAACAATGAATTAGTATTGGTAGGGCAAGTGTTTTTATAACTACACATTTACCAATCAGAGTAATATTTCTAAAAGACCAGTCATTTAACAGTTTCTCAATGCTTTTTAACTTCTTTAAGTAATTGCATTGTGTGTAGTTTTCCTCGAATAGATTGTATTCAATACCTAATATTGTAAAAATGTTACTATGATTCCAGTTCAGTTCTTCTCTTGTTTGAATTTCTTCGTCACAACCCCGTTTCGATCCAATCCAAATAACCTGTGTCTTATCGAAATTTACTTTAAGGCCGGAACGACCGGAAAATATGTTCACCATTTCTAGTGCTCTGGTAGGGTCATCGTTTAGAAAAAGTGACGAATCGTCTGCATACTGACTAATCAGGTATTCTGAATTATTTATTGTTATGCCTTTAATGTCGGGGTTAAATTTTATCGCCGCACTCAAGATTTCTGCGCTATGAATAAACAGATAAAGGGAGAGCGGATCACCCTGTCTGACACCTCGTTGTATATTAAATCTCTCTGAACAGTTTCCATTGTTCAATACGTAGCTATAAATGTTGTTGTAGAGTGTTTTGAACCATTTAAGGATAGAGGTATCAAAATTTAAAAATCATAAAGTTTTCTCAATAAATGGCCACTCCAACGAGTCGAATGCTTTCTCGAAATCTATCAAAATCAGCAGTCCAGGTTATATCCAAATCTTCGCATTTTTTAATTAGATCAAATGTTAAACGAGTTGATTCCCCAATATATGTTCCCTTCATAAAGCCTAACTGAGTCTAAGAGATTAGTTTCGGTAGAACTGTCTTTATTCGATTAGCAATTACAGTGGAGCCTATTTTTACGTCTACGTTAATAAGTGATATTGGTCGCCAGTTTTTTTTATGTACATTTTCGATTTATTTGGCTTGGGAATACATGTTATTATGCCACCCCTTTGAGTTATGGAGAATTTTCCTGAGTCGTAACCGTAATTCAAGGAGTTGACCAAAAAATTCCCGATATCTTTCAAAAAAAAAATTGTCAAATTCTGCTGTGAAACATCCAAGCCAGGACTTTTATTGTTTTCATAATCCCCAGGGCACTGAGGCATTCATGTTCCGATACAGGACCTTCCAGTAACCGACTTTCACCCTCCTCGAGAAGGTTTAGATAGGGGTTTTGCAGATCAAAAAAAGTATCTTCATGACGAATATTGTTTTCAGGGCTTTCAATCTTCGAAGAAATTTCGTTGTTCAGAAATAATATCATTTAGGTCGATAGTTTCGGATCCATCTGATTTAATCAGTTTTGCTATCATTTTTTCAGTGTAGTGTCATTTTTCTAGATTGCAGAAATACTTAGTTGGTTTTTCGCCTTCGACCTTCCACCGAGATTTTGTTCTCAGTATAATACATTTTATCTTTTTGTCATTAATTTCTTTTAGGTCATTTTCGAGTGGAGTAATGCGGCTACTGGCAGATAGGTCTCCACTGTCTAATTTAATGTATAGTTCGTTTAGTTCGTTCTCAATTTCTTTCTTCCTTTCTTCTGTGTGTCGTTTTTTGTATGGCTTGAAAATGATATAGTTTTCCCCCTTATCATTATTTTTAGCGTCTCCCAAAACAGTTGGTCATTAATTGTGAGTTTTAATTTATCATTATTATTATTATTATTATTATTATTATTATTATTATTATTATTATTATTATTATTATTATTATTATTATTATTATTTTTATTATTATACTGGTCTATTGTTTCAGTTATAGTTAATTTTACTAAATTTATATAATCAGGGTCATATAAAAGACTGCTGTTAAATTTTCAAAATCCTTTTCCCTTTTTCTGGTTCACGAAAGAGAGGCATATACTAATCAGATTATGATCCGATCTATGTCTGATGTGTATATCTGCTTTTTTAATAAATAGCTGTAAATCCGAAGAGACTATAAAGTAGTCTAGCCGTGCCATCTTGTTTCCCGGCCCTCTCCACGTGTACCGTTTTTGATCCATATTTTCTAGTCTCCAAACATCATGTAAGTCCAATTTTTCCATTTGGTGTGGGATTTTTTCATGAGACCGCGTGTTATTCCTATGTTTGTAGTTAAAGGTATCCAGTTCATAATTTCTGGGAGCATTCCAGTCACCTCCAATTTTGGAAATGTTTTTTTTTAAAAAGTGGGTTATCCTCGTTAGGCCCGTATAAGACTGCCAGAGTGATCCTTTGGTCCTGGACATCTACAACTAAGATAACAAAATTACCCCCGGGGTCGTGTATATTCTTCCTTATGATATACGTGAATTTGTTTTTAAACAGAACAGCCGTACCTCTGCTAGAGCTTGAACACGAGCAAAAGAGTGCCTCGTACCCCGAGCCCCCCCCCCGCCCCCCCCCCCCCCATTCATTTCTCCACATTTGTTCCACATCCTTGCTCGAGTGAGTGTCTACCAAGAGAGTAAAATCGAATTTTTTCCTGCACTGTAAGAAAATGTCACGGCGTTTTAATTTATCTGATGCGAGACCCCGACAATTTAAACTTCCAATTGTTGAGTTAGCCATATTTATTTTGTGAAGGAGAAATTTCGTTTAAAGCAACATAATTCAAAAGATATTTACAGTTTGTCTCAATTACATAAAAAAACTATTATTTTTGTTTTGAATACAAGCGTATCTGAAAGTTAAAAGTTTTAATAATAAAAACAACAACAACAACAACAGTCTCTTCAGAGACATTTGGAGGTACAATTCAAGAAACTGACCGAAAATGTCTTATGCTCTGCAACAGGGAGGAGTGTTAAGGAGATGTGGTAAAAACCAGAGATATCGGATAGAAGTAATCACTAAACTAAAACTAAGTTTTCTCTTAGTTCACAGTTCAGGAACCCTCACCCGGCGCGGATAACAGACGATAATAGAAGAAGGTGCTCTTGACCGACTTCAAACTCCGTCCCCAAACACAGCCCATGACCACTCCCCCCCCCCCCCCCATCGGTTCCCTCACCTAGCGGAGAAAACAGACGACAATAGAAAAATGTATTCTTGATTAACTTCAACCTCTGTCCCCCAAAACCTATCCCACGCCCCCCCCCACCGCAACGAGCTCTACGAGCTCGTTTCAGTGTGTGTGTGTGTGTGGGGGGGGGGGGGGGGGTGGTCAGAGGCAATGTTTGCGAGACAAGAACTGAAAACAAAGTAAAATTTTCAAGGAAAGTTTTATGTATAGCGCTGGCGGAATTTGGCCTGTACGTTCAGCGACAGTCATTTTCTGATAACTCGCAACAAAGTCAGCCGACAAAATGTTTTTTATTAATAAAATCACTAAACTATGTTTACCCATTATACCCTGTGTTAAATTTCGTATTCAGCACGGATAGCAGATAACAGTAGCAAAATAAATTCATAAATGACTTCACTCTCTGTCTCAAAGACCCAACCCATGACGCCCTATTGCAACGAGCTCAACGAGCTCGTTCCAACGAGGGGTCATGATCTATGTCTCCGAGAGAAAAATAGAAAGCAAAGTAAAATTAAAATTGGATGTGGAGGTTTTGCGTATAGCGTTGACTAATTTTGGCCGTTACGTTGTCAACATACACTCTCCAATAAATCGCAGCAAAACAACTTTTTATAAATGAAATTCATTAAACTAAAATTCGTCCATTATTCGCAGCATTGGACCCCTTTTCAGCGCGGGTAGCAGACATCAATTGCAAAATGTACGTTTTACTTGGCTTTGATCTCTGTCCCAGAAACCAAAATAAAATTTGGATGGAGATTTTTGTATATTGCGCATGCCGATTTAAGTCGTTACGTTGGGCAGCAGACATTCTACAACAAATCGCAACGGAATGATTTTGTTCTGAATAAATATCACTAAACTAAGTTTGCCCATTATTCACTTCATTGAATCTCGTATTCCGCATGTATAGCAGACAGCAGTTGCAAAATAAATGGCCATTACGTTGGGCAACAGACATTCTGCAATAAATCACAATCAAACGATTTTTCTATGAATAAAAATCATTAAACTAAATTCGCCCATTATACACAGCGTTAGATCGCTTTCCCAGGTTGTATAGCAGACGACAATTGCAAAATGTATTCTTGACTGACTTCAATCTCCGTCCCCAAAACTCAAGTCATGACCCTCCTTTGAAACCCCCACACCGAGCAGATAACAGACAACAATAGAAGAATATATTCTTGACTGACTTCATTCTCTATCCCCTAAACACAACCTATGACCCCACCCGGAACGAGCTCTACGAGATTGTTTCAGTGGGGGTCAGAGGCAATGTTTCGGAGACAAAAAATGAAAACGACGTAAAATTTTCAAAGAAAGTTTATGTCTAGCGCTGGCCGAGTTTGGTATTTACTTTGAGCGACAGTCATTCTCCAATGAATAGCAACAAAGTCAGCCAACGAAACGATTTTTATGAAAAAAATCTCAGAACAAAGTTTGCCCATTATTCCCTGCATTGAATTTCGTATTCAGCGCGGATAGCAGACAACCGTTGGAAAATAAATTCATAAATGCCTTCGTTCTCTGTCTCAAAGATACAATCCATGACCCCCATTGCCATGAGCTCAACGGGCTCGTTTCAACGAGGGGTCATGAGCTACGTCTTCGAGAGAAAATTGGAAGCAAAGTCAAATTAAAATTTGATGTGGAGGTTTTGTGTATAGCGTTGCAACACACAATCTGCAATTAATCGCAACGGAACGATTTTTTGTGAATAAAAATCACTGACCTAAGTTTGCCCATTATTCACAGCAATGAATCTCGTACTCAGCATGTATAGCAGACAACAGTTGCAAAATAAATTCCTAAATGACTTTAGTCTCCGTCCCTAAGACGCAGCCCATGTCCCCCTCCCCCCCCCCCCACACACACACACTGGAAACGAGCTCAAAGAGCTCGATCCACTGAGGGACCATCATCCACGTCTCTGAGACAAAAACTGAGAGCAAAATAAAATTAAAAATTTTGTTGGAAATTTTGTGTTTTTCGTTGACTAATTACGGCCGTTACTTTGGGCAACAAAACATTCTCCAATAAATCGCAGCAAAAAGGATTTTTTATGAATAAAAATCATTGAACTAAATTCGACCCCATCATTCACAGCGTTAGATCCCTTTCTCAGCACAGATAACAGACTACACTTGCAAAATATTCTACTGACTGAGTTCAATCTCCGTCCCCAAAACACAGTCCATGACCATCTATTAGAACACTCAACCCGCGCAGATAGCAGACAATAGAAAACCATATTCTTGACTCACTTCAATCTCTGTCCCCTAAAAACAACCAATGACCCCCACCGGAACGAGCTCTACGAGTTCGTTTCAGTGGGGGGTCAGAGGCAATTTTTCCGAGACAAAAAAATGAAAACAACGTAAAATTAAAATCTGATGTGGGAATTTTGTGTATAGAGTTGACAAATTTTGGCCATTACGTTGGGCAACAGACATTCTCCAATAACTCGCAGCAAAACGATTTTTATGAATACAAATCATTAAACTGAATTCGCCAATTTTCACAGCATTAGTTCCCTTTCTGATTCTTCTCATTTGGTCAAATCTTATTTGGTCAAAACCCAATTGGTCAAATCTCAAATGGTCAAATCCCAGTTGGTCAATAACATTTTGAAAATTTTCTGAGATTTATGGAGAGGTGGAGATGTCAAATAAATAGAATAGAAAACAAATCTTAATAACTTTTCATATTTATTAACCCTTTTTCTTTATGTGTTAACTATATTCAACATTTTTATTAGAAATTTCAGAACATGATAGGTATAGGTAAAAATGAAGCAAACTTGAGAACTGTTGATGCAGTTTAGAAGAAAAAAATGAAAACAAAACTGGAGAGATATTAATTAATGAATAATCGGCGACAAATGGTCGCTAATTAGTATTTCTCTGGTTTTATTCATTTTTTGTCTTCCAAAATTTATTTCATGACCCTGTAAGAGGGTAATAAGATGCAGTTTCGACGGAAAAAAATGAATAAAACTGGAGAAATATTAAAATTTAAATAATGAGTAATAGGCGACAAATTTCATTTATTTTTTGCATGTTTTGTCTTTCAAAACATATACTCTCCCAAAAAAGAAAGTGTGCATGCTAAAAAATAACACTGAAAAAAGATATATATCATTTTCATTCATGGAAATTTTATTCAATCACAGATGAATCAATTTGTGATCAACACGAGAAATTTAATTACGCTACGACGAATACTCTTGGTGCCATGGAGAGTCAAAGACACTAATGGTCAAACACAAAAGTCACACACTCAATATCTGGTATGACCTCCGTCTGCATCGACTACTACTGTGCATCTACGCCTCATGGAAGCGAACAAGTTAGCATGGAAGTGTTGTGGGATGTTGTTCCATATTCTGATAAGCTGTCTTTGGAGTTCCACAAGCTTTGACGGTGCATGGGGAAGCCGGCGTAGCTGACGTTTCATTTCGTCCCATACGTGCTCAATGGGTGAGATATCGGGCGAATTTGCGGGCCAGGGAAGAACATCCACTTGTTGTTGCCGCAGATACTGTTGAACAACACGAGCTGCGTGGGGTCGGGCGTTGTCCTGCTGTAGAATGACGCCGGGCCGTGACGTTGCAGAAATGGGACAACAACAGGTGTAAGCACTTCATCACGATATCTGGCTGCATTGAGATTGCCATCAATAATGACCAGCTCAGTTCTGTTACGGTCAGTGATGCCACCCCACACCATGAGAGACCCCCCCCCCCCCCCATACGGTTTCGCTCCACGACACATGGATCTGCGTAGCGTTCGTTTCGACGTCTGTACACTCTCTGGCGGCCATCTGATGATGAAAGATGGAAACGACATTCATCTGGGAATAAAACACGTCGCCACCAGTGTAAGGGATGCCTGAGATGTTGTCTACACCACTGCAGTCGAGCACGACGATGACGTAACGTCAAAATCGGACGAATTGCAGGTCTTCGAGGACGTAAGCCGTATTCTCTCAGCCGGTTGATTACTGTTTGAGGATGTATCCGTCTCAGGTTAGGGATGTTCCTGGCTGTCGTCGTTGCCGTTTGTTGCCGGTTCCGGAGATGGACGACACGGATATACCGATCTTGTGCAGGGGTGGTAACTCGGGGTCTCCCGGAGCGGGGTCGGTCTCGAACGTCATCATGTTGTGCATGTCGATGAACTAGCCTGTCTAAGTGTTACGGTGGCATTTCAAATGCTGGGCAACCTCTCTGTGTGTTCTGCCAGCTCTAATCATACCCAGGGCAAGGAGACGTTGATTCATTGTCAATCTTGGCATGCTAATGTGGAGTCGTTTTAACAGCAGCGCAAGTTTGAATGTGAACGATAGGAAGGCCTTACTTTAGTGTTTAAATACCCAAGGATTCACACTGCTGCATGAATTTTCAGACTCTCCACGTGCAAAACATGCCTTTCCACAAACGTGCAGCACGTCATTTAACGTTAATTTTAACGGGGAAAGCTGTTTTTGTGTTCAATATAACTTATTCATGAACAGGTTAACACTCTTTACACGTACGAAATTATTTTATTTGGAGTTTGATCAATTTCTGCAATGCACACTTTCTTTTTTGGGCGAGTATATTTAATGATCCTAAAGGGGATAAATATAGAATAATAGGGACAATTTTCCGTTTTAGGTTTTTGTGAAAATAATGATCAAAAATGAATACTGGAGAAATAATAATTTATGAATAACTGGACACAAATGGTCACAAATTAATATTTTTCTGGTTTTATTCATTTTTTGTCTTCCAAAATTTATTTTATGACCCTATAAGAGGGTAATAAGATGCAGTTTAGAAGAAAAAAAATGAAAAAACAAAAACTGGAAAAATATTAATTAATGAATAATCGGAGACAATGGTCTTTAGTTTTATTAATTTTTTGTCTTCCAAAGTTTGGAAGAAAAAATGAATAAAACTGGAGAAATATTAATTAACGAATAATCGGAGACAAATGGTCACTAATTAATATTTCTCTGGTTTTATTAATTTTTTGTCTTCCAAAATCTATTTTATGACCCTATAAGAGGGTAATAAGATGCAGTTTGAAAGAAAAAAAAAGGAATAAAACTGGAGAAATATTGTTGTCCTTCAATAAATGCGTGCAACGTGAATACTTGACAAAAAATACTTGGGCAGGCATAAAACGTTCCGTCCACATAATGGACATAAAGTGTCTGCCAAGCATAGCTCAGAAAATGCATCAACAGCTCCAAATATTAGCATGTTTTTATCCGCACTACTTGTCAAGAGAAAGTTCTCGCCTTCTGCTGTTGTCAGCCATTCACCCTCCAAACAAATATCTGATCTTTCTTTTTGCTATGTTGGATACTTTTTATGTCTCTGTCTGTACAAACTGCTTCTAACAAAATCAAATGTTGGTAACACGGTGGCAATTTCATGTAACCGGGCATTTTGAGAGTTAATGGCATATTTCACAACTTTATCATATATTCTCGGAATAGGTTGTAATAATAATATAATAACACTTCGGCCGGCCGCTGATTTGTCGCGGTTCTCGTACACGCTAAAAACTCAAGTGTTAAAAACTACACTTGAAGTGCTGTATTTAACACTAACTAAGTGCTGAACTAGCACTTTGTTCAAGTGTAGATATCCCAGAACTTGACAGGTGTTACAATAATACCACTTGACAAGTGTAATGTCGCGACACTTAAAGAGAAACAACGCAGATGACGCGGATCAGGCTCGAACTCTCGAGTCTGATCCGCGTCATCTGCGTTGTGTCCTTTTAATTATGTACCCACCAAGCGCAAATCAAATTATGGACGATTCTGGAAGAACCACCAATGCTAAACATATGCGAAGTGCCATCCATTCAAGTTTCAGATGTCTGACGATTGTAATGTCTAAGTGCTCAAAGCATTGCACTTTGAGTGTTAAAATCAAACCCTAAGAGTTAGAATGGGTTTAACACCTTGAAAGTGTCAGTTTTATACTATATAACCAATGCTTACATTCAAATCCCCAGCTTCTTTTAACAGTTGCCATGCTTCAGCTTGTATTACTATATGTCTATACCATTTGTCAATTTCTATTTTTGTAGCTGTTATGCATATGTCTGTAGTCTATTTACAAATAAAAATATCGTTTAAACTAAAGTGTCAGTTTTAACACTTTAGTTTTTAGTGTGTATGAGAAGGCCTTGGTTACCCATGTTCTACCAACTGCCTCCCTATTCCCGCGCTTCTTCTCTCCTCCCAACACTCGGAGACGAACTGCTTGATGACATACCTTGCCCCATTCTTCCCAATCTCTCCGATTAGTATATTAACCCTCTCCTTTGAGTCGCCCCCTAACCACATGTCCTTCATTCTCCCATCCCACTTCTCCATTATACTCCCCGTGAATCGTGTTCTTTTAGACTGGTATTTTGGGCATTCTATAAGAAAGTGTTCCAGGGTCTCCACCACGCCTACGTTACACATCTGGCACTCCTTTTCACTGTTTTTCCCAATTTTTCCCCTCAGCTCCAGGGACCACGACCTCAGCTTGAACAACAGTGACCCCCCAAAGGTGCCATCAAGGTACTCTTCAAAACCAGGCTTCTCTTTATCACGCAGGCCATCCAAAAATCTCTTTGATTTGACCACCTCTCGCCAATTACGGTTACAATCCCCCATGACCCTTTCTCTGACGACCTTTTTGCCCTGGTTTGCCCCAACGTCAAGGTCCGAGATCTCCAATGAGTAGTTCTCTACTAGCTCCCTCACTTGGACCATCCACCCCGTCTTAATATTTGAGTTGAAAGTTCTCAGGAACATTACTTTACACCATCGGCTATCGGGGAGATTTACCAAATAATTAAGATAACCGAGTTTCAATAGGTCTATCCTGTCCTTCATCCTCATCCACCCAAGCTCACCCCTGATTGCTTCTAGCGCTGCGGCATTACTCGAGCCTGTTATCCATCGGCCTGCACCGTTCTGCAGGGTTTCCAAGCTCTTAACAGCTGTCTGATTTAGGGGTGCAACTTCCGTACCGTATGTTATACTTGGCAGACCCACCATTTCCCAAATGGTTTTCCCCACGAAAACCTTATTGAAACTGTTTCTCCCTATAAGTTTCATTTGGTTAAGGATTCGCTTCCCCTTCAGAATCAATTTATTTGTGTGGTTTCGATAGATGCCTCTTCCTGTGATGTTTATATTTACCCCCAGGTACTCACAGTCACTAGTCTCTCCTACACTAAGACGTCTACTGCTACCTTCCGGAAAGCATAACTCCCCCACTCTCCACCTTCGAGTGGGGTCCACTTTGCGGCCCACGGGTATAACTTTGCTCTTGCTTTCATTAAGTTCGAGTCTCCATTTGCTCCCATATTTCCCAACAATTCCCAGCATCTTTGCTAGTCCTTCTTCGCTTTCTGACACTAGCACCATATCGTCTTAAAAAAATAGCCATGGGATCTTCAAGTCACCAACTGCAACCCCCTCGTCGCTATGCAGGAGTTCATCTCCTAAACCTTTGATGTACAATGCAAAAAGAATTGGCTAAAGGATACACCCCTGTTTTAGACCTATCTCCATAGGCACACGTTTTGTTGTAATGTTTCCCAGGCTAAGTTCACTCTGTACGTCTTTATATAATGCTTTCATAATCCCAACAAACTCGCCCCCCCCCCCAAGCCCAGTGCCTCCAGCTTGCGCCACATACCATCCCTCCATACTCTATCGTATGCCTTTTTAACATCCAAAAAGGCCATGAACATCTTTTTCTTTTTTACTTTCGCGGATTCTTTCATTTGGGATAGTGTGAAAAGATGGTCGGTGACTCTCCTTCCCTTCCTGAAGCCATTCTGGATTTCTCCCAAAAAACCCTTCTCTTCAATCACCTCCTCTAAGCTCCCATACAGGACTTTACAAAAGACTTTTCCAATGTTGCTGCTGACAGAGATCCCTCGATAGTTATCCAAGACGTCTTTTTCCCCCTTTTTGTGAATAAATGTCACGTTACTCTCCCTCCACTCCTTTGGGACCTCTTGTTTTTCTATGGCTAAATTGAATAGGGCAGTTAGGCTTTCCAAGAGTTCCTCTCCCCCTTTATTGATAAACTCGTTAGGAATTTCGTCCACCCCTCCCGCTTTTCCATTCCTCAATTTTGTGATCACCCTTCGCACCTCCTCGGTTTTGATTTCGCTGCACACGAAGTCCGATAGATTTTCCTCGACCTGGTTCGGACACTCTGGTGGGTTCCCCATGCCCCATTGCTTATCGTTTACCTTTTCCCAGTGCTTGACTAGTTCTAATGCAATTTGATCTCGCTCTTCTGTAACTCTGCCATCTACTTTAATGCTCTGTGGGTTATTCCCTTTGTTACGTTTGTTCACCCATTTCCAAAATACGCTCGAACTCGACCCCCCTGTCGTTCTTATCGTCCTAATAAGACTGCTATTTCGCACTCTCCGGTTGTCGTCTTTAATCTTGTTTACTTTATTTCGTGCTTGTTGGTATTCTTCCTTTGCTACCATGGCCACATTGCTTTCCACCCCCTTAAGTTTTCTACTTCTCCTGTGTGCAGCACATTTAGCTTTTCTAACCTTTATGGCCCTTTTCAGTTCTTCGTTCACTCTGTACCCAAGTTCCGTGTTGGCACCCTAATCTTTCCTACACTTTCCTTTCCTTCCCTGCCTCCACTAGGCTCGCAACTATGGCGTCGGCCATCTTCTGGACACTGCCCCCTTTGTGTACGGCTGCAAGCTTTGGTTTCAGTTTTTCTTCGAACTTCGCCCAGTCGGCATCCTTTTTGAGTTCCCAAACCTCCTTGAAGCTTCCTTTCCTTTTCTCTAGGTTTTTGGCCCTCATCGTCACTGTAATCAAGTTGTGATCACTATCCAACTCCAATTTTCCCTCATCATCCACTTTTACCCTTAGCACCTCCCTCCATAAATTCATATCTGTGAGAATGTAGTCAATTATCGATTTTCTGTCGTTTCTCTCCCAGGTCCATTTCCCCTTACATCTAGCGTCCCTGTTCAGAATCTTCAAACCGAGCTCATTTGTGAAGTTCAACAGCTTCCTTCCATTCCTGTTGACTTTCTTGTCCCCACCCTCTATGCCTTCTTCCTTATCACCTATGTGTCTATTAAAGTCGCCCATCAGAATTATACCGAGCCCCCTGTTTTCTAGTTCAGTGATATTGGACCTTAGTGTTGAGTATATCGAGTCATTCCACTCGGGTTTACTTCCCTCCACCGCACAGTACACAATCCCAAGGGCAATACTTTTGTTTCTCAGAATGATCTTTACCCATCCAATTTCTTTTGACACCTCAGCCGAGGTGATGATATCTTCCAGATCTCTGATCAGCGACGGTTTTAAATCCTCTTTAATGTACATGCCTACCCCTCCCCCCTTTTTCTGGCCTTCCGTTCGCCCTACACCTATCCACACACACCTGCTTACTTGGTCTACCCGTTCCTCGTGTCTTACCCACGTCTCGCTTAAGCCCATGACATCAAACTCCTCTGCCTCGATCAATGTAGCAATTTCACTTACTTTCCGGTGGAGACCCTGGATGTTGCTATAACCCACTTTCAGGGTACCGAGGTTCATTGGCTTCCGCCTACTGGGCCCATTGTTTTCTGGCGCTAGTCTTGGTAAACTTATTCTGCCCCCCTCACTCTTGTTCACCTCACCTAAGTAGGTAATAAAGGCCGATTCCCAGCCACATGTACAAGATTTCGTACATGTACACGTACATCGATGTACACCTCCATAGGATTTAGTGTTAAAATCGTGTACAGGTACACGATTTGTCGTTTTTTATGGTGGCCTAGAATCGGCAAAGCCGATTCAACACCATTGGATTCTATATACAGAGTGAAAAAATGTATGAAATTTTAAGGAAAAAGAGGTGTATCGTCTGGCCCAGAATCGGCAAATAGGTTTCCCCCATAGGATTCAGTGTTAAAAATCGCGAGCAAAAGCGTGTTGCCGTTTCTGGGCCAGAGTCGAAAAGTGGTCTGCCGATTCTGGGCCATCCTGTCTGTACACGATTTTAACACCGAATCACTATGGAGGCGTACACGGAAATCCATTTGCGGATTTTACATCAGAAATCGACTCGTGTACGGTACACGGAAAAGAGGTGGCCCCGAACCGGCAAACCCACCAAAGTGGATTTTTCCAAACTTAACAGACTACTATTGGACGCTCCCATTTCTGACGTAAGTGGGGGGAATACCCATAGTGGGGGAATACCTATAGTGGATTTTTCCAAAATTTAACAGACCACTATTGGACGCTCCCATTTCTGACGTAAGTGGGGGAATACCCATAGTGGGATTTTCCAAAACTCAACAGAAAAAACTAAGTTTTTGGAAAATCCCACCATAGGTATCTCCACTTGTACAGTATAAATAGAGCTCCAACGCGCTACAAAATCATCATTGGCGAAGATCCTCCAGGATCGGCCACACGAAAAAAAGGTGAGAAGACATCTACGTGAATCCAAATGTAAAATACTAATAAATTTTATCAAAATAATCTGTATCATTACACCGAGTTACTCTGCGATGAAGCTCGTTCTGACACGTGAATATAATTATTCACGAAGGAAGCGCTGTGGATTTTATTGTTCAGTCACTGAGGGTTGAAAGGGGCTTGTTCCCATACCGTCCCTGCGCGCCTTCGGCGTGTTAAACCATTTCATTCGGATGTCAGTCTACAATCATCAGTCTGTTTTTATCAAAACTGACAAGCAGGTCGCATGTCAAAGTGACATTTACTGTATAAACACTTACTGAAACGCTATTTTGTCACGCTCGAGATGTATTACAGGTTTTTATTCAAATGGGACAATTGTCAGTTAAATGGTTTTATTTGAAAAACTATTCTATGGATGAAAGCGGAAACAGTTCAAAAGATTAACTGATGTTATATTTTTTTTTTTTTGAAAAGCGTTACATTTACTGACATGATTTATTCGAGATTATAATTATTCATGTTCTTTCTGATTTTTAACACGTTTGAAACGGACGCTATTTTAATATTTTTAACTATTTATCGAGGTTTCATTTTGTAAATGGTTTTTTCTCAACTGGTTTTAGTTATTATATTAAAGACAGAATATTTTTATTTACTTAAAACATAAAACATAAAAATAATTATACATTTAATTTTGAAAATAATAAAATAACTCACATTAGCATACTCAAAGGAACATTAACAATTAAAAACGAAAAATGTTTTTACAGATGGATTCTAGATGCCGAGATCAAATTTTAGACGAGTATGAACGTGCTAAGAAGGGCATTCAATCGGCTGACAGAAGCAGACGTCTCGGAGAGATGGATCTCAGACGCGAGACCACAAAAATATTTAAACCCGAGCGAAGCAAGAAGGAGATAGTCGAAGAATTGAGACCTATAAAAGAGAGTTCTTTGAGAATGGGTTCATTGCCCGGTAGTTTTGGAAATCAATATTCCTTTCAATCTACACCGGATTACGTTCCCACGGGAATTCAAACAGACGTGAGCGACAATGCAACTTCAATTATCACCACTGATAGCGTCAGGTCGTCTGAGGATGGTGGTAAGAGAGATCTGTTGTATGGATTTTATAAGGATTCGGACGGTAGAACTTTTGTTGGCGATACAGAAGTGGAAATAGGTGATGATGAATTAACTGTCGGCTCGAATAGGTACAAATTAACTTCTGGACTGCGCAAATTGCTCCTTCACGACAAGCCTAGTGATTACATGGAACAGGATTTCGACAATTATGGCGACATTCTGGTTCAGACCCACGCCATGAAGAGAAATAACGATGCCAGAGAGACGAGACCCAAAGCCAACAGAGGTTACAAGTGGACGAAAATAGTGAAACCCATATGGGATATGAATAAGAAGTTCGTCGAATCGGTGACTGGCAAAGGGGTGAAAACCACTTTTCTTCCGAGCGATTCTGACGCTCTGTCTCAGAGATTGAGATTGTTGATGGCTAGTAGACCGGCTGGTAACACAGGGTTAGATAATGAGATAGTTAGCATATGTGACGAATTGTTAAGACAGAAGATTTTGAATAAAAACCATTATAAAAGGCTGATGAACGAATTGAAGGATTGATGTATATATAATAAGTAGAGAGAAACAAACAAACAAACAAAAATATATAAAATAAAAAACAGTAAATTTTTACACTAGAATAATAAAAGTATTTAAACAACAAAACGATTTACCAGTGAAAAAACAAAATATATTATAAAAATAAAAAAAATATGTTGGTGATAAAGAACAGGGGATACATCAGAACTTACGTTCAAGGCAGTTTCTGGCATCGTCGATTCTATAATGCGAGCATTCACGAGCAATGCAGGTAGAAAATTCGCATCGACCGCGTTTGAGGTCGGTAAGAAGATGGCTTTGGTTGCTGGTAAGAAAGCCGCTTCCGAAGCCAGTGGTAGGATAGCTTCTGTGGCTAGCAAGAGGGCAGCCGACGCATTGATCGACAAGTTGATCAGTCCACCAGTGAAGCGAGCTGCGTTAGAGCGAATGCTGAAAAGTTGGAAAGATTTTAAGGATGCTGTGGTACCCATACAAGATTTAGCCAAAATGACAAGTGGATCCGGATTGAAGAGAACTCGCGACGGTGTAATATAAATAAATAATAATATTAAAAACTGAGTTTGAAAAACATAAAAAAATTGTGTTTGAAAGAATCTAAAATAACAAAAAAAAAAAAATAAAACAAAGATGAACATTAAAGATATGTCTTAGAACGATGCCGCGACCAAGAGGTCGAATAACGAGTTCTTTCCCAAAAGCATAAGAGGCTTGATAGTGGGAAAATCGAATTGTGGAAAGACCAATCTGTTGATGAATCTGTTGTCCCGACGCGATTGGTTGGATTACGACAGATTGTTCGTGTTTGGCAAGAGCTTGTTTCAACCCGAATACAGATTGCTTCGAGAGTGCATGGATCGTAGATTGCCCAAGGACATCATAGCCAGAATCTTTGACAGTAGGGTGGAATTCGACAAAAGTGAAGCTCCTCTTTCGACCATTTTGGACGGTGCGGTGATGGAACTGATGAAGAGAAATGCATCTTCGAACGTCGAGTGTCGATTTTATGAGAACGCTAGCGATCTTCCGGATCCTAGAGAATTGAAATCGGAAGATAAGAATCTCATGATTTTCGACGATCTGCTTTTGGAGAGACAGAACCGATGCGAATCGTATTACGTTAGGGGTCGACACAGCAACGTGGACTGTTTCTACCTGTCGCAGAATTATTTTCGATTGCCCAGACAGATGATAAGGGAGAACGCTAATTTTCTATGTCTCTTTCGCCAAGATCTCAAGAATCTCAATCACATCTACGGAGATCACGTCGCAAACGACATGAGTGTGGCGGAATTTGACAAGCGAATTTAATCACGGAAAATATCGGTGCGGATTCGACAAGTTTTATGTTTCTGATGATAATAAGATAGAGCGTGAAAATAAAAAAAAAATTTAGAAAATAATAAATCTTCAAATAATTGGTTTTGAAAAAATAAAAAAAATAAAATTAAAATATAATGTTTGAACAAGGAGAATTGTTAGAATGGATAGCCGAGAATACGGCTGCAAAACAATCCATTCAAATCGTCGTGAGTGGCGATTCAACTCGATTCGCTACGAAATTCAAACCTTCCATCAAATTGAATAGAGAGAAAAGATATGAGATGGCGTTGGTGAATCTGGAGACTTATTATTCCTTTCCCAACGTCACCGAAAAGAATAACTCGTTCAAGTATTCCGACGGAGTGGATTGGTTGGAGATTCGAATTCCCAAAGGAAGTTACGACATAGACGATTTGAACAATTACATTCAGACGTGAATGAAGACGGATGGAAAGGGAAGCAACAAGATCAGACTCACTCCCAATCCTAATACCTTACAGATGATGTTGGATTTGGAAGATAGTTTTCGAGTGGATTTCAACATGGACGATTCTATAGGCAAGATGCTGGGATTCGATCGACAGATGTATCGAGACCACGCGGCATCTGAAAATACAGTCGACATTCTCGCAGTCAATAGCATTCCGGTGAACGTGGATGTGATTGCTGGAAGCTACGTGAATGGTAGCGCTCAACTGACGATCTATTCCTTCTTTCCAAACGTGTCACCGGGTTATAAGATCGTGGAGCGACCTCGAAATTTTGTTTATCTACCAGTGATTTTAGACACGTTGTATAGTCTCAAAACCACGTTGATGGATCAAAATGGTGAACTGTTAGATCTTCACGGAGAGAGGGTGACAATACGATTTCACATAAGAGAAATATAAAAGCAAAAAAAAATATTGTGTATAATATATATAAATAACAAAAATAAATAAACGCAATATTAATTTTACAAAAATTATTCAATATAAATAATTATCATTAAAACAAGAAAACAATTGAAGAAAATATATTTAAAAAAAAAGAATTATGACAAAATACGTGACTAAAAACGTGAACATATCCACAGGACAGAGGAAGAAACTTGAGAGAGCGTTAAGAACTCGAGGCGAGGCGGTGAAATTCAAATTCACTCACGAAGATCTGACGAGAGGCGGTCAGGATTCGATCGCCTGGACCAAAAGTCAAATCAAAAGGATGGAGAAAGCGATTCATGATGGAAGAGGGTTGACGGTGAGATTGAGTCCCGCTCAATTGAGATACAATTTGAGAATGAAAGGTGGTTTCATACCGCTATTGGCAGGAATCGCTGCAAAAGCATTACCCTTCGCCGCAAAGGCACTACCCTTTCTCGGAAAGACTCTCGGCGTGGGAGCTCTCACGGGACTCGCGAGTTCGGCAGTTGAGAAATTAATGGGTGGCAGCAGACTGTTTTTGAAGAAGGGAGGAGCCGTGTGTCGCACCCACATAGACGACAGTGGTGAAGGATTATATCTACAACCCGTTAGAGGTGACAACTCTTTGAGTGGAAATGGTCTCTATCTGAAGAGTGGACGGAACGTTGAGCGACTCGGAGAGGTTTGTTGTTTGGTGAGAATTCGCCATTGAAGAATATACTGATTTTGAGTATGTTACTATAATGTAAAAAAATTATATAATTATATAAAATATAAATCATAGAAAGTATAAAATAATATATAAAATGGATAAAAAGGTGGAAAAACATTTAGACGATAATGATGAATATCACGAGATAGAGTGCGAAAAAGATGTGGAAAAATGGTTAGACGCTAAATGATGGATATCTAAGGAAAGAACTGATAAAAGAGTTAAATAAAGATTGGGATAGACGGTTGAAATTTAAAAGAATGAGACGTTTTCCACCGTCACCACTGAGATGTTTTCCACCATCGCCACTACCTTCTGAAGAGAATGGTAATGATGCGAGTGTTACCAAGAGATGCACACCATTCGTTCATAATTATGATTCGGATAAACAAATGTGTTGTTATAAAAACATAGCATATCACAAAAAAAAAGAAAAGAAGAATCGATGCTGAAATTTAAGAAAAAAGGAAACGTTATTATATTATATGGGTAATAGTGAAGAAGGAAAACAAAAAAAAAAAAAGTAATGAGATCTAAAGATGATCTCATTACTTTTTTTTTTTTTTCCTTCTTCTTCGCTAAAAAATCAATCTCTCTATTGTTTATATTTCCAAGTCCGTTATTAGCATGTTGACACTCGTGTTTTCTCCTTTTTCGAAAATGTGTTGAATGTTTATCTTTACTTTTTTGAGTTTTTTTTACATCGGTGAATGCACTCTCACCACCCGATTTGTCCACGAGTTCAAGTGAGATTTTTGGATATATGTAACTTCCATAGAACAACGTCAAATCGGCCTTGTCAAATTCTCTATCTTTAGCGATGACGATTTTCTGCAGATCGCTTTGGTACTCGTAAAACAAATCGAGCATGGCTTCATCCAATTTCAAAGACATCTTATATTTATCGTATTTATACTCTAAGTCCTTCATCTCAACCTCGTTCAATTCGATCTAAAGATTTTATGACCGAATTTCTTATTCATTTCGACTCGTTTCAATTTCAATTCACATCTTTTAGGTGTTGCTGTCATGATCGATTACTTGGATTTTTTGTTTTATGAATTCTTGCAATAATGTATATTTTAAATTTTGTATTTTAATAATTTGTTTAAAAAGTTTTTTTTTTTTTTTACTCTTTATATATATATAAAAAAAGTTTTTTTAATTTTAATTTTCTTTAATGTGAAAATTTTTTGTAAAAGTTTTTTTCTCTTTATATATATATAAATAAAAAGTTAAATTTTAACATCCTTTTTTTCTCGTATTAATTCAATTTTTTTCACGTTAAGAACATAAAATTGATTATTTTTTTTTTTGAAGGAATTAAAACATATATAAACAATTTTAAAACTTTTTAACAAATTATCATTAAATACAAAATTCGAAAAAAAAATATTCTTACAAACTCAATTTTGAGGTAAAAACAATGATCAAGTCTGAACATCTGAATTATAGTTTAGAACGTGCAATACTTCGTGTAAAATTTGTAAGAGTTCTATTTGTTTTGAACCTCATGCAAGACTTCGTGTAAAATTTGTAAGAGTTCTATTTGTTTTGAACCGTCTTCTTTTTCAATAGTTTGAATAACATTATCGATTAATTTTTTTCGCTAAACTTATTATGATTCGATTTTCTATTGCAAATCGTATCGTTTTCTTTCGAAACGCATAAAAATAAATTATGATTTTTATCGGATGTTGTTGTCATGATCGATTATTTGGTTTTTTTGGTTTTATGAATTCTTGCAATAATGTATATTTTAAATTTTGTATTTTAATAATTTGTTTAAAAAGTTTTTTTTTTTTTTTACTCTTTATATATATATATATAAAAAAAAAGTTTTTTAATTTTAATTTTCTTTAATGTGAAAATTTTTTTTTGTAAAAGTTCTTTTCTCTTTATATATATAAATAAAAAGTTAAATTTTAACATCCTTTTTTTCTCGTATTAATTCAATTTTTTTTCAGGTTAAGAACTTAAAATTATTTAATTTTTTTGAAGGAATTAAAACATATATAAACAATTTTAAAACTTTTTAACAAATTATCAAAAAAAAAAGTAATGATATCTAAAGATGATCTCATTACTTTTTTTCCTTCTTCTTCGCTAAAAATCAATCTCTCTATTGTTTATATTTCCAAGTCCATTATTAGCATGTTGACATTCGTCATTTTTCCACTTACAAAAATGTTTTGAATGTTTATTTTTACTCTTTTGAGTTTTTTTACATCGGTGAACGCACTCTCACCACCCTATTTGTCCATGAGTTCGAGTGAGATTATTGAATATATGTAAATTCCATAAAACAACAAATCGTCCTTGTCGAATTATCTGTCTTCGCCGACGATGATATTATTCAGCAGATCGCTTTGGTACTCATAAAACAAATCGAGCATGGCTTCATCCAATTTCAAACACATCTGATATTTGTTGTAGTAGCGCTGTAAGCCCTCCATCTCAACCTCGTTCAATTCAATGGGATCGTGTTGTTGTAATGTATAGATATTAAAACTGAATTTCTTATACGCTTCGTCTTGTTTCAATTTCAATTCACATCTTTTAGGTGTTGTTGTTGTCATGATCGATTATTTGGGTTTTTTTTTGTTTTATGAATTCTTGCAAATAATGTATATTTTAAATTTTGTATAGTTAAATTTTAACATCCTTTTTTTTCTCGTATTAATTCAATTTTTTTCATGTTAAGGAACATAAAAAATTGATTAATTTCATGAAAAAACATTTTTCACATTAAAGAAAAAATTTGAATTAAAAAAGAAATCTTTTTATATATATAAAGAGTAAAAAACAAAACTTTTTAACAAATTATTTTAATACAAAATTCGAAAAAAAAAAAATTCTTACAAATGGAGCAAACAGATAAAAAAATGGGAAATTTAAATGAAAAAACCATACCTCAGTTAAACGAGATTTGTAAACTATTAAAAATTCCACATTTCAGAAATCATAGAACTAAATAATAAAAAATTGAAGTCATACAGAAATATTTGCGTAACGATGGAAAGGCAAACGAAATGTCAATAGCAACGACGTCAAAAAATGCATCGGTTGTGAAAAATGAGAATCAGAAGAAAAAGATAGTAAAAGGAATCGAAATGCCGATGTCGAAAAAAACCAAAAATGTTTCGATTGTGAAAAATAAGAAGACGACTAAACGAAAAGCCGTTGAAGAACTTCAAGTTTCAAAAGAAAAGAAAAGAAAAACTAAAACGAAAACGAGTGATGCACTTCAGATTCTAGACAAATGAGATATATCGAGCGAAATTCGACAAGCAATGAACGAAGGGAAAGGAGAAGAATATCTAGCACGACTCGCCACGGAACTATTCCAATCGAAGCCCGTAGAATGGGAGAGTGTGATCAAAGGCATTTTAAAAACTTTCGCTGTGGTTCCCTCGTTGAAGAAAATCGATCCGAAATTGTTCATGGAACGGGTGAAGAAAAAAGTATTGGATTTGTTTCGCGAACACATGAATGTGGGACTAAAAATTAAGATGATACTCCATTGCGTGATGAATAAAATTGACGTGAAGTCCGGCGAGAGCATCGTGAAAAATGCATATTTCAGATCTAACGTCGAACCCGTATTTTGAGGTTCAGATTTATCGGATGTTTTCGAAAAGATGAAAGACAAGATGTTAACGTCTCTCGCAAATTATCAACATGAAGGTAGGAATTGGATGTTCGATGAGGTGTTGAAACTCAAAATTCATATAACTGAAAACGATTCGTTGAAAGGGTCTTCCTATGTGGAATTACCGTATTTCTTAGCTAAAAAAAATGCTGTGATCAACGTGAGAAATAAAGATGATCAGTGTTTGAAATGGGCAGTCACCTCTGCTTTATACCCTGTCAAAATGCACACCTATAGAGTTTCTTGTTACGAAGAGGCTTCTAAAAATCTTGATTGGACCGGAGTGACTATTCCAACAGAGTTAAAACACATCGAATGTTTCGAGGCTCAAAATCTCACCGTAGCACTGAACGTCTTGGGATACGACGATGAAAAACGAACGATCTATCCTCTCAGACAGACTTTGTATCTCGAAAGAGAAAAGACAATTATTTTATTATTGATTTCGAATGGTGACAATCGTCATTATTGTTGGGTTAAAAATCCGAGCCGTTTACTGTCGAGACAAAATAATAAACATGAACATAAGATATGTTTATGTTGCAACTGCATGAATATGTTTAAGAGCGAAAAATCATTAGCGAAACATCAGAAATATTGCAACGAAAATCAAGGTGTCACCGTCGAAATGCCCAAACCCAACACCATCGTGAAGTGTGAAAATCACAATAGAAGGTTAAAAGTACCATTCGTCGTATACGCCGATTTCGAATGTTTCACCGCAAAAATGAGTTCCTGTCAACCCAACGCTCTTCAAAGTTATGTCGAAAGATATCAAAAACACATATCTTCAGGCTATTGCATTTACGTGAAATGCGCTTTCGACTCGCAACACGACATGGGTCCCTTCACCTACACGAAACAGTGTGAAGATGACGACGTGGCTCAAAGGTTCGTGGAAGAGTTAGAATCGAAAATTCAAATGTTATACGACAAATTCAAAACTCCGGCGAAAATGATTATCAGCGAGAGCAGCAGGATGAAAATAACAGAGCCACCAAATGTCACATATGCAGACAATCGTTCGATGAGAATTCGGAGGAAAATAAGAAGGTCAGAGACCATGATCATTACACGGGTCTGTATCGCGGTCCAGCTCACAGCAAGTGTAATTTAAAATATCGAGATGCCGTTTTCTATCCGGTGATATTTCACAATCTCTCGGGTTATGACAGTCATCTGTTCGTGAAAAATCTCGGCACTTCCCACGAAGAATTAAATTGCATCGCGAACAAAGAAGAAAGATACATTTCCTTCATGAAATGGAAGCTCATGGAGAAGAAAAGAGTAATCAACGGAGAGACATTGGAAGAAAAAACGAAATCCATTCGTAGAAGCATTCGTTTCATCGACAGTTTTAAATTCATGTCGACCGCTCTGAAAAAATTAGACGATAACATGAGTAAGGATAAATTTAAAATCATGAGCGAACATTTTGGAGAACGAGTAGACGTCATGTTGAGGAAAGGAGTCTATCCTTACGATTACATGAATGATCTAAAGAGATTCGAAGACACCGCACTACCTTCGAAAGAAAATTTTTATTCGAAATTATACGAATCCGACATTTCCGATGAGAATTACGAACACGCCAAAAACGTGTGGAAATCATTCGATATGAAAACCATGAGAGATTATCACGATCTCTATCTGAAGACCGACGTTCTGCTCTTGGCAGATGTGTTCAAAAATTTTCGAGACGTCTGTTGTTGAAATTACGATCTGGATCCCGCTTGGTATTTCACTGCACCCGGTCTGGCGTGGGACGCTCTGTTGAAGACCACCGAAGTTCAATTGGAATTATTATCCGACGTGAACATGTTGCTCATGTTTGAAAGGGCTGCGAGAGGTGGCGTCTCGATGATCTCCCACAGATATTCTGAAGCTAACAATCCCTACATGAAAGAAGGTTTCGATTTGAAACGATTGAATAAATACATACAGTATTGGGATGCTAATAATCTGTACGGTTGGGCTATGAGTCATCCTTTACCGATTGGAAATTTCGAATGGGTGACGGAAGAGATGCAAAAATGGAGAGACTATCCTTGCATTTTAGAAGTTGATTTGAACTATCTGGAAGAATTACATGATCTACACAACGATTATCCGCTGGCTCCCGAACGAATGGAAACGAACGAAGGAGACGAGGAAAAACTCATTACCAATTTATTTAACAAACGTAACTACATTGTCTACAGCGAGAATTTGAAACAATACGTCGATTATGGGATGAAATTAGTCAACATACATCGCATCATTCGATTCGATGAAGAGCCTTGGATGAAAAAATACATCGATCTCAACACGAATCTCAGAATTCGAGCCGAGAACGATTTCGAAAAAGATTTCTTCAAGCTCATGAATAACTGCGTGTACGGTAAATCGATGGAAAACATCAGGAAGAGAACCGACGTTCGACTCGTCTTGTCTGAGAAAAGAGCTAAAAGATTAGTGGTGAAACCCAATTACAAACACCGAACCATATTCGATGAAAATCTAGTGGCCGTTCACATGCAAAAGATGCACCTGAAGTTCGACAAACCGTATTATCTCGGACCGATCATCTTAGATATCAGCAAGCGATTGATGTATGAGTTTCACTATGATTACGTCAAACGAAAATTTGGTGATAAAGCCAAACTACTGTTCACCAACATGGACAGTTTAGTTTACGAAATAGAGACAAAAGACGTCTACCGAGATATATCTCCGGACATGGTCGCGTGGTTCGACACGAGCAATTATCCCGTCAATCACCCGTCCAACATTCAATCGTATGACAACAAGAAGGTGTTGGGTAAATTTAAGGACGAGAGCGGCGGTAAACAAATCGTCGAATTCGTAGGCTTGAGACCTAAAATGTATGCTTATCGTCTAGAAGATGAAGAGATCAAGAAGTGCAAAGGGGTTAAAACGTGCGTAGTGAAGAAAAACATTTCTTTCCAAGAGTATAAAGATTGTCTGTTAGGAGGTGGTCCGGTGTATAAGACTATGAAATCGATTCGAAGTGAAAATCACGACTTGTATACCGAAATAGTCAACAAGATTTCGCTGACGGCCGACGACGATAAGAGATTCTTGTTAGATGATGAAATAAGCACTTTGGCACTCGGACATTGGACTTTGGATCTAATTTTAGACGATATGAATGTGGATGATTGGATTCCAGATATGATTGTGGATGATAAGATTCCAGATATGATTGTAGATGATAAGATTCCAGATATGACTGTAGATGATAAGATTCCAGATATGATTGTAGATGATAGGATTCCAGATATAAGTAAGGATGATAGAATTCCAGAAAATCAAGAGGAATTAGATGGATTCGAAATTATAGAAATCAATAGAGACATCGAGAGAATTAGTTAAAAAAGAAAAAAAGAAAAAAAAAAATAACGTAATTTTAGTGAATTATAATAAAATAAATAAATAAAAAAAAAAAAAAAAATATATATATATATATATGCATTTATGAATAAGAAAATAGAGATATCCGTAGAAGGTGTCGTCTTACCTAACGAACCCCTATCCAACATCGATCTGTCGAATGCGGCGAAGGATTTGAAAATCAAAGATTTTCTAGGCGTGTTTTCCAGAGATGCCTTGCCGAAGAGAAGACCTCGACAATCGGAATGCGGAATTTTAAATCTAGACGATTTATTGGGTGAAGGCACTCACTGGGTGGCGTGGTTCAAGAACGGGAAGAAGAATTATTATTTCAACAGCTACGGAATCTCGCCGCCGAAAGAAATAAAGAACTATTTCAACAAATCGATGGTTCGTTACAACACAGAACGAGTGCAATCACCAGATCAAGTGTTTTGTGGTCACCTCTGTCTCTACGTTCTCAAGAGATGGTCTGAAGGAGATCGGTTTCAAGACATTCTCAATGATTTACATTAGAGAAAGATTTTTTTTTTATAGTATATATAAAGATAAAAAAATTATTTTAAAAAATTTTAATCGAATAAAAACGAAAAATAAAAATAAAATAATTCATTTTTTAATAAACTGCGTTTTGAAATATATTTCTTTTAAAAAAACAAAAAATCTCAAAACAACATGCCAGTCGATAAATTTGGTAGAAGTGACGACGAAAAAGTCAACCTAAGAAAGAAGAGGAAGACATTCGAAGTCGACGATGGTTACGACGTTGCCAACTTGGACGAATGTTACGTTCGGAGATACGAACCTCGAGAGGAACCTTTGAACATGAACGATAAGAAGCTCTACAATCTTCCCGAGCTGATAGATCTTGCAGATGCTGCGACTAAAAAATACGTCGACAGGGGGAACGCCAATTTCGAACGAATCATGCTAGATAATTACGTGGATAAAACCATGAACGATGATCTCGATCTGAAATCCAAACGTTTGGTGAATGTCGCGAATCCCATAGATCCCACTGATGCCACCACCAAGAAATACGCGGACGACTCTCACGCGAGATTCAGCGAACACCTGAGAAATAGATACGTTCAGAAAACGATGCACTCGGAATTGAATGCCAATTCTAACAAGATAATGAACGTGGCCACTCCCACGAATCCCAAGGACGTGGCGACCAAACACTATGTAGATCTGGAACAGAGAAAGTCTGACAGACGAGAAATGAAATTGGATCTGAATGCGGGATTCAACAAGATATTGAATCTGTCAAAGGTCGACAACACGGATGCGGACTCAACCACGGTCAACAAGGGCTACGTAGATTCTGCCGTGATACGATCACAAGAATACCTAGAATCGCAAGTGGACGATGTCTACCTGAACAAACAATCTGGCGGAACCATGGAGGGTGGTATCGACATGAACAGTGAGAATTTATTCGGACTCAGTCACGATCCCGAATTCGATTCCAGCGCAGTCAGCAGGAAGTACGTAGACGACAACTCGGTCTGGAGGAAGGGCGACATCATGGAAGGTAAACTAGACATGGGTGGACACGCGCTCACGAATCTACTGGATCCCGTGAACATGACGGATGCCTGCACCCTGATTTCGGTGGTGGAGAAAGTCAAATATGCTAGCCAATTGATCACCGTATGGGCCGAGGAGGCGGGCACCTTAGATGAGGGAAAAGCTGAGTGGTCTTTCAGAAATGGAGGTAGCGGATCGAAACATGGTCAGGTGGGATATCCCATGCCGCTAGGAGGTGAAATCCTTTGAATGAGTCTGGCTTCCTCAGATTTGAATAACAGAGCGGTCATCAATCTCATGGTGAATGGAGTAGAGAGCGATAAGAGATACAGCGTCGAAAAGACTGAGAATCAACTCGCGTATGTTAGCACGTTTGGCACGCCTCTCAAAGTGAATGCCGGAGACAGGATTAATTTCGTTACGAAAACCAATAATCCCGAAGCCGCCACTTCCGTGGTGAGTCTACTGATCGAACTAGTTCCTTTGAACAAACAGTGAACGCGTGGAAAATAATGAATTAAAAAAAAATAATGTGTGATTTATTAAAAACAAAAAAAAAAGTAATGAGATTTAGAAAGATGTTCAATCTCTCTAGATCACATTACTTTACTTATTTTTTTTTTTTGTTTTTTTTTTGTTTTTAATAATTACTCATTACTTTTTTATTTTTTTTTTTGTTTTTATTTTTTTTCACACTCATCTCTCATCAAATGATCAACATCTTATTTCCATCCGATTCGAATTGCAATTCTCTGTCCGACAGGACCAGGGTGAAGGCTTCGATTTTTCTCGGCACGTTCCTATCGAATTGCATCTTGATCTGAATGTCTAAGACGCTACTCTTGAGTCGTTCACTCTGTTTACTGATGTCGAATACGAACATGGGATACATCGACTTGTATTCGCCGGGAGACATGTTGGGGTTGCTCATCAATTCGTCTAGACCGTGATACTTCTTTCTAAAATCAGCTGCGTCACCGTATAGTCTGCAGAAATTGTTCTTGTCGAACGACGCGCTGTAATCGATTGCTGGGTATCTCATGGCATTCAGAAACACTTGCATGTTTCTCAAATGGCAGTGATCGAACAGCGACGCATTCTTTTCCTGAGACCCGTCCCTATCGGTCTGAAACGCAACCACGATGAAACGCGGTCTCTCGGAAGCGGATTTCACCGTCAATCTCCAATCGAAGTGATTCGTGGAGAGAGGAATGCTAGCCGGGTCGCACTGTCTCATTCTAAATCCCACGGGTAATTTACTCTTAGATTCTATGATCTTGTAGAGACGCGCTTTTTCCACGATCAAAGGCTCCATGTGTGGAACGAACCACGATATCTTGTGTAGAGTTATCTTACCCACATTGGTCGCAGTGAGTCTCACTATTGCGTCGTCGTCTCCTTTTCAAATCAATGTCAGATTGTGTTTGAATCCGTACATGATCTTGTTGTAATCGTCCGCAAATCCGAAGATGTGTTTCAAAGGTATCCTGAACGAAAACGTTCCTTTAGGTCTGGACGTCTTGACGACGTAGTCGAATATCAAGGCGGCGCCGGCGCTAGCAGGGCCGACGGTGTCTTTCACCCACAACTGATTAAGTCCTCTGGATTTCGAAAAATCATCAGGATACGTCATGAGTCCGAACATCGTGGTGGCCTGACCGGGATGAAACACAGATTCTATCTCTTGTCCGGATAGCATGTATTTTATATTACTGAATAGATGCATGATGCCATTATTGGCTAGAGTAACCGTGTCGTCGTTGGCGTAGTCGCTCCCATCTTCCTTGGTGAGACGTCCCTGCACCACTATGTAACTCTCACTAGGATGTATGAATAGATCTTGAGTTTCGACGTTGATTCTTATCTCTCCCGCATTGTTCAAACTAGTTCTGGTTACCGGTTCGTATTCGTGAACTTCATATTCTTGAATACTTTCATCTTTCACTATGCTTTGTGCTATATCTAGTATATTTGTCATTTTTAAAGGATTTTTGGGGGTTTTTTGTTTATTAATTAGCTTGCTTTTTTTTTATCTAAAAAATAGTTTTTAATTATTTTTTTTATTATTATTTTTCTCTCTTATATATATGTGTGTGTAAACAAGAAAATGTTAAAGAGAGTAAATAAAAGAAATTTGTTTTCTTTATCAAAACTTTGTCTTCTGTAATTGTTGTTCGTAAAACTTTCCGATGATCTCTTCTCCATCCAAAGCTTCGATTTCGTAAGTCACTTGATCGGTGTGAAATATTTTGATTATCACGAAGATTTCCGAGGTCCATCAAGGAGTATAACCCTTTTCGAAGTGCTTCTTATAAGCGTAGATTCTCACTCGATCACCGGGATCGGGTCATTTCGTCCCCGGGACGATTCGTCCCCGAGACGTTTCGTCCCCAGGACGATTCGTCCCCTATTGGTGGGACGTTTCGTCCCCGGGACGATTCGTCCCCAATGGAAATTCCTCTAAAGGATGAGTGTTATAAATAATAAATTTTTTATCACCTTTTTGTTTCTGATGTAGGTTCATTTTTGTAGGTGGCTTTGCAAAACCCAGAATCATGACAATTCTTGCAATTAAAATAAATAATGCAGATTTTTTTGCCTCATTGTAAATCTTTTGTGGGATACCAGTGTTGCATGTTGGGCGCTGCCAGCGTCCACAACGATCACGATCAATAGCTTGTTGTCTCGGTCTTACATTCCTTCCACATTCAAGGCATGGGTATTCTGCCGTGGGCGCTAATCCTATAGCGGTTACAAAAAAGGAGTGGAGAAAGCTCCAGCAGTTTAGTTTTGAAAAAGTCATCCATCAAGCCTTAGGTATCCGCTATTGTATATTGTGCCTGTTGCGCGATTGTTGCTATGGATGGGGTAAGGGGTGTGTTTCTTCGGAGCCCACTCCCCACACGGAGAGTTGCGAGGCAATCCTCACAGACTCAATCCTAAAGATCTCAATGAGTTTAGCGAGGCAATCCTCACTGACTCCACGCAGTTTGATTCTAATTTACTGTGGATAATTTTGTGTTTCTGGTAAGGGTTCGGTGTTCGTTCAGCTTCCCCATTGATTCACTATCCTGGAGTATGTGGAGGGTTTTGTTATATAGATCTTATTAAACTCATTGGGGGCGCAGTGGCTCAGTTGGTAGAGGTGCAGGCTGCAAGCCGAGAGGTCCTCTGTTCAAATCCCACCTGCGGCAACCGCATTGTGTCCTTGGGCAAGACACTTCATCTCCACTGCCCGCGTGGGGGCACGATGACGCCGTGTACTAAGGCGTACTGCACGTCGATGGTATGCATGTCTTCAACCAATCTAACCCTGCCTGTGCTGCAGTGCGGAGTTACGATGTTGGGGAGCTGGCAGCTGCTCGTCGTTGCTCGGTGGTTCTCTCCGGGTACTCCGGCTTCCTCCACCCGTAAAACTGTCATGGTCATGATTAGCCATTGTGCATAAATATGTGACCTTAAACATCAATAAATATATAAATATAAATATTAAACGCATTTCAATCGTGCTTCAGCAGAGTTCGGTGGCAGTCCTCACAGACTCTACCCCCTATATATACCCACAGTTTGTGAAAAAACAAAAAACATTCTTTGTTGCGCCGACATGTCAGTGAACTGCACTATCCTCGAGTGCTAATGAAAACATACTAATAATTATTAATAATTAAATATAATTACACATCAACAAACATTCAACCTCGATGCCATATGAGTGACCATCATTGGTTACGAGCAGATGCTTCCCTCATTTATGAAAAAAAATCCAATCCCATATCTTCTCAATAATTTGGTATTGAAGTGGGACGTTTCGGCCCCAACTGGGGACGAAACGTCCCACCCTGTCACGGGGACGAAACGTCCCACCAAGTAGGGGACGAAACGACCTGGACCCCGATCACCGACCGCAAATTTCGGCGTTCTAGACTTCTTCCTAATCTTAGATCTTTCAGGATATAGATTCGCGTAGACCCGTTTTTCATTTCGAGGATCGCTAGCTTCCACGGGAGTCTTCTTGATCGATCTGTGTAGCGTGTTGTTGTAATCTTTGACCAGACCGTTCAGAGCGTATATGTATTTCTTGGTAGAATTCGCCGTGAAGTATCTGTGCATCTTTTCCTTCATCGTTCGATTCCAACGTTCCACCACGCTGGCTTTCTCTTCATTTTCGAGCGAGTAGAGGTCGACCAATCGATGAACGTGCTTGTTATAGAATTCCTTTCCCTTATCCAACCACAATTTACTCGGTTTTCGAGAAGACGAGTCGAACACGCTCTTCAGAGCCTCGGCGACGCAAGGTCCCGATTTATTCTTCAAAGCTCTGATCCAACCGTATTTGGAAACACGTCGATGACCGTCAATAGATATTTGACACCCTCGTTCCACCTCGAAAACGATCTCATGTCGACCAAGTCGGCAGACCAAATATCATCTAAACCCTTCACGAACACCCTTCTCTTTCGAAATTTACGCACGATGGGTTTGTGTAACTCCTCGGCCAATTCGCTCGTCAATAATCATTTCTTCTTCTTTTCCGATGCGCTTTTTTTTTTGAACGCCCCATCCGAATCGACGTTTCGCACCGATCAGATTGCCGACCAGCGAACGTTTTATCTTCTCTCTCCTGGTCGGATTCGATATGCCTCTCAATTTCCCCAACATGTTTTTATCACAGACGTCGTTGCGAGGCTTGGTGTCGGGATGTCCGGCATAGCACAGATCGTGATCATACGCAGCCGCATCCACCCTATTCACAGGTTTGCTCCAAGATTTAGGAGTCAGATCGGCGTTGAGTCTCTTGTTCAATTTCGTTCCGGGTCCCGTGAAACTGTGACCAGGCAGATGCATTTCGAAAGGTAGATTATTGATCATTTTATTCACGATGCCTTTACCTTTGCTCGCGTTCTTTTTTTTGACGAATCGAGTCTTGATAGAACCACACACGTTGCAAATTCCGCGAAGCATCTGTCTATCGTTTTTAGTTCGTACTTGTCGAGAATTACTCGTCTCGGTAACTCTCTTACACTTTACGCAATACATTTTTAAGAGTTATTTAAATTAATTTCGTTTTTTTATTTTATATAAAAATATAATAATTAATTAATTCTGTTCTTATTGTATATATATTTTTTTTTTCAATCGCTGCTCTTGAGTTCTATCATCTTACTGAATTCCTCCCTGACCTCTTTCCTCCCCTTTTCCACGAGAGAATCCTTCATCTCTTCTTTGATGATCTGACGAGTCTTGATTCTCACAGCTTCTTTCATGGCATCGTATTTCGTTTTCTCGCTCAATATCACGAAGTATTCTCCGTCCGATATCCTACCGTCTTTCAACGCCATCGAGATCATTTCGGATATCATGTCGATCTTGGAGTCGGCCAAGACGCGAATCTTGTCGTGTTTCCTCGCCTTCAGATATAATTTCCTACTCAAAAAGTTTCCGAGTGTGCTAAACAATCCGGCGGCGAGAGCCACTCCTTCTACGGTCAACACGATCGGAATGCCGACCGCGGTCGACAACAATCCGAATCCAATGGTGTTGAATCGGCTTTGCCGATTCTAGGCCACCATAAAAAACGACAAATCGTGTACCTGTACACGATTTTAACACTAAATCGTATGGAGGTGTACATCGATGTACGTGTACATGTACGAAATCTTGTACATGTGGCTGGGAATCGGCCTTCATTACCTACTCACCTATGTCCACTCTAGTTATACTTGCCTCTGACCTCCTACCCCGCTCCTCTCCAAAAAGGCTCTGCTACCCGTAGAATTTTATCCCCCAATACCCGTTTCCCCACCCTGCTAAGATGCAGCCCGTCACGCCCGTACATGCTCCCATTGCCCCAAAACGTGTCCCAATGGTCGATAAAGGGAATTCCCAGATCACTTAGCGCCAAAATCCCGGAGTTCCGTTCGTCCCCACCTCCAAGGACAGGAAGGACCCCGGATACGACTACCCTTGCATTCCTACTTCGCAGTTTGCCGACTAAGCCTCTATACGACTCCACCAAACTTACTGACCTTCTCTCCCTGATATTATTGGTCCCCACATGGACCACCACTACCAGTTCCGGTCCTGACCCTGCCACAATGCCATCTACCCGGTCCCTGAGATCCTCCACCTTCGCCCCCGGAAAGCACAAGACTGTTCGATTGGAACTATCAGGACCACAAACTACATTGTCAATCCCACGTACAATGCTGCTCCCCGCTACAACTAATTTTCTTCTTCTGGCCCCAGTTCCTATTTCATCTGCACCTCCTCTCGTTTTGCAAGCTCCTGCCCCCTCTTTCTCTTGACCGCCCTCCTTACCCCGACTGGCCTATCATCATCAACAACCATCTCACCCCACACTTTCCCCCTCGCTCTCGTCCGCAGGGGTATCAGAGTCTGCTTTCTAAACACCGCCTAGCAACCTTGGCAGCCTTACGCCGTCTCTGGCTACCAGACTCGACGCAGCCCTGGCCTGACGCCACCTTCCGAATTTTCCTACTAGAACCCCCCTCCTCAGTTACACCCCCACATCAAGCATTATTCCCCCACGTTTCCTGCTTCACAGTTTCCTCCTTGAGTCCACAACGACCTTCCACCCACCTTCCACCTCACCATCGTAGGTAACCTTCAACGGGGTAACTCCAGATACACCGGCCCTCCCCAACCTCCCTCTCAGCTCTGCAATCTCCCGCTCGAATCCAACATGTAGAATCTAATGACCGAAAACACCAAGGCAACAAAAACACGAAAAAAGGTAACTAACGTAGACAAACAGCAAAATTGGAAAAAACCTATCAACTAAACCTCCTTATTACACCCTACGATCCTCCCAAACACATAAACAAAACAAATAAGTAATAATAATAATAATAACACTTCGGCCGAGTTAAAACTCTTTTTCGCATCTCACTCACTGCAGAGTCAATTAAAATCTTTCCAACATCTGGACTGTGATTGTGATAACCCGTCATTGATGTAAGGTTACCATCACTTGTTGTAGCTTTTGCAAGACATTTCAGGCCTCTACTTTTTTTCACATCTCAAAATATTTTACCATTAACTTGACGAATTTGCAAATATTTAAAATGGTCAACAACAAGAGCTTGTTTACCTCTAGACGTTAGGATATAGTTAACCTCCTACTCCATGATGTACCTGAGACTGATATTTCATGAATGAATGAAAAGGTTTTAGTGCGCCGAAGGCGCGCAGGGACGATGTACGATTTACAAATCCCTTGCGACCCGGTTGGCCTTATTTTATTTCACTTGGATCACACAGGCCTAGCTTCCTATTGCCTCAAATGGGGTCTGAGGGGGTATGCACGCAGTTAGAATTCCCGACAGTTTGCATTGGAGTGATAGATTGTCAATAATCAATCCCTCAACGCCATTAAGACTATTAGAGAGTGGGCTTTATTCGGTTCCAGCTTGGCGATGGTAGAGGTTTGATTCCCACCATGGTGGCGAGCCAGAATATAATACTGTGCGATGGCAAATTTAAGGGAAGAAGAGAAAAAAAAACCAAACAGCAACGCCGGTTTGGTAGCGGCCCCGGTATATGACCATAGCGGTTACAAAAAGGAGTGGAGAAAGCTCCAACAGTTTAGTTTTGAAAAACCGGGAGTCATCCATCAAGCCTTCTGGGAGATAGGATGCCGTATGTGATTATGGGGTATCTGGTTATCCTTCGGGAACTCCAAATGACCTCCCCCACCCCCTCCCCCAACCCCCACCCCCCCCAAAAAAAAACCCTAAATAAATAACAAAAAGGCCTTAAAAGGGCTGTTTGCTGGCAAGATTGTTTCAATCCTTGCCTTGGTTTTACTTAGGTTTTCTGCACATCTTTGCATGAGGATTGTTTCAATCCCTCATAGTTTGTCATTCAGTTTTGGTCGTGTGTCTGATGAGATAGAGGTGGTAGAAAAGATAGAGAGCTGGAAATTGGGGCAATTGGATTTTTAATTTACAACTGTTCCGTCCGTGACGACCAGTGACATGTGGATGGGGAAGCCAGCATTTTGCCCCGAAATTTATATCTCGGGGAGGGGATACCCGGCAGCAGGTGGAGATTTTCCTCGCTGTTTGCAACTCCCACTGGTAACAGAGGCAAGCTTTCGTGCGTATCGTGTCACCCGCAGCCAGTTTTGAATTTTTGTCACCGAGTGTCTGGCTCACCCCATCGCAATGATGTAATCTTTAACCCTTTCGATGGATACGCCCCAAATTATTTAGTTTTCCTATTGAGGACGCGATGCGCTTTGAGTTCAATTATTAATTCGCTGTCTTGAAGTCTCTTTAGAGTTTTGCTTTGAAGATCTTTTAAGCGCATTGCTATAGTGTCTATTTTTTTTTGCTATCTCGTGAAGTATTTTTATCGATGTCCACGTGGGCTTGCGCAGAGCCACGCGCAAGGCATGATTTTGGACCCATTGTAGTTTTTCAATGTTGGTTTTATTCAGGTCACTCGTTATTATGGCCCCATACTTTAGTAGTGGGCGTATATATGATTTGTAAAGCTTGACATTTGAATGAATGAAAGGTTTTAGCGCGCCGAAGGCGCGCAGGGACGATGTGGGATTTACAAATCCCTTACGACCCGGTTAGCCTTATTTTATTTCACTTGGATCACACAGGCCGAGCTTTCCTATTGCCTCAAATGGGGTCTGAGGGGGTATGCACGCGGTGAGAATTCCCGGAAGTTTGCGTTGGAGTGATAGATTGTCAAAGATCAATCCCTCAACGCCATTAAGACTATTAGAAGAGATATTTGAAGAGAAACTGAAGAAATATATAGATTTAGATTTCTTTTGAAGTATGTCATCAAAGAATTTCAAAGATTCTTTAAAAAATAACTAAAAAACTTTCTATTCTACCCACTCTGACAGCTTTTCTACATAGCTTGGGTTTCTAAATCCGTATAAACTGAGAAGATATTCTTGTTAAAACAGCCAAACCTCTCAGTATACAGTAGACTATTGTTATAAAAACACTGACAGTAATGATCATTAAGGCCACCCCTAATTAGAATCTCAATTATGGAAACACTGGAACTACCAGCGCGACTGAAGAAAACGATAGCAGCTCTGGGCGTCTCTTGCCCTGTCACCTGGTCTATCCAGGAGACAGGCAAGAGCGTCCATCTGTCTCTTGAGTTCAAGATCGAGGAAGACAAGAAATCACCACCCTACTAGGGGAGAGGTAGTACCTTTGATGAGAGGATCCCCTCTCACACTGGTCCTCACCCGAGTAGGTCAGGAGGCCCTGAAAAGAGAAAGAGAAGAAAGAAGAGCCCGTCCACCAAGCGGGGGGATTCCCGACGCTTGGAGGCATTCTTGGAGATGAAGAAAGAGACAGGTGAGGAAAAGAAAGAGCCAGATGCGGCCACCACTTCCCCTCCCACTCCCACTCCCACAGACAGCCCCATCCAAATGCCGGCTTCCCAGTCGGTATTGTCGGATGTGGAAGAGTCTGTGGAGACTGAGGTGGAAATGGAAGCTGCCCTCTCGCCTCTTCCTGATCCCCACTCGCCTCTTCCTTCTAAACCAGAATGCCAGGACGCGGACGACAGGATAGAGAACATCTTACTGGAACACAAAATACAAATCCAGCTTTATGGAAAAAAGCCAATGTGACACCGGTGTTGAAAAAGAATCCGTCTAACGTAGTTAATAACTATAGGCCAATCTCTTTGCTTAGCTGTACTGGTAAAGTACTTGAAAAATGTGTCTTCAAACGATTATGGCTTTTTTTATGTGATAACAATATACTGAGCCAGTTTCAGTCTGGTTTTACTCCAGGTGACTCTACGGTCCTACAACTGACAGACCTCTATGATGAATGCTGCCATGCTCTTGACGAAGGAAAAGAGGTAAGAGTTGTCTTTTGTGATGTTAGCAAGGCATTTGATAAAGTTTGGCATGCTGGTCTTATTCACAAGCTGGAGAGAATAGGCATATCTGGCGATTTGCTTTGTTTCCTAAAATCTTACCTTTCTGATCGGTACCAGCGCGTCCTTATAGCCCCTGAGGCATCTCCTTGGAAACCAATAACGTCTGGTGTCCCGCAGGGTTCGATCCTTGGTCCCCTGTTATTTCTGATTTACATCAACGATATTACTGAAAACCTACTTAGCAGTATACGCTTATTTGCAAATGATACAACCCTTTATCTTATAATTGAGAATCCTGACCAAGGTGCCATCATACTCAATGGTGATTTAGCCACAATTGAACACTGGGCTAACACCTGGCTCGTTGAGTTCAACCCCCTTAAAACGGAAACCATGATTATATCACGTAAAAGTAACGTTCCGGTGCACCCACCTATATATTTAGGCGGAACTCAAATTTCCGAGGTGAGTAGCCACAAGCATCTGGGTGTAATCTTGAATAAAGGTTGTACATGGAACGACCATATCGATCTTGTGTGCACTAAAGCCTGGACACGTATTGACATGCTCAGGGCCCACAAGTTTACACTTGACCGGAAAGTCCTTGAAAAGATATACTTTGCGTTTGTCCGACCTCTTTTAGAATACGCTGACTCTGTCTGGGACAACTGCTCAGCAACTCAAGCTGCTGACCTGGAGAAAATACAAGTAGCTGCAGCAAGAATAGTTACTGGCGCCACTGTGACCTGCAGTAAAGACCTTCTCTACACAGAAACTCAATGGGATCCACTGGAAGAAAGACGCCTAAAGCACAAGCTTATCCAGTTTTTTAAGATGTATCATAAATTAACACCCCCATATATCTCCAATAAGGTGCCACTAATTATTTCATCTATTACCCAAAGCCGCAATCTCCGATCCGAAAATAACCACCGTGTTCCCTTTTGTCACACCAATTTATATAAGTCCTCGTTTTTCCCGGAAGTTACCGACCAGTGGAATAGATTACTCCCCTCAGTAAGAGAAAATTGTTCCCTCATAAACTTCAAGACGTTTTTAAATAGTGCGAACCTACGACCACCAATCTTCTACTATGGAGCCAAATCCCGTGCTGCCCAAATTTATCATTGCAGGTTGCGCCTGCACTGCAGTAATATCAACGCCCACTTATACGATAACCATCTCTCAACATCCCCACGCTGCCTGTGTGGGGATCTTGAAACTACTGAGCACTTTCTTGTGCACTGCCCAATCTATGACGATGCTCGTGATTCCACAATCAATGCTTTGCCATTTACTATTGAGCTCTTTACACTCCTATTTGGATCCGAACAACTGAATAATAACGAAAACCTTCTTGTCTTCAGAGCCGTGCAGGACTATATCATACTGAGTGGACGCTTTTAATTAGTAGCAGTACACTCTTGAACTTTTCCAGTATTTCTTGCCACACAAATGGGCCACCGTTACCGATACACCCATTGAGGCTGCCCTGTTGCATATTCTTTGGTAGCGAACATTGAATTCAGGTTGTTCCCCCTGTTTCCTAGATTAACCCTTTGCCCAATGTAACGGCCAGTGTTACCCATGAACATCGTCATTTAATTCCTTTTATATTTTCAACCTTTGTCTCGAGAACATGGCTTATGACCCCTCATTGGAATGAGCTCGACGAGTCCGTTCCCGTGAGGGATCGTGAGCTGCGTTTTTGAGACTGACATTGGAAACTTCCAGTTATTCGAAAACTTATTCTTCAAGTGTCGACTGCTACACGTGTTGGGTAAGGGGCTAAGTTTCCTTTTTCTTTTCATTCTCTCATTCTCCCTATTGCTCTCCTTACTCTCTCTCTCTCTGTTTTTCTATGTTTAAACAATATTTCACTTAGTGTTTGCAGCTACTATTAAACTTTGTCAGTAATCCAAAGGAGACAGCTCATACAAGCTGTAAGCTTACTGCTGAATCCTTTCAACAAATCGCGTTCTTGACCCTTTACGTTAATGCATACCATTGCATTGCGCACTCTGTATGACAATCATGTTGTAGTTTATTATATGTATGCATCATATTTTTTCATGAATTAATATTGTTTAAACTAAAATACAAGGGGACCTTCACAGGCAAGAGATGGACAGGAAATACCAATTATTCCTCCAACAAGTCGAAGAAGCCAAAAAACTAATAGACGCCAGGAACCTACAACAACAAAAGACTCAGCAATCACCCACAACCACTCCAGACTCGGCTAGGACCAGACCCTACAAAACTCAGCAACCACCATCAGGCAGCCCACCATCAACACCAACTACCACTGTCTCTCCTTCCAAACCTCCACCTCTGAAAAAGAAGCAGAAAAGACACAAGCGCCGCGAACAACCCACAACTTCTCCTCCTTTACCACGGTCTGACACTTTCAAATTCTACAGCTAATGAGGGTCGCCTTCGGCGCGCAAAACCATTTGATTCGGGATCATTAAGGCAGGAAGCTAGGCCTGTGTGATCCAAGTGAAATAAAATAAGGCCAACCGGGTCGCAAGGGATTTGCACTTCTGACTTCAAAGGGTGAACACCTCGACTACCATGGAGCTACCTGCTAGACTTGAGAAAACCATTTCAGCTCTGGGCATCTCATGCCCTATCTCCTGGACTGTCCAGGAAATAGGCATGAGTGTCTATCTGAAACTGGAATTCGAAGTAGAGAAATCCGATACACCACCCTCTTCGGGGAGAGGTAGTACCTTTGGAGAGAGGATTCCTTCTCCCACTGGTCCTCACCCGAAGAGGCACGGATGTCCTGAAAAGAAAGAGGCGAAGAGAAGGAAGAAGTGTCCATCGACCAAGCGCAGGGACGCCCGGCGCTTGGAGGCCTTCCGGAACAGGAAGAAAGAGTTGAGCGAGGGGATGGAGGTCGTGGATGCAGCCACCAGTTCCCCTCATAGTCCCACTGATGCACTCAATCAACTGCCGTCTCCTGAGCCGGTACAGTTGGATGTGGAACGCCCAGTGGAGACTGGAACTGGAAGCTGCATTTTCACCGTCTCCCACCCCTCACTCCCCTCTTCCTTCACTACCGGATAGCCCGGGAGGGGAAATCACAACCGAAAAGCCATCTCAATCCTCAGCCACCACCTACATCGACTGGGAAGCTGTAAACAGAAACGTAGCGGAAGCCAACAGATTGATAGCAGAGTGCAAAGAATACAGGAAAGAATCTCAGACAATACCCAACGCAGCATCTGCAGCGCTCCAAAACATTAATCAACCATCATCGTCATCGCCATCCACATCTCCATGCCAACCACCTCCTAAGAAGAAAAGCCGTAAGAAGCCCAAGCGGGGATAAGCCTCCTCCCTCCTCCTTTTCCTCCTCTACCACGCCTTGATATGATACAAAAACATACAGCTAACGAAGGTCGAAAGGGGCTTGCTCCCTATACCGCCCCTGCGCGCCTCCGGCGCGCGAAACGATTCATTCGCAAGGGATTTGTAAATCCCACATCGTCCCTGCGCGCCTTCGGCGCGCTAAAACCTTTCATTCAAAACCTAACCTTTCATTCATTCATTCATTAAGGCAGAAAAGAGCCAAACCTCTCAGTATGCAGTAGACCATAGTTATAAAAACATTGACAGTAATGGTTATTATAGGAGAAAGCAGGCCAACTTCTCAGTATACAGTAGAATATTGTTATAAAACACTTACAGTAATGGTAATTAGGGCAGACTTGACAACTAAGCTTCAATACAAGCTGGAAATATCACAAGCAAAAGTGAAAAAAGTAAAAAAAAAAGTAAAAAAAAGTAAAAAAATCCATCACAGAAATACATTGCAAATACTTATAAAATTTTAAAAAACTTGTTGACCAACTGGGATTTGACCAACTGGGATTTGACCAATTGAGATTTGACCAACTGGGATTTGACCAAATGAGATTGGACCAAATGAGAAGGAACCCCCTTTCTCAGCACGGATAACAGACAACAGTTGCAAAATGTATTCTTGAGAGACTTCAATCTCTGTCCCAGAAAGCAAGGTAAAATTTTAATAGAGATTTTTGGATAAAGCGCAGGCCGATTTAAGTCGTTACGTTGGACAACATACATTCTGCAATAAATCGCAACGGAACGATTTTTTTATGAATGAAAATCACAGAACTAACTTTGCCCATTATTCATAACATTGAATCTCGTACTCAGCACGGACATCTGACAACAGTTGCAAAATAAATTCCTAAATAACTTCAGTCTCCTCTCAAAGACGCAGCCCATGGTCTTTCCCCCACCCCCATGTCCAAAATAAATGGAATGCCATTTTAGATATTAGTCTTTAACCGGAGGACTGAGGATTGATATATAAAAGGTCATTCGAAATTACAGATGATACTTATCTACAAACTATACTGAATAAAATTTTACAGAGGATCTTATATACAAATCAGAAATTATATTAATGTAAGTTATCGGAAACAGAGCTTTGCACGTTCCGTGGTGAAACAAAAGAGACAGTCGTGCATCTCTTTTTTGACTGTTCCATTTCAAAAACAATTTTACTGAATCTGTCCCAACTTCTGAAGGAGAAATACAACATATCGTTTCCAGTAATAATAATATAACACTTTGGCCAGCCGCTGATTTGTCGCGGTTCTCGGACGAGAAGGCCATGGTTACCCCTGTACTCCCAACTGCCTCCCTATTCCCACGCTTCTCCTCTCCTCCCAACACTCGGAGACGAACTGCTTGATGATATCCCTTGTCCCATTCTTCCCAATCTCTCCGATTAGCATATTAACCCTCTCCTTTGAGTCTCCCCCTAACCACATGTCCTTCGTTCTCCCATCCCACTTCCCCATTATACTCCCAGTGAATCTCATTCTGTTAGACTGATACTTTGGGCATTCTAGAAGAAAGTGTTCCAGGGTCTCCACCATGTCCAAGTTACACATCTGGCACTCCCGTTCACTGTCTTTCCCATTTTCCCCCTCAGCTCCAGGGATCGCGACCTCAGCTTGAACAACAGTGACCCCCCCCCCAAAGGTGCCATCAAGGTACTCTTCAAAACCTGGCTTCTCTTTATCACGCAGGCCACCCAAAGACCTCTTTGATTTGACTCCCCTCTCGCCAATTACGGTTACAATCCTCCATGACCCTTTCTCTGACGATTTTTTTACCCTGGTTTGCCCCAACGTCCAGGTTCGAGATCTCCAATGAGTAGTTCTCTACTAGCTCCCTCACTTGGATCATCTACCCCGTTTTGATAAGTAACTCCCGAATATGTCATTCTAGGCCAATGAATTGAAGATAATGAAGTAGACATCTCGGATGATACGGGCTATCTGTGTGCACTTCTGTACAAAAAATTCATCTATTCCTGCAGACTGAGAAAATGTCGACCGGTGATGAAAAATTATATCGATCGGTTGAAATATTACTACAGTCTTGAACTGTTGCCCACCTATTCTTACACGGAAAAAAATCTGTCGCAATGCAATGCGATCAAGATGGACTGCATTGGGTGGCTTAATTCGGGATTGATTAGAGAACCAATTCCGAACTGTATCATTGGGTTCAGTCCTTCTTGCCGGGACCGGAGCTAAGAAATATATAAAAAGTAATTCCCTTCTTCCTATTACATTGCTCTTAATAACAATCATAAGAAGAAATGCCACATATAGATATAACTCTCATACAATATGTAAAAAACTTTGAGATCTCCCGACTCCTTCGCAGAAAATAAATGAATATTCAAGTTTTTCAAAATACATTACTTCCTGTGCAACATATCTACTGACTACTATACTCATTTTTTCAAGATTAAGCAGTTCAGCTCTGTATATTGTTATCTCTATATACAAATATTTAAATATCTATGTATACAAGTTTGTATCTGAAATAAAAAAATATGAAAAACAACAAAAAAAACCTTCTTATTTTAAATTTGTTTTATAATCACGAAATATTGAAATGTGGCTATGGCGACAGTCTAATAATTTTTAATAGAACTAATCTGTAAATGAACAATTATTTATTTAATAGCCAAGTATGAAATGTCTGGAAAAAAGACTTCTTGTGAGTATAAATGCATGGTACAAGGTAGAAACACATGTTCAAGTCTACAAATACTGTATGAATCAAAATAAGTTGTAGCATAACCGCAATTAACGAAGTAGCCCATTGCCATTAAACCAATAACACAAGAAACCGAAATCATTTTCCGGAAAGCTTTCTGTGAGAGCTTTACTGAAAATGATGTCAGGTTCTTGTGTTGTTGGTGTAGTTGAAGATGCATACTAGTAGTTTATAGTGGTTATTCTACAACGTATTTCGACTCGTACTGTAAGTCAAGTGATTTCTGATTTCCACTCGTAGATCTGTTGGCTGGAATTTTGCTTGCACAAACCAGTGCACTTGGGCATCAACCACTGATTATACATGACAGCGAGTAAATACTTGTAACTAACAAAGCAAATCTGCAGTTTAACGAGCACTGATACGTTCGTTATCTGGTGGTCCATAAATTGCAAATTAGCTTGCTGAGTCCCATACTGTCTACAAACTGGCAAGAATATGTTGGAACTATATGTATATCCACCTACTTGAAGAAGCACAAAATCACCCTGTGTGTTCTGTAATACAATATCCATGTATGCACATTTTGGTCATGTATCCGGAGTCGAGGAGAGGGTGAGGGTCCAGAGTAGTAGCCCTCAGAGCCTGGAACTTGGAAGGGGGGGGGGGGGGGGTTGGCCCAGGAGTCAGGGATCTTGGTACCGCCTTGGTACCGCCTGCCCACCCTCTAGTCCAAACATGACCCGAAAGACTGTATTTTATTTTTTTTTGGTTTGGTACGCCCTTTCAAACGGCGTTCCAAAACAAACAAAAAAATAAAATACGGGCTTTCAGGCCATGTTTGACCTAGTCCCCCTCCCCAAGGTTCTGACTTCTGTGCCTTGTATCGTGAATGAAGCTATGCACTTGACTAACGGCTGTAATTCTGGACTGCATGAATCTTGAAGTAATAACTTTATTAAATCAACTTGACGTAACCAAGTTATCACTTCAAGAACTGTGCAGTCAATGTAGCTATGGGCGGTAGGTCATTGGATACTCATTGATCAACTTGGAAATTTGAAACATGCTGCCAAAAAATTCTGCCTGATTCTGCTAAATACAAAACACTCTTCATTACTAATTTTGGAGCTAATAGGGATAGTAAAAATTCACCTTCCCTATTTCTATAGTATACATATGACACGAGGGAAGTCACAGTCTAAATATCTGCATATATCTTACTACTCGGGTGATGAAGGTTATTGATTCAGACTGCATAGTACCTGGTAGTCATCTTTGTTCAGTTGGCTCCTTTAACTGATAAACAATGTTCATTTTATATCAACTACGCCTGGGGATGGGGGGTAGTTTTTGTTTTATTGTTTTACATCGGTGGCATCAGGTGGTATTATGATTTTTGTTTATATAAACCTTCTGATATTATTCTGGACTATTTACTCCTTCAAGTAACATGCAATGGTCAGATAATATCAGGAAGCCGCTTAGCACAGTTGCAAGTCCATGCCTATCCATCCATGAAACGTTATAGCACACGAAATCAGAATGATTAAATCACAATTTCAAGTAGTTTCAAGTTGATATTGAAAAATACTTGCCAGTCATGTAATTCAGTTTGCCTGATGCAAATTTGCTAACAACTTCTCAATAGCGATGTGGACAGCATTAGCGGCGAGTCCCAACATGGAATTTATGTGGATTTGGACTTATCTATACCCCTAATATAATAGTTTAAATGGTTTAAATGTCCTAGTTGGACATATTATTGATAATAAAAGGTTAAACAACCACGGAACTTAGTGATCTTGTGGGGGACAAAATGCATTTTTGGTCATTTACACATTTTTTCCGGGCCCAAACCACCCACCCACCCCCTCTGTCTGGAAATTCTCTGGCGACACCCCAACCCCTGATCCAATTGCAACAACTCTCCACCAGAAGGAGTTCCACCTTACTATTGAGATGACAATATGGCAAACGGACCGGTCATCAGAAATGTCCAGATTGAATTTCTAATTTGATATACCATCTGTCAGTTTAAAGCGAAGTTTTTAAAATTATGAAAATCGACACTTGAGTAAACACTATTTGAACTAGAGAAACAGAATTTACTGCATCCAGTAAATTCAAGTCTGTGTGAAAAGGGTTAAAGTATCAGGAATAATCTCTAAAGAAAGAGAATTTATGGAGGCTTATCTTCTGGTGTAAAATATTTTTTTAACAAATCAGAAATGGGTTTTCGTTAACAGTATTTACAGATATTCATACAGGAATCAGAACAATTTTTATAAGAAACCAGAAAAGGCATATATGTGGCCAGCATTCAAAGGGTTCGATACACGAATCAGAAATGGACAATTTTGGCTTTGCCCTCTAATTTGAGTGATGAAATACATTCATAAACTTTAGAAATACATTAAGGTGTAAATGCATTTCCCAGTCTTTCTGAATAATATGCACTTGATGACCTCATTCAGGTGGACCGTATATTGAATCTCCAGCACTTTTTAACTCAGTCGGTGTAGTTCCATGTCTACATTTACATTGAAGAATGAGCGCAACCCACTTTGAAATAATGGCTCCACCAACTTCAGATCTGTCATCTGTCATTCAGATGGAAAGGGTGAAAAAAACATAGATGAGTGCAAACTGGTTATTGTTAACCTGCATGCCAAAATGCATCGAGATAGGACGATCCGTATTTGAGTTGTCGCGCTGACAAAGGGTGCACAGACTCTATGTCGGAGATATTGTCATAAAAACCTTAAAAAACCCAAGAGCTCATTTGAAGGCCTGCTCATAAAAGAGCATCTAGTGACATAAACAAGGCATACATAAAACTAGAACTTCTCTAATAAATTAATTTTAAACAGTCATAGCACTAACACAGTTAACGGTACAGTCAACTATGTCAGTATTGCATATTTTACCAGCATCCTGACAGTATACAATTACATGTACACTGGAATTCTTCATGATCAAGTTGTTTGTTTTTATATTAACTTGGTTTGGGAATTAATTCTGTACGATGAGATTAAATAAATAGATCATGTTATTGTATGTGACAGTCACAGCTTTCTCCCTACTGCTTTTTGTGAAATTCTTTCATAGAGAAAATATTCATACAGGAATCAGAACAATTTTTCTGAAGTGAAATTCCTAATAGGTCGAAAAAGTATGCATTTAATGACCTCTCTTGACCGCATAGAGGTGGACCACATTTTGAACCTCCACCAAGTTTCATAGGTCATACCAATCCTGATGTATGAGTATAAACTACTTTATAAATATTGGCTCCACCAACTCCGGATCTGCCATATTTGTAGATGATGGCAAATGTTCATATTAGCAAGGCAATGATGAAGTGCATGCATGGTACCTCTGGAAAATATATTGCAAGTAAAAAGGTTCAGTAATGTTGGAATGTAGATGTTGAAGGGCCTTAAAGACCCCCCGAGAGCCTGTCTGAAGACTTATTGGCATTGTCAAAATACCGAGGTCCCATCTATATCCATGTGTGTTTAGAACAACACTGTGAGAATGGAAATGGTTTTCATTATTCTCAATGATTTTTTCGAAGAGAGGTGCGCCATCGAAGTGCAGTACGCTTTAGTACACAGCGCCACCGTGCCCCCATATTAAGATCTTCAGAGGGTTAAAATATTCGCTTTAAATATTCCATTTTAATCCTTCAACCCTTTACCCAACGAATCGGCCGCATCCGCCCGCGTAATATGCAAATTGAGAAGTTGAAAAAATATTAGTTCCAACGAGGGGTCCCATGATATGGTTTTGTTGAAATTGTTTGGAAAATTTGAAAAAAATGATATTTGAAATAATAAATTTTGCTATCGTCTGCGTTGGGTAAAGGGTTAAATGGGGTCGCAGTGGCTGAGTTGGCAGCGGTGCAGGCTGCAAGTCGAGCGGTCCTCACTCTGTCCTTGGGCAAGACACTTCACCTCATTGCCCACGTGTGTGCATGGTGGCGATGTTTACTAAAGCGTACTGCACATCGATGGTGCACCTGTCTTCAACCAATGCTAACCCTGCTTGTGTGGAGTTAGTATGTGGGGAATCTGATAGTTGCTCGCTGTTGCCCGGAGGTTCTCCCCAGGTACTCTGGCTTCCTCCACTCGCTAAACTGTTCTGGTCATGGTAAACCACTGTGCAGAAATATGTGACATTAAACACCAATAAATAAATAATCCTTTAAAAAAGAGCTCATTCCAATGAAGGGTCATAAGCTATGTTTTTCAAGCAAAAATGAAAAAGTAATTAAAACTGAATAGACATTTCTGTGTATAAAGCTGACCGGTTTTTGCCTTTATGTTGGCTAAAGGGTTAAGAATCCCTTAGTTTGGAAAGCACACTTAAAAGGTGTCCCATTCCACATAGAATTAAATGTTTCAGAAAAGAAAGCGAAAAACATTCTGTAGCCATGAGTTATATTAAAGATGTTTTTTTATTCACATCGAAGTATTAAGAGGGTTAAAATCTGACCATTCAAATATTCCATTTTATTACTTTGTAACTGTGATAGGTGTTTCGAGAAAGCCACACACCACTCCATCCCAAAACCTCTCAATCCTGAGTTATGATTGAGAATAAATAGATTTTTAAAAAAAAATGCTTTGAAAAGTGAAGGTTTCTCTCTCTCTTCAATGATTGAGACTGAAGTTTTGTAACATGATACAACATAAATATACAGTGCTGTTCAATGTAACAAAGAATTCTATCTCAGCTTTCTCTCTGGAGATTTCTGTTTTAGATAATGGTTACTACTTCAGCTAACTCATTTCCCAGTAAATGTTGTAAACATATTTTTAACATCTAGAGTCCGAAGGCCCCCATGCCTCCAAATCATAGATGACCAAGTACCAATGGTAGGCAATCTATCAGTATACCAAAAACATTGAGATAGGATTGATTGTATTTGGGTTATCATGTTGACAAACGGTGCATAGAAGACATTCTATGAATGTTATTAATTTATTGGGGTTTAATGACACTTCAACAGCTAGGCCGCCTCGTGTCATACAGTTTTTACGGATGGAGGAAACCAGAGAACACAGAGAACCACCAAACAACAACAACAAGCAACTGTCTGGCTCCTCAACATGCTAACTCCACACAAGCAGGGTTAGTGCAAGTGTATCATCGACATGCAGTATGTCTTAGTACACATCATCACTATGCCATTATGTGGGCAATGGGGTGAAGTGTTTTTGCCTAAAGCCACAAGGCACTTGCCGCAGATAGGATTCAAACTGAGAACCTCTCGGCTTGCAGCCTGCACCTCTAACTGCTTAGCCACCGTGCCCCTCTATGAATGTAATGGGAATACTTTAGAGGCTTATTTTGGGGATAAAATAGTTTTAAAGAAATAAGAAATAGGTTTTCAATGACAGTATTCATAGATATTCATTCAAAAATCAGATAATTTTTTCCAAGAAACCAGAAAAGGTATATATCTTCACAGCATTCAAAGGGACCAATCAAGAGAATGCACAAGGAGGTTCAAAAATATGATTTCCAGCAATTCTGGTAATAGCCCTCATGACTCCTGTTCGACCTTGGCCCAAATTTTGAATCTCCATCGAGTGTCAACTCGTTTGGTATTAGTCCCAGGTGCATACATCATACCATGCTTGAAATATGAGCATGACCCACTTTCACAAATTTTGGCCACACTAACTTTTTACGTAAAAATGGATGTATGGACTTCAGGAATGCTTTAGAGAGTCAAAACATGTGATTTCCAGCAATTCTGAAAAAATGCATTCAATGACTCCAGGTGACCTCCGTGACCTTGACCCACATTATTGAACCTCCATCAAGTGTCAACTTATTTAGTGTTGGCTCCAGGTCCATGCATCACATCATGCTTGAGATATGAGCGTGACCCACTTTCAAAAATTTTGGCTACGCCCACTTTTTTTACATCAAAATGCATGTGTGTATGTCAGGAATGCTTTAGGGGGTCAAAAAATGTGATTTCTAGCAATTATGAAAAATGCACTTAATGACCCCTAGGTGACCTCCATGACCTTGACCCATATTCTGAATCTTCATCGAGTGTCGACTCATTTGGTGTTGGTCCAAGGTCCATACGTCATACCATGCTTGAGATATGAGCGTGACCCACTTTCAAAAATTTTGGCCACGCCCACTTTTTATACTTCAAAATACATGTGTGTACGTCAGGAATACTTTAGGGAGTCAAAAAATGTGATTTCTAGCAATTATGAAAAATGCACTTAATGACCCCCAGGTGACCTCCGTGACCTTGACCCAAATTTTGAATCTCCATCGAGTGTCGACTCATTTGGTGTTGGTCCCGGGTCAATACGTCATACCATGCTTGAGATATGAGCGTGACCCACTTTCAAAAATTTTGGCCACGCCCACTTTTTTTTACGTCAAAATGCATGTGTGTATGTCAGGAATGCTTTAGGGGGGTCAAAAAATGTGATTTCTAGCAATTATGAAAAATGCACTTAATGACCCCTAGGTGACCTCTGTGACCTTGACCCATATTTTGAATCTCCATCGAGTGTCGACTCATTTGGTGTTGGTCCCAGGTCCATATTTCTGAAAAATGCACTCAATGACCCCTAGATGACCTCTGTGACCTTGACCTATATTTTGAACCTCCATTGAATGTCGACTCATTTGGTGTTGGTCCCAGGTCTGTAGTTCATACGACGCCTGAGATATGGGCGTGACCCACTTTCAAAACACCCCTACAGACACCCCTGATACCCCAGGAATCTGAAAAACATAGGTGGCCGAGAACTTCTGGCTGTCTATCAGCATGCCAAAAATCAACGAGATAGGGCTATTCGTTTTCGAGTTATCTTGCGGACAAAAAAGTGATGAGAAGACAGAAGAAGAAGAAGAAGAAGAAGAAGAAGAAGAAGAAGAAGAAGAAGAAGAAGAAGAAGAAAAAAAAAAAAAAAGAAGAAAAAAAAAAAAAAGAAAAAGAAACCGTGCAAAAACAATAGTCTGTGTGTTTCACACAGACTAATTATAAATTAAGCCGACCTCCATAAACATGTCATACACATCAGGGATTGTGGCTACAGGCGCGCATGTGTGTGTTTCCACGCCAACATTTACCTGGCTCTTGATAAGCTGGGAAATTTGAGGCGCCAGTTGTGAGTACTACTCATGTGAAGAAGTCAGACAATAGCTTTCAGAGCCCTTAATAAGTGTGTTTCAGTTGTCTGGTGGCACGTCGTGAAGGTTTGTTGTGTATTTAGTTCGTAGGTGTTTTTGAGGATTAATCGTCAACGAAGCCATCACGCTGCAACCGGAGACACCTGCCGAGTACCTGAACCTTTTCCTCCTTCAACACGCCTAGACATGTGAATACTGATCATAGGGTCGAAAGGGGCTTGTTCCCCAAACCGTCCCTGCGCGCCTTCGGCGCGTGAAACCATTCCGTCCTCAGGATTAATATAGGGTGAAGCAAGTGGGTTTAGATTAACAGCTCAGCTGTGGTCTTCTACCAGAAAGGGCTGCCTTCACCGACTCAGCTAAAATCACTAAAAATCGGAAATCCAAATATAAAATCGTGAACGAGAAGGTGAATATAAAGGCAGATTAACAGCTCAGCTTCGGCCTTCTACCAGAAAGGGATGTCTTCACCGACTCGGCTATTTTTTTTCTCTTCTCTCTTTCCTTATATATTTTATTCGAGACTAATCCTGCCTTCTTCTTTTAGCAGGTACACAGAGATGATTTCTTTTTGATCACCAGTACTCCAATAACCGTTATGGCAACTATAACCGTTATGGATAAGAGTAACCGCGACGGACTACAAACATCCTTCTCTCCCTCCCTAGAAGCGGCCACCCACCTCAAGGCAGGCGAGCGTTGATCCTGCGCCCCACCTCTACCTCTTTTTCGTAAGCGTTTGTAGAGCGCATTTTTCACCAAGCCAAATAGGTTCCAACGCAGGCCTGCCCCGAACCAGGGAAGTTCGGGTCTTTCTTTGGGTGGTCCCCGAAAGGGGCCGTTGTTTTCTTACATGATCGAACGATAACATCAAGTGCTATCCTGAAAGCCGACACAGATTCAACTACCACGAACCGCCTGAGGCAGACTATACTTGAAACTGATGGCCCTCTACCCCATCTGACTACATGCATGAGTGGCAGACTTTACTTGCCCGAAAATCACCATCAAAGTGCTCCCGGGGAGAGGTAGCACCTTTGTGAAAGGTCCCCCTCTCACTCTGGTCCTCACCCGAGGGTTGAGTCAACTACCATCAAAAAGACAACGCAACAACTTCATTTGACCATCTCACCAGTGACACTTGCCGAGTACCCGATCCTTTTCCACCTTCACCACGTCCAGACATACTGCTTCCAACTCTTCATCTGTTAACCCTTTAACGAACATGAAAAGTAGACGACACTTGAAAAAAAAATTCTTGAATAACTATTTTTTCCATTTTTTGTCTCAAAAACATAGGTTATGACCCCTCGTTGGAACGAGCTCGACGAATAGCGCACAGATACTCGACACAAGCTGGGAAATCGAAAGAAAAATGATATTTGATACCATTTTTGAATCTATGCTGATGTGCCCCTGTAATGGTATATAAATATTAACAAGGTAAACAACTCGCTTTTCGAAAACGATAGCACTCATCTTCGTGTCCCCCCCCCCCCCCCTCATATTTGACTCACACAACGTATCCAACAGTACCCGGTATCAATGGAAAGGGGAATGAATAAGCTTTACAATGGTGTATTACACGACCGTTGGGTGTTCTTGGGTTGTTCATGACAACTGGGAGAAGTCGCTGAAAAGGCCTAAAAACATTCAGTCGGACAAGACAGTGCACAGTGAAATGAGGTTTATGAGCGACAATTATCCAATTTATTATAAATAATTCGAGGTCCCATTGTCTATGGAGGGCAGATTCAAATATTAACCGTAGGGGAGGGTGGGGTGAGTTGATCCCTGGGGTAAGATGAGTCACCACATTTAATTAGGTTTATAAAACAGACTACAGTCAAAGTTCTTTCACTTTGTAAGACAGTTAGAGTTATCTTTCTTCATAAAGTCGCAGGTTGAACGTTTTTCAAAAAAGACTTAGAAGTTTGAAGGACAAATGTAAAATTCCATCCCAAAAGTGAAAATCGCAAAAACAGGTAAGTGAATTTATTATAGACACACAATAAGGACTTTCACCAAATGTGATTGTGGTTTGAGATAGTTCATATGTCTGTTGTTTTCTTGCAAACTGCTACTCTTACAAGGCGTGTTTATATTTACTTTCAATTCTTGGTTCAAAATGGAGGTCATACCGGGGCATGTTGAGCCTGTTAAAAGGGGTAAGTTGAGCCAGGAAAGTGAAGTGGATCAACTTACCCCAAGTTCATATAATCTGTCAAAAGTTGAATGATATCGGGTTTTATTACATGCCCATGCAGTCTCTCTTATGCAATACGGCGTGCAATACGGCTGTGCAATACGGAATTCCGTATTGTACACCAACCTGTTTCAACCGGGACTTTTTTTATGCAATGCGACTGCATAAAGTGCATGGCGTTTACCACCGTTGATAGAAAAGAAAATTAGGTTAGTAGGTGCTTGGGTCATGTAATAAATACAAAACCACATGTATGTTTCAATGAGTCGTTTTGTATTCAATTCGTCAGATGTGCGTAGAAAGAAAACGTCTCGACCTTCGGTCTCGACGTTTTCTTCCTACGCACATCTGACTCATTGAATACAAAACGACTCATTGAAACATACATGTAGTTTTGTCTATTTATCTAACAATCATATAGATTTTGGCCTGAAAACCACGTGAAACGGTACGTATCACATAATGTGTTCCGATTCCGTATCATATAGACGACTCATTCTAATTCCGTATCATATAGACGACTCGTTTCCGGTAGCGCTACGGGCTATCATAACAGGCAGATGGATACATTCTATGCGCGTTTCAGTGATCGACCGAACATTATGTCCCAAAAATGTTTAAAAATAATTTAACTCTTCACCTTAGATGAAAAGCAGACGACACTTGCAAAAAAAAATTTTTGAATAACTATTTTTTTTCATTTTTTTGTCTAAAAAACATAGGTTATGACCACTCATTGGAACGTGCTCGACGAGCTCGTTCCAGCGAGGGGTCATAACCTATGCTTTTGAGACAAAGAATGAAAAAATAATGAAAATTAATTGGCAATTTTTTCGGAATAGCATTGGCCGATTTTGGCCGTTACGTTGGGTAAAGGGTTAAGATTTAATCTATTTTTGAGACAGAATTGTTAGATAAATTAATGATCATGATAATGTACATGTCCTGTGATTTGCATCAGATTCTCGGTGGTGTCCAGAATGGAATCTGAAATGGAATTCAGTGATGATGACATGCCAGAGTTGATGAGGTTAATGGAGATGAGTATGAGGGTATATTCCTTCAAAAGGTTTCAAGCCGCATAGGTTCTGAAGAGACAGTTTTCGTTCCAACCCCCCAGGATGAGGCTGCGTTCCCGAGAGATGATATTGTGCATAAACTTCCACAACCAAAAATTGCGGGAGGATCCGCTTGGCGAAGTTGTCACCTTCAGTTCAAATGTGATTTGGCAAAGTGGCAACTGGATTGATAGTAGGCCTACGTGAACTTGAAACATAGGTCACAATGATATTCAGTTGTACCTTCGCTGATATGCGGCAATATTTTTATTCGCTGTTAAGTGTTTTATTTGAAAATTTCCAGTTTAATTTTGAAACATTCACGATTGATGATTGCCTTCTCTACGCGAAATAGAGTTCAATTTGTAGGACCTGTGTGTTTTTGTTTCACTTTTATCGGTTGCCACCAATATTGAAGATAATTTGATCATGAGAAAAGTTCTGGCAGGCCCACCGGAAGATCAAAAGGGCGGGGGGGGGGGGGGGGGCAGACAGGGGAGCCATTGGGGCACCCATCAAGATAAGTGCAATTTACTGGGAGCAGGGGTGACAGCAAGTGACACCCCCATGCCCCCCCCCCCCCCTTCTCCGGCGGCCCTGAGTTGTGGGATCTGTTACCAACAAACAAACAGTCTAGGAGTTGAATGACCTTTAATAAAACTACAGTAATATCAACGTCTTCATGCAATGGAATTATTTTACTTGTTCTTTTAAGTTGAATCGCCCGTGGGTAGTGTTGGATCAATTTATCCCATAGTATGGAACAACTTGCCCCTTACATGGGGTAAGTTGTTCCATTTTTTTCATTTCTTTACCCGAGTCTTTTTATCAGTTGCAACCGTTCAGCTTTTCTGCCATGGTCACAAATGGCAAAACACATTTAGGTCAATAAATCCTCCTGTGAACCGAAATCCCACTTCCATTCGTCATTGGAGTAAAACCACGAAGACGTGAAAATGGCACAACTTACCCCACTCTCCTCTATGACTTTATCAATTACTAATCTCGGATCCACATTTATTAATTTCTGGCGATCACATTTGCCGTTTATACATTTTTTTAACCTTCCCTTGGCTTTGAACAAGCTAGCGGCATCCATAGAAGCACAATGACATCCCATTGGCTACTATTTATGCCGAGAAAATCATCGATGAAAATAAGCCAATGGGAGAATGGGGAAAGCTTTTGCGGAAGCCGCGTATCTAAGGACGCCGTCTACTCAGGTCAGCTTGGGAAAAATGTCAAAGTTACGGCTAAAAAGTGTATAAACTTTAAATGTGAACTCCAGAAAATAATAAATGTGGATCCGAGATTAGTAATTGATAAAGGTATACGGTTAATATTTGAATCTGCCCTCCATATACAACGGGACCTCGAATTATTTATAATAAATCGGATAATTGTCGCTCGTAAACCTCATTTCACTGTGCACTTTCTTGTCCGACTAAATGTTTTTCGGCCTTTTCTGCGACTTCTCCTAGTTATCATGAACAACCCAAGAACTCCCAACGGTCATGTAATACACCACTGTAAAGCTTATTCACTCCCCTTTCCATTGATACTGGGTATTGTTGGATACGTTTTGTGAACCAAATTTGAGGGGGGAAAAACGAAGATGAGTGCTATCGTTTTCGAAAAGCGAGTTGTTTACCTTGTTAATATTTATATACCATTACAGGGGCACGTCAGCATAGATTCAAAAATGGTATCAAATATCATTTTTCTTTCGATTTCCCAGCTTGTGCCGAGTACCTGTGGAATAGCGTTGGCCGGTTTTGGCCGTTACATTGGGTAAAGGGTTAAAGGGGGTCGAAAGGGGCTTGTTCCACAACGTCCCTGCGCGCCTTCGGCGCGCGAAACCATTCAACCTACTTTAGACCAACGGTTTTCGAGAGTTTTAAATGTTTTATTTTACGTTGCCTTTTTCGTGTGTTTCGGTTGTTTTCGGTTATTACATTTCTACACATGGGTGGTAAATGATCAACGGGTGTCCAGACGGAGATAAGTAGATGGGTTCAAGGGCCTCTGTGTGGATCGGGGTGTGCTGGTGGAGGAGGTTGGGGCTTGAATATGTCTTCATATTACATACGAAAGCAGTGTAATATAAGATATGAGGGAAGTCGGCCAATGGACAGCAGTGGGGTGTGTGCCAACTGCAAGGATATCTTACAGTTGTAAGAGAAGCGCGTTGGGTTCGAGCGGAAATTGGGGAGCTCATAGGGGGTCTGGGGAGGGGTTGAAAAGCCTGGGTCACCCTAATGAAAGTTAATTATGATGGTTATGTAGAGGTTGGTTGAGAGAGGAAACTAGGAGGGAGGGTGCTTGATGTCGAGGAGTAAAGAGAGGATGGGGATCAGTAGTATGGGATGGCCATTGGGCGCACTTTTGATTTAACACTGAAATTCCCATTGACACACACGAAGAAGGCACGTGAGTGCAAGCGCTCAAGTTCCTTCGTAGGCGACTATGACAATTTCAGTGTTCAATGAATTGCTTTCAAGTGCCTTCATGGGTGCCAATAGGATTTTCAGTATTAAATCAAAAGTTCACCCAGTGGTCATCTTACTCACTACTGCACTGAAGTGCCTTCGTGGGAGTCAAAGAGAATAAAAAATTGGACGAACTATTCGTGACAGTTGTTTTATGCAAAAGCTATTTCGTTTTTTTTACAGTTTTTTATTCAGATAAACATAAAGAAATACATAACATATACTCACCAAATCATAACATGCTTGACAGAATCAGTGGTGGCGCCTGGGGAGGGGGGGCTACACCCCCCTCGTCGAAGAGGTTCAGCCCCCCCCCCCCCACCATCGGAGATTTTTAGTCAGTCTGTCGGAGAGTCTCGTAAACCGACTTCACGAGAAATTTCCGACAATCGAATGTACATATCTCGGCTTGTGCCGTTCAAGAGCGAGGTATATGGTTCGTCTTTGTAAGGCATTATGACAGTTGTTATCCAACTGGCGTTCCATTACTTCCATACCTAATCATCGGTTATCGTCAATTTTTCACTCATTTTCCTTCGTTTGGGAGGTCAGATATTATAACCCCCTGTCGGAGAGGTCAGCCCCCTGTTTGAGAAATCCCTTGCGCCACCCCTGGACAGAATCGGAAAGTATGCAAAACAACACAGAATGTTATTTCACAGAGAGTGTATATACTATAAAGGCGTATTGAATTGTGGAGTCTTCACTGAGTAGAGCGTACTTTCTCAGAGTTTCTTGAATGGTGGAAAAATGTTCTTTTGGGACTAAAAAATACTGGGAATTATTTTTCTTTTAGGGTGTGTGAAAAGTATGCGTGTAAGTATGTGCATGCATAAAGTGTATGGTTCACGCACACATGTATGTGTATCATATATACACAATAAAAATAGTCATTTTTATATGACTGTCTATCAACTTTTCACATTTTGAAAGAGTTTAACTTTTTCATAATATTAATTTTGATAGAGCTGCATACAATATTAATCACGCACTCGCCCTCATGTGCGAAACAAATAAGTATTTGCAGTACAGTAAATTATTTATTCCGATAAAAACTTTGCGTTGGAATTAATTTTTTTCCTTATGGTTATGAAGCATGAGAAAAGTTATATAATGTTTCTTTCCTCTGTGATTCAGAAAGCGTAAAGAGAAGAAGAAGAAAAAATTTTAGTAGCACGCATTGTGTTCGAACTCTCTGTGACAGTTGATATTTTTGGAGCAAAAAAACCCGTACTGATTGTATGTGTAACAATAAACTTGTTCAATGTGAATAGTAGAACTGCTCATAAAACCTAACACTGACTGTAAAATAGAATGTTTGAATGCCATGTAATGTATGTGTGATGGAAATGTGCCTCTCTTTCGGAGACTTTGTGTTTAGAAAATCTTTCTAAAGTTTCGAGGTAGCCCTGATAAGGGTGGTTTTTGTCATGATCACTGTAATCAGATATCTATTTTCTTCCATTCCATTGAAATGTACATGTTTTTTCTGTTTCCTGATAGATTGAGGATTTTGGCCAAAAGTTTGTGACATTCTGACCCAAAACTGTGACGTTTTGACCAGCCCTCAAAATGTTTTGAGTTCTTTCCGTTATCTTTTAGCTTTGGTCCTTTGTGATACCTTTTGTGCTTCCTATAGTTTTTTCTGGGCCCTTTTGCCAGTTTGGGGTAAATTGTCGAACCCTATGGTATTACTAATACTACCTGGCTTATTTGAAGGCTTGCTTATTCATTCTACCAGTCTACGCGTTGAAACGAATATTGCTAACAAAAACAGCAAGTAATGTTGAGCAGATGGAAGTTTCCTATGTCTTGATCATAAGTCTAATGCGCTAACACGTGCGGATTTATCGTTAACGTGCTATATAAGGGAAATCCGTTTACTTCGAAATTTCCACCTCTGATATTCCATAAATTCAAATTAAATATACACAAATTATACATCAAAATGAAGGTACATGTAGTAATGTATAGAACATCACAACAAAAAATACAAGCAATCAACTCACAGAGTTTGACAGCAGGCAGCAATGGTTACTGGAAGTCTGCTGCCACAGTCGTATCAGAACTGATAATAAAATAATATTTCCGGAGAACTCATGGCCAAATGTGCTTCAGGTATCCAAAAATAAATCTACGCATTCATAAAACTTTACAGTGCAGCGACAGGACTGCATTTGGAGAAAGGACGAATCGAACGAAATGGTTTCGCGCGCCGAAGGCGCGCAGGGACGGTATGGAAGGCAAGTCCCTTTCGACTCTCGGTGACAGTTTAGCGGCGTTTATGTCGCTTGTTTCTCTTTTTGGGTGGAGGTGGCTGTGATGGAGAGACTGTAGTGGTTGTTGGTGTAGTTGGGCTGTTGATGTTTTTAGAGGACTGACTAGGATGGAATGGTCGAGTCCTGGCTGCTTCAGGAGTGCTCTGGCTGGTGCGGTGTTCCAGGAGTGCCATCGTTCTGCTGTTGTTGTCAGCTGATTCCTTTAGGATATTCCTGGCTTCTTCCCGCATGCTATTTACTACTGCCGTTATGTCAAGTATATCCTGTATCATTTTCCGTTCCTGATCCGGATGGAGGGGAGAGACTGGAGTAGGAGACTTCAGAGAGCCAGTTTCCATTTCCGTCTCCGCCTCGCTGATGACGTCGCCATCCTCCAGGTTGTCCCTCAAAGGAGAGGCAGCTGGGGAGTGGATGAGAGTAACAGGAGTTGGAGGGGAGGAAATAGTAGTGGCCTCCTCCGTCTTCTCTTCCGCCTTCTCTCCCTTCTTCCCTTTCAGGAATGTTTCCAGCCGCCGGGCATTCCGGCGCCTGGTGGATGGGCTCTTCTTCTTCTTACTCTTCTTCTTTTCAGGGCCAGGTCCAGGCTTCTTCGGGTCAGGGCCAGTGTAAGAGGGGTTCCTCACACAAAAGGTGCTACCTCTCCCCGAAGAAGGTGTGGTGGTGTTGTTCTCTTCAATGATGAACTCCAAGCTCAGATGGACTCCCTTGCCTGTCCCCTGGACAGTCCAGGTGACAGGGCAAAATACGACCAGAGCTGAAATGGTTTTATTGAGTCTTGCTGGTAAATCCAGTGTGTCCATGATTACTATTCAAGGTGGCAAGGTGTTCACACTCTGAAGTCAGAAGTGTGAATGATCTTGGGCAATGTTGAATGAAATGAAGAGAAAGGACAACACTGTCTGCATTTTTTAATGAAAATGGATTCCATGACTGACGAGCATGCGCATATCACTCGATACCACGCGTTGAAACGAGTATTGCTAACAAAACACAGCAAGTAATGTTGAGCAGATATAAGTTCCCTGTGTCTTGATCTTAAGTCTAGACAGGGAACTTATATCTGCTCAACATTACTTGCTGTGTTTTGTTAGCAATACTCGTTTCAACGCGTGGTATCGAGTGATATGCGCATGCCCGTCAGTCGTGGAATCCATCTTCATTAAAAAATGCAGACAGTGTTGTCCTTTCTCCAAATGCAGTCCTGTCGCTGCACTGTAAAGTTCCCAATGTCTTGATCTTAAGTCCAATCAATCATTCATTTCGATCATTCATTTGATTGATTGATTCATTCATTCATTCATTCGCACCTCTGAGTTCAGAGTGCTAACACCCTGATTAACATCATGGACAAATTTGAAATACCAACAAGACTCAACACTGCCATCTCAGCTCTGGGCGTCTCTTGCCCTATCCCCTGGACTATCCAGGAAAAAGGCAAGAGCGTCCAACTGACCTTGGATTTATCATTGAAGACAACACTACACCACCCTCTTCGGGGAGAGGAGTACCTTTGGAGAGAGGATCACCTCTCCCACTGGTCCTCACCCGAAGAGGCACGGATGCCCTGAGAAGAGCAAGAGTAAAGGAAGGAAGAAGAGCCCGTCCACCAAGCGCAGGGATTCCAGGCGCTATGAGGCTTTTCTGGAAAAGAAGAGAGAAAAGAGTGAGGAAAGGGTAGAAGAGGAAGCAGCCACCATTTCTACTCCAACTCCCGCAGACCTACCCATCTTGCCTCCAGCCCCACAGCTGGAGACGCCAGATGTGGACGGTCCTGCGGAGACTGAGTTGGAAATGGAAGTTGCGTTCTGGCCACTTCCCGATCTTCTCTCGCCTCTCCCTTCTGTATCAGAAGGCCAGGACCCCCCTGGAAACCATCCGAGGAGAATCCGAAGAGGAAGACATCGAATGGCAGAAACACGTAGAAGAGATGGAACAATTAAGAATCAAGTTGAATAAGAAGAACATCGAAATAGCAGAACAAGACATCGAAATAGAAAGATTAACAGCACTAAAAGCAGCAAAACGGGCATCTCTCAAAGAAGAAGACAACAACCACCCTCCATCACCATCAACACCCAAAACAGACATAATATCACCGTCACAGCCTCCTCCTCAGAAGCAGAAAGCAAGGAAACACCGACACCGTTAACCCTCTCCTTTTCCTCCTTTAACACGCTCAGACATGGTGCATGACAAAAGTAAAAAGGAAAACTATCATACAGTAAAAGTGGGTCGAAAGGGCTTGCCTCATAACGCCCCAGCTCGCCTCCGGCGCGCTAAAACCATTCTTTTGGCTTTGGCTATCTTAAGCCTGCTACATTTTGAGAAAGAAAGAGGAAAACAGAGAGGAACAGAGAGAGAAGGAGAGGAAAGAAAGAAAGAAAGGAGAGAGAAGGAAAGAGAGAGAGCAGCCCGCAGAGAGTCGGCGGCAGGATCGCACAAGGTAAGTCACAATATCAGTACTAAAGGGACAGGGGGTCCCAAAATGACACAATTCAGAAACTCATGGGGGAAAGAGCCCAAGATAGGGAGGACAGAATGAGGGAGAGGGAGGAATGGCGTCTGAGGTATGCTGACATGGAGCGAAAACATGCCCAGCAGGAAAAAAACATAGAGAGTCTTACAAGAGAGATGGCACAAGAAAGAATAGCTGCTCATGAGAGGTTTGTCACTGTGACAAACCAAATCGCTAACCTTTCAGCCCAGCTGGGCTTGCAGAGACAATAGACTCCGCAAATCTTACTGGACAGTAGTGTTGCATCAGCAGGTGTTCCAGTAGCCACTGCGGCTTCTGCTGGGTCACCTCCTTGCAGCCCAATCAAGGTCATTGCCTTTGCAGAGGTCCACGCGGAAGCAGAGGCCTTGGACAATTTGGATAATCTAGACAATTTGGACAATTCCTTTATTAGAGAGATTCTTCCCACCGAACTCCAGGTGGTAGCTTCTGAGGGACACATGCCCCACTAAGGAAACTTTCAAAGACCCAGCAGATCCTTGCGCACTGGGTACCATCTGCCCGGACAAAAACCTAGAAACAATGCTTGCCACACCGCGGGACAGTGTACCTAGCATAACAGCGACCCCGTCTCGAAACTAACAGCAAAAGAAAGAAATCACTAGATCTTGAAAGTGAGTTGGTGGAGGTGGTGGATGGCCAGGGCTTTCATCACACCGTTGACCGACAGGTCAAGAAAGTGAGGAACTGCCCTCCAATCACCCCCTCACCCAAACCACTCTCTCATCCAGAAATTAATGATGAGCCTCAAACAAATCTGCCAGGGCCTCCTCCACTCATGGAGACACCCTGGTCAACTGTCGTCTCTAGGAAGAAAGATAATAAACAGCTGCGCCATGATACGCCTGTTATTAATTACAAGAGGGAACCACACAATATGAGTATACATGTGTACTTGTCAGGTTACATATACTTGCCACCAAAAAATCACGAAAATTGCTCAAAGTCCAACATGTGGAAAATTGCCTATATTTTGATGAATAAAGTCCCATAACTCTGGAATGACAAATCGGACAGCGACACAAATCAAAAGGGAGATTCCTTCTATCAACATATACTTGCAAACAAAAAAAAATCATGAAAATTGCTCTAATCATTTTCAAGTTATTGTTCGACATGCGAAAAATAAAGTCCCATAACTCTGGAATGACTAATCGAACGGCGACACCAACCGAAAGGGAGCTTCCTTCCATCAACATAAACCACCTACCAAACAATCGTGAAAATCTCTCGAAGCGTTCTCGAGTTATCGTGCGACGTGTAAAAAATCGACAATTTTCTAAGTAATAAAGTCCCATAACTCTGGAATGACTAATCGAACGGCGACACTAAACGAAAGGGAGCTTCCCTTCATCGATATACACCACCTACTCAAAAATCACGAAAATCTCTCAAAGCGTTCTCGAGTTATCATACGACGTGTAAAAACTCAACAATTTTCTAAGTAATAAAGTCCCATAACTCTGGAATGACTAATCGAACGACGACACTAAACGAAAGGGAGCTTCCCTCCATCGATATACACCACCTACCCAAAAATCACGAAAATCTCTCAAAGCTTTCTTGAGATATCGTACGACATATGACCGGACGGACAGACGGACGGACAGACGGACAGCGGTATACCATAATACGACCCGTTTTTTCAAAACGGGCGTATAAAAACGTGACACCCAACAGCCAAAACCAGAAGGGGGGGGGGGGGGATCAAGCTAGCAGCCAAAACCAGAAAGGAGAGCAAAATCCAGGCAGTCTCCCCAATAATAATAATAGTAAAAATAAAACCAACGGCATTAGAGAGGGCAGGGGCAACAACCCCCTCACTGCGGTATTAACTAGGGTTCATCCCGATACACCCAGAAAAGCCATCAACCAAGGCCTAAACAACTGCAAATGGGAGAGATTCAACTCCAAAGCCACGGGCAAGGTCACGTGAAAAATCAAAGTCACCTGTCCCAATAAGGAAACCAAAATAAAAATAATCAAAAATGGGATCCACATCAATGGCAGGTGGCACGCTGGGGAGGAATACAATACCTCCCCAACGCCCATACAGTGCCACAAATGCCAAAAGTTCGGGCATGTCGCCAACAAATGCAGAGAGAATCTAACCTGCATGAATTGCGGAGAATCACATCTCACCAAGTCATGCAGGTTAAAGTCCCCCTCTTGCCCCAACTGTAAAGGAAGTCACCCCAGCAGCTACCGGGGGTGTCCTCATTTCAAAAAAGTAAAAACCGCCATCGAACTGAAAAACCTAAATCTCATCAAGCCTGACAATGCGTCATCTCCACATACCGCCTGCTCCCTTATCGCCGGATCCCTTTACTCAGTATTAAGCAAACACGCTAAAACCAATCTGTCCGACATCTGCCAAGATGTCAGCCGATCGGCGTCCCGACTTTTCAAGACGCATATTTCGGAATCACTAATCAAAGCCGCTACCAGCTCAGACTAAAGCACCTCTCTAACCAATATCTAAAGCACCGCTACTAACTCCCAACCCCCGTCAAGAATAAGCTACAAATAGCCGTGTGGAACGCTAGAAGCGTTAATTACAAAAAACTTCAAATGAGCCGATACTTCGAAGATACAGACATTACCTGCATCTGCGTAAGTTGGCTTCAACCCAGCAAAAAATTTTCAGTTAGCGGGTTCAGCGCTATTAGAAGAGATCGACAAATCACTAAAGGTGGCGGCGTTGCTCTTCCAATAAAGCAGAACATCAAAACTAAAACCATTAAAACTAATCACCTCGATGCAGAGGTGATTGCTACTGAAATCACTGTCACATCGCGATTGTTTGTTATTATAACGACCCAAGCAAAATTGTTTCTGACACTGTCTTTGAATTCTTTACGAGGAAATACAAACACTGCGTTTTCCTCGGCGACTTCAATGCCAAACACTAGTACTTTGGCTGTAACAAAACCACCCCCAACGGTGAAGCCCTCCTTGAAATCACAAAAAGCATAACCTTCATGTGGTTATGAACGACAGCTCAGCAACTTATATCAGTTACAACCCATTATTCTCATGGCCGTTTCATTCGTCTTCATTCACACTTCTGATCTCAGAGCGTGAACAACTGATTGAAATTATGGAAAACCTGGAATTACCAGCCCGCCTCAAGAAAGCCATCTCCGCTCTGGGCGTCTCTTGTCCCATCTCTTCGACTATCCAGGAAATGGGCGAGAGCGTCCATCTGAACCTGGAATTCAAAGTTGAACCAGTAGAGAACACCACCAAAACACCACCCTCCTCGGGGAGAGGTAGCACCTTTAGTGAGAGGATCCCCTCTCACACTGGTCCTCACCCGAGAAGGTCAGGAGGCCCTGTAAAGAGCAAGAGAAGTAAGAAGAGCCCGTCTACCAAGCGGAGGGATTCCCGAAGATTGGAAGCTTTTTTGGAGAAGAAGAGAGAGAAGAGGGAGGAAAAGGAGGAGACAGAGACAGTCACCAGTTCCGCTCCCACTCCCACAGAGGCACCCATCTTGACCCCAGCTCCACAGCTGGAGACGATAGATGAGGAAAGTCCTGTGGAGACTGAGATGGAATTGGAAGCTGTCCTCTCGCCACTTCCGGACCCCCACTCGCCTCTCCCTTCGGCTCCAAAAAGTCTGGACAAGAACCCGGAAGACTTCCGCCATGAGCACATCCAATTCCTAGAAGAGAGGAAGAGAGCAAATCTAGAAATGGAAGCAAAAATAAAAGAAACTCAAAAAGCACTAGGAGTACCTACAACAACAGCGAATGACAGCAGCCCTCCATCTCCTACCACACCAACAGCTACGAACATCATATCACCATCACAGCCACCTCCGCTAAAGAAAAAGACAAAGAAACACAAACGCCGATAACCTTCTCCCTTTCCGCTTCCCCCTATAACACGTCGAGACATGGTACGGAAAAAAGATACGAGGAACAATATGAAACAGCAATTGAGGGTCGGAAGGGGCTTTCCCCAAACCGTCCCAGCGCGCGAAACCATTCTTCATTCATTCACTCCCAACCCCCGTCACGAATAAGCTACAAATAGCCGTGTGGAACGCTAGAAGCGTTAATAACAAAAAACTTCAAATGAGCCGATACTTCGAAGATAAAAACATTATCTGCATCTGCGAAAGTTGGCTTCAACCCAGCAAAATTTTTTCAGTTAGCGGGTTCAGCACTATTAGAAGAGATCAACAAATCACTAAAGGTGGCAGTGTTGCTCTTCTAATAAAGCAGAACATCAAAACCAAAACCATTAAAACTAATCACCTCGATGCAGAGGTGATTGCTACTGAAATCACTGTCGACAATAAAAACATCGCGATTGTTTTTTTTTTTTTATTATAACGACCCAAGCAAAATTGTTTCTGACACTGTCTTTGAATTCTTTACGAGGAAATACAAACACTGCATTTTCCTCGGCGACTTAAATGCCAAACACTTGTACTTTGGCTGTAACAAAACCACCCCCAACGGTGAAGCCCTCCTTGAAATCACAAAAGCATAACCTTCACGTGGTTATGAATGACAGCTCAGCAACTTATATCAGTAACAACCCATCATTCTCATCCGAGATCCTCGATCTAATTATCGCCAGTGACTCCCTGATAAATCACATCGATGACCACTGGGTCGGCGATGATGACTTAGGCGCGATCACCTCCCGGTCCATGCCTCACTGCAGCTAGGAAATGGTCCACTCAGGTACCCCCACTCTCCGCAGAAATTTCAGAAAAATTAATTGGAACCTCTACCGCGACATCATCGATGTCAAATTCACAAACACCCCCCTATCTAATGCAGCAGAACTAGAAACCCAATGCGAGGGCATAGAGAAAATCACCAACTCAACCCTGAACGAAATATGCCCAAAAGAAGAAGTGCGCCCCTGGAGAAATACTATCTCGGGCGACACACTGTCACTAATCAAAACCAAACGGAAAGCTCTTCGCGCTCTTAAAACCGAAACTGACCCCAGTAAGAAATCTGACCTCAACAAAACATACGACCGCCTTCATGGAGAAGTCAAAGAAGCCCACAAAGCTGAAAAACAAGCCAGATGGAAAAAGGTAACAGCCAATCTAAACGGGGTCCAAGATGATAAAAAAATCTGGGACTCTTTCAAAATCCTAACTGGGCAAAAGAATAAGGGCGGAAAAGCCGCAGCCAAACCTCTTAAGAAGGAAGACGGTTCTTTCACACGCACCGACAAAGACAAGGCCGACACCTTTGCCGACCTCCTAAGAAAAACGCATCGCCCGCATCAAGGCATGGGCAATGATGACGCCGTCACTAACGCGATTGATGACTTCATCAATGAGCACCCTGATATCTACCGTGACCCCAAATTCGATAACGAGCCAGAAGACGGGGATGACGATGACCTCGTCACCCCCATCACCAATGTCGAAATCGTCAACGTCATAAAAAATGCAAAAATTCCTCCTCACCCGGCAAAGACGAAGTGAGCTACAAAATTCTAAAACAAAGCCCAAATTCCCTAATCGAAAAACTAAACAAACTGTTCAACGCATGCCTCACCCATGGCTACTTTCCCAATTGTTGGAAAATAGCCATCGGTGTCATGATACCAAAACCTGACAAGGACCCCTCCGATCCAGCCAGCTACCGCCCAATTAGCCTCCTCAGCTGCATTGGTAAGACATTCGAACGAATGTCTTACTAATGCAGCTGAGGAGGCCAATCGGTTCAGGGGGCACCTTGAAGACACCGATTTTTTCAATAAATGGCAAAGAGCCTATAGAAACCGTAAAGAAGGCATCGAACATGTCTACTGACTAGTCACCCAAATGAAAACCGCGATCGACAATCAGCAAATGGGCACGGCAGTCCTGTTAGACGTCGAAAAAGCATTTAACTCTGTTTGGCACAATGGAATGCGCTACAAACTATCAAAAATGAGACTCCCCATGAAACTGCTGGATTACTATCCTCTTTCTTAAATGATCACGAAATTAAAGTCAGAGTGAACAATGAAATGTCTGACAGTGTCCCCCTTGAAGCAGGCACCCCCAAGGATCCGTCCTAAGCCCCATCCTTTACATCATCTATGTAAATGACCTTAAAGTCTCCGAGGATCGTTTTCAAGTCTCCCAATTCGCGGATGATAAGGGCCTCTTGGACTCTAACAATACGGCCAACCTGCTCCAAAACCCCCTGCAGCGCGCTCTCGTCGAGCTAGAACAATGGTGTGCCAAATGGAGAATAAAGCTAAACGCAAATAAAACCCAACGAATCACCTTTACTCGCAAGATAAGCAAACGTGACTTTGACCTAAAACTAATGGATAACACCCTCCCAGAGTGCAAAGAGGCGAAATTCCTGGGCATCACCATTGATCAAAACCTGTCCTTTAATAAACACACCGACGATATGGCGAAAAAAAGCAACCAAACGCATTAACTTATTGAAAATGCTAAAGGGAACTTCCTGGGGAGCCAACCAGTCCACCCTACTCAAACTATACAAAGCCTTTGTGCGCCCAGTACTCGAATACGGGGCAATCATCCTAACTGACCTCAATCAAACTAATATGGGAAAACTCCAGAAGGTGCAATATCACGCGTTTAGGGTCGCCCTCCGCGCCCCATGGGATACACCCATCAAAACACTCCACGACAGGGCCGATATCCCCACCATCAAAGACCGCCTAGCCACCCTGGCCGCGAAAAATCATGACCGGCTAGCCGACAGTGAACTAATTTCCGAACTTGGAGCCATTTGCGAAAGCCGACAAAAGCCAAAAAATTCCAAGCAAAACTAAAATTGCTCGAGAAAAACTAGGGAACGAGAAGGTGAGCTAACGGGCAGATTAACAGCTTAACTGTGGCCTTCTACCAGAAAGGGCTGCCTTCACCGACTCAACCAAAATTACACCACGTCTAAATACGGTACAAAACTAAACAGACTCGAGAATAAATAGGGAACGAGAAGGCGAGTTAACAGGCAGATTAACAGCTTAACTGTGGCCTTCTACCAGAAATGGCTGCCTTCACCGACTCAACTAAAATTACATCGCGTTTAAATACTATATAAAACTAAACATGATTGAGAATGAAGAGGGAACGAGAAGGGGAGCTAACAGGCAGATTAACAGCTTAACTGTGGCCTTCTACCAGAAAGGGCTGCCTGCACCGACTCAACTAAAATTAGATCACGTCTAAACACTGTATAAAACTAAAACTGCTCGAGTAAAACTAGGGAACGAGAAGGCGAGTTAACAGGCAGATTAACAACTTAACTGTGGCCTTCTACCAGAAAGGGCTGCCTTCACCGACTCAACTAAAATTACATCACGTTTAAATACTGTATAAAACTAAACATGCTCGGGAATAAACAGAGAACGAGAAGGTGAGCTAACAGGCAGATTAACAGCTTAACTGTGGCCTTCTAACAGAAAGGGCTGCCTTCACCGACTCAGCTAAAACTATATCATAATCCTATCCAATGACTGCATTAATCTAAAGGTACTACTTTTATTTTTTATTTTACTTCATTTTACATATTCTAATGAAAACTAATTCTGCCTTCTTCTTTTAAGCAGGCACACAGAAGATGCTTTTTGATCAGCACCCCAATAACCGCTATGGAAACTATAACCGTTATGGAAATTGCAACCCCCATGGTTCCAGAATATCCTCCACTCCATCCCTAAAAATGGTCGACCACTTCAAGGGAGGCGAGCGTTGGTCCTGCGTCCCGCCTCTGCCCCTTTTCGTAAAGCGTCCACATTGCACATTTTCTGTCCCACCCAAATAGGATTATAATGCAGGCCTGCCCCCGAACCAGGAAAGTTCGGATCTTCTTCTGCTGGTCCCCGAAAGGGGTCGTTGTTGCTTTCTTCCTAGACGTCCTACCACACAATCAGAGACAGCCTGAGGCAGACTATACTTGCCAGTGATGGCCATCATTCGAAATCATTTCCTAAGTGGCAGACTATACTTGCCTGAAAATCTAAAACTACTGCACCCCTCGGGGAGAGGTAGTACCTTTGTGGGAGGACCCAACCTCCCACACTGGTCCTCACCCGAGGGTTCATCCTACTCCAATCAACGAAGCCATCCACCCACCACGCCGCAACCGGAGACACCTGCCGAGTACCTGAAGCCTTCCCTCCTTCAACACGCCTCGACATGAGTAAAGGAACCATTCGGCGCGTGAAACCATTCCATCCCGTCTTAAGTCTGCTACGCTGTAGTAAACAAGCCAGCATCTGTCCCTAATAGAGAGAATAACAGCCACATAAACTATAAAAAGCAACAATCCCGACCCTCAAAGGGACATCAAAAAGAATTCATTGTAGTCGTCACCAGGGTACACCCGGACATGCCCAAGGACGCCATCAACCCAAGTCTCCCAGGGTGCGATTTGGAAAGATTCACCTCTAAAGCCACGGGAAAAACCACGTGGAAACTGAAAGTAACATGCCCAAATCGGGAAATAACATTAAAAGTCATGGCTCAGGGAGTGACCATTAACAGGAGGCGTCACATAGCCGAAGAATACCGCTCAAACCCTCCCCCTGTCCAATGCCACAAATGCCAAAAATTTGGCCACATTTCCATCAATTGTAGAGGCCAACTAAAATGCATGGAACGCGGAGAGAACGACGTCTCCAGCGCATGCAAACCAAAGTCACTAAAATGCCCCAACTGTCAGGGAGAGCACATAAGTAATTACAAAGGGTGCCCCCACTACAAAAAAGTAAAAACAAGCGCGGATCTAAAGAGGGTTGATCTAACTAAACCCGCAAATGTCTCCTCCCCATACCCTCTCTGCTCCCTCATAGCGGAAAGCCTACATGAAGTCCTAAAGAATCATCTAAATGCCGACCTGACAAACATCTGTCAAGACGTCAGCATGTCGGCATCTAGGCTATTCAAAACGCAGATCTCCCACACCTTAATAAAAGCCGCTATCAATCAAAACAACTAATCCGACCAATTTATCACTGTAAAAACACCTTAATTAACATGAGCCCGATCATGGATAAGCTCCAATTAGCACTATGGAACGCCCGCGGCGCGTATAACAAAAAATCGCGACATCGGCGCCGTAGCTGCGACGGGTGGTGCAATCTCACAAAATTCTAAGTTCATCAAGGGCCATAACTCCAAGAAAAATATTTGGAACAGCACATGCATTGAACAGTGGTTAGACATCAATAAGATACACTTACATGCCAAATATAAAGTCATTCCATCAAGTATTTCAAAAGTTATTGAGTTTTGAAACTGGTTGGTCACAGACAGACCGACCGACAGATCGACAAACAGACCGACAGACAGACAGACCGACAGACCGACAGACCGACATTGCCACTTATAGAGCTGCTAGTCGCAGCTAAAAACTCCAAATTAGTAATTACTTTAAAAACACGGACATTCTGGGAATTTGTGAAACTTGGTTACGTAACCAGAGAAGCTTTTCATTCAGCGGATTTAATGTAATCAGAAGGGACCGCTCCCACACTACCCACGGCGGAGAAGCCCTTCTAATAAAAAACGAACTGAAACATAAACTGATTAAAACTGACCACCTCGATGTGGAAGTGGTAGCCGTGGAATTAACAGCCGATAATAAAAAAATAGCAATCATATGTTACTATAACTCCCCTGATAAAACAGTCAGTAACGATGTGTTTAAATTTTTCTCACGTAAATACAAGAACTGTATTTACATGGGAGACTTCACCTCTAAACATGTGTACTTTGGGTGCAATTCCACTAACCGCATCGGCAATGTCCTATTCGACATCACCGTAAACCTCAACTTACAAATCATTTGCAAAGACTCATCCGACATCTATATCAGCTCTAACCCACTCCACCGCACCGACATCCTAGACCTCATAATAACGAGCTACTCTCTAGGCAAAAACGTCACCAACCACAAAGTGGGCGATGACGACCCAGGTAGCGATCACCTACCAGTACATGCCACAATCAGCTTTGTGTCCGGACCAGTACGCCATCCCCCAAAATCTCAAGGAACCTGAGCAAAATAGACTGGGACCTCTATACCGAGACGTTCTTGACGCCAAACTCGCAACAAGTAAACCCCCAAACGCGAGCGATATTGAAGACCAATGTGCTGACCTCAGCAAAATTATAACCTCCACACTAGATGAAATCTGTCCTAAGGAGGAAGCGCGCCCCTGGAGAAGAACAATCCCCAAGAGCACACTCACTCTAATAAAAACAAAGCGAATGGCCCTGCGCAAGGTCAAAGCTGAAAAAGACCCCACCAAACGAGTGGAACTCAAAAAAATCTACAACCGCCTTCATGGCGAGGTAAAGAAGCACTTAAGGCCGAACAACAAAACAATTGGGAGAGGGCCACCTCCAACCTGAACGCGACAAAAGATGCGAGAAAATTCTGGAACACCTTCAAGGTGCTCACAGGTAAAAAAGCAACCCAAAACAGTCCAAACCGCTCGTAAAAGCTGACGGCACCCTCGCCGCCAGCGACAAAGAAAAAGCCGACACCTTCGGGGAACTATTGAGCCACACTCACCATCCCCACATAGGGCAGGAATATGACGACTCAGTCATGAACACAATCGACAACTTCGTAAACTCACACCCAGAGGTATACCGCGACCCCTACTTCGGCAACGAACAAGAGGAAGTGGACGAACACGACCTAATAACCCCCATCACGGTCGACGAAATTATCAGCGTGAAAAGCTCCTCCTCCTCGGGAGAGGACGAAATAAGCTATAAAATCCTCAAACAAAGTCCTAACTCCTACATAACCAGGCTAGAAGCCATTTTCAAAGCGTGCCTTACCCATGGATTCTTTCCTAAATGCTGGCACACAGCCATAGGGGTCATGATACCCAAACCCGACAAAGACCTCACCAAACCAGCCAACTACCGCCCAATTAGTCTCCTAAGCTGCATCGGCAAGGTTTTTGAGAAAATACTCGCCGATCGACTAAGGGGTCACCCCGAGGAAACTAATTTCTTCAATGACTGGCAAAGAGCCTATAGGCACCACAAAGAAAGCATGGAACACATCTATCGCCTAGTAGAACTCATGAAAAACGCGATCGATAACAACAATCTAGGTGTGGCCGTTCTGCTTGACGTCAAGTGGAAAAAGCTTTCGACTCAGTCTGGCACAGCGGCATCAGATACAAACTCATTAAACTCAACACCCCCAAAAAACTAAATAGACTCATCTCCTCCCCCCTAAACGATCGCGAAATCAAAGTTAGAGTCAACAGAGAAGTATCTAAAAGTATCCCACTTGTAGCCGGAAGGCCCCAAGGGTCAGTACTCACCCCTCCTCTCCTGTTCATCATCTACGTAAACGACCTCAAAATCACTTCGGACCGTGCCCAAATCTCACAATTCGCAGACGATAAAGGCCTATGGGACTCCAACAGCCAACCCCTCCCCTCCAAAAATCTCTCCAAAGCGCGCTAGACGACCTCGAACACTGGTGTAACAAATGGAGAATCAAACTAAATATAAACAAGACCCAGAGGATAACCTTCTCCGTCAGAAGGAAAAAACGCGACTTCGATCTTCAACTAAAAGCCAAAACCCTCCCAAAGTGCACCGAAGCAAAATTCCTGGGAATCACTCTACACTCGAGACTCAGCCTCACAAAACATACCAACAACGTAGCCGCGAGAGCGACCAAACGAATTAACTTGCTAGAAATGCTCAGGGCACCACCTGGGGGGCTAACGAAACAGTACTACTCAAACTGTACAAGGCGTTTGTACGGCCAGTAATTGAATACGGGGCCCTGGTTCTAATCAATACATGCAAAAGCAATATCGCCAAACTCCAGAGAGTCCAGAACCACGCTCTAAGAATAGCCCTCCAAGCTCCATACGACACCCCCATTAAGATCCTCCACCAAATGTCCAAATGCCAACTGTCAAAGATCGCCTCGCCACGCACACTGCCAAAAACTTAAAGTGGTTCGAAAGCAGCACACTGATACCTCAACTCAAGGAAATATGCGACAGTTGACAAAAACCTGCCAACAAACCAATCATAACAAAACTAACCATCACTCACCAGCAAGCACGCAAACACAACATGGGGAAAGATGGGGAGGCCTAGCTATTGTCAGCAACACGACTGCGACCCTACAGTACGACATGTCCTTTTTAATGCATGCTACAATACTCTGAACCGAACCACTCTGCCACCACACACAACATAAACTCAGCAACCACGCTCTCAAAACGGAGAAAGCCTGGGGAGGCTAAGCTATTGCCGGTAACACAACTGCGTCCCCACAGTGGAGTTTGTCCTTTTTAGGGCATGCTACAATAGCTGAACCAAACCACTCTGCGTCCACAAACACTGATAATGGGGAAAGATAGGGAAGCCAAGCTATTGTCAGCAAACACGACTGCGACCCTACAGTACGATATGTCCTTTTTAAGGCATACTACAATACGCCGAACCGAACCACTCTGACCCCACATAAACTCAGCAATCACGCACTCAAAACGGAGAAAGCCTGGGGAGGCTAAGCTATTGTCAGTAACAGAACTGCGTCCCCACGGTGGAGTCTGTCCTTTTTAAGGCATGCTACAATAACTGAACCAAACCATTCTGCCTCCACAAACACTGATAATGGGAAAAGATAGGGAGGCCAAGCTATTGTCAGTAACACGACTGCGACCCTACAGTACGATATGTCCTTTTTAAGGCATGCTACAATACGCCGAACCGAACCACTCTGCCCCTACGTAAACTCAGCAATCACGCACTCAAAACGGAGAAAGCCTGGGGAGGCTAAGCTATTGTCAGTAACACATCTGCGTCCCCACAGTGGAGTCTGTCCTTTTTAAGGCATGCTGCAATAACTGAACCAAACCACTCTGTCTCCACTAACACTGATAAGTCACGCTCATCATAACCAGAACACGTACAAGCATTATATACATGCACACAAACACCGACACATCTCTTCTTTAGTTTTGTTTTCAATCTATCTTTCCCAAAATAACCATTAGGGAAGTAAAATAACCGCTATAGAAACAATAACCGCTATGTTAGAACGTGTAGAGTGGAGAACGGAAGTGGCATGATTGGTTGTCTGGACTTACTCATCCAACCGGTCATGCCATTTCCGTTTTCTATACGCTACATGTTCTAACACGGGAAGACAACCAGGTTTGGGGGGGGGGGGGGTGGCTCACTAACCTCTCATCATTTCTAATTTCAGCAACACCCAGAGACATAGCACAGACATCCCAACGAAAAACAAACTCACCAACAGAATCAGACATCCGACCAACCAACACCACTCGGGTCCACCCATCAACCACCAGCAGAAGAGCTTGAGGCAGATTATACTTGCCAATGGTAGCTCCAACACTTATCTAGTGGTAGACTATACTTGCCCGAAGAAACACACAAGACACAAGAGATAATCAACCACGAAAACATCCGACAGAACAGCCACACACCCAAGCCACGCGACATGAGAACAGAAGACAGGGGGGGGGGGGGGGGGGGGGGGGGACTCTAAGCATCGTATACATTTTCATTTCAGCCACGGCAGAGACATAGAATTTAGCACCACAAACGCACCAGACCAGACACCACTGAAAGAAAGATTCCCCGACAGCCAACAAAGCAACATCACATCAGCCAAAACAAACAACAACAGAAGAGCTTAAGGCAGACTATACTTGCCAGTGATAGCTCCAACACTCGTTTAAGCGGCAGACTATCCTTGCCTGAAAATAACACTCAACAGAAATGCATCCAGAAAAGACCTTACAAATGCACACACTTCCTTATTCTACTCTATCTTTTGCCGCTTTAACTCGAAGTTTTTTTTTTTACTATCTTTCAGACTCTACCTTTCTCCCCAATAACCGCTATGGATATCAATAACCGCTATGGATATCAATAACCGCTATGGCAACTCAATAACCGTTATGGCTTCAGCACATCCTTCCCTCCATCCTTGGAGGTGGGCATCCACCCCCAGGAAGGCGAGCGTTGGTCCTGCGCTCCGACTTCTTGGCCTCTTTTTTGTAAAGTGCTACTCTAGCGCACCGCATGTCCCGACCCAATGATAATAGCAGGCCTGTTACCTGAACCAGGAATGTTCAGGTTGAGTGGCACCTTGTTAAGGTCCGTTTTGTTTCTTTCACTTGTCAAATCGCCGAAACCACACACGCCAGCTAAGAGCCCAAGGCAGACTATACTTGCCGATGAAAGCCTATCTTCACCACAAAATCACAACTTCACAAGCGGCAGACTATACTTGCCTGAAGAATAACAACTAGAAACATCAACTTCAATCCTCTTCCGCCTTTACACCGACAAGACATGATGCTGATGACGCTGTCTCAATTTAACGAAATTATAACATACCGTAAACGAGGGTCGAAAGGGGCTTGCCCCATAACGTCCCAACGCGATTATGGCGCGCTAAAACCGTTCTTTTGGACTTAGATTAGATCATAAGTCTGATGCGCTAACATGTGTGGCTTTATTGTTAACGTGCTATACAAGTAAGGGATATTCGTTTACTTTGAAATTCCCGCCCCTTATATTCCATAAATTCAAATTAAATATACACCAATTATACATCAAAATGAAGGTACATGTAGTGCTGTATAGAACATCACAAAAAATACATGCAATCAACTCACAGAGTTTGACAGCAGGCACCAATGGTTACTGGAAGTCTGCTGCATGGCCAAGAAAATGTTTCCCTTGATGCGATTCTCTATAACATTACCTCCCCTTTATTTGGTAAAGCTGTTTAAGCATTTTACACTGAGAGAGATGGGAACTTCATATAAAAACTTTTTTAATATTCGTGCTTTTTATCATCATTGTGCGCATAATTTCACAAACTACAGTTCTTTTCCTGCGGCGTAGTATAAGCAAATAAAAACTATCTCGTTACACTTTTTTCCCCAATCAATTTGAACATTGGACTATTGTTCCCAGTAGAAACCCATTTAAGGGCCAAAATAAGTAATGAAATTTTGTTTATTTTGAAATTCTCACCTCTCATATTCCTTAAATTCAGATTAAATATACACAAAGTATACATCAAAATGAAGGTTGGGATGTATAGAACACGAAACACATATGTAATCAACCCATAGAGTCGACTGCAGGCACCACTGGTTCCTGGAAGTCTGCTACCGTATTCGCACCAGAACTGATAATAAAATAATATTTCACATGAACAACTTGTGGTCAAATGTGCTTCATATATCCAAGAACAAAGCTAGGCATTCAAAACACTTTCGAATACTGCGATAGGTCTACATTTTGGAAAAGGACAACACTGTCTGCATTTTTTATCGAAGATGGTTTCCATGCTCAACAGACATGCGCAAATCACTCACGAATTTCCATCGAAAAACAAAATCGTAATTCTAAGAAATTTCAACAGGTATCATGATACCTTGCATTGAATATGGCGACTGTGCAATCTCTATCAAATAACAGTATACTGTACGCAGGCGATCTTTTTCATTATTTGATTTTAGACGGCGTTGTTTTTACATACTTTTTCTGTCCGATGACGTCGATCGGAAATCGAAAGTATACTCATACGTAAACAAAAGCAAAGGCCTTGGAATTTTCCCCAATGCAGCTCTGTCGCTCTGTTTTGAAGAATTTTTATCCCCAAGCTTTGTTCTTGGATATGTAAAGCACATTTGGCCACAAGTTGTTTTCGTGAAATATTATTAAATTATCAGTTCTGGTGCGAATACGGCAGCAGACTTCCAGGAATCAGTGGTGCCGACAGTCGACTCTATGAGTTGATTACCCATGTGTTTCGTGCTATATACATCCCAGCCTTCATTTTGATGTACATTTTGTGTATATTTAATTTGAATTGAAGGAATATCAGAGGTGAGAATTTTGAAAATAAATAAAATTTCATTACTTATATAGGTCCTTAAGGGGTCGTCCAACCTAACTTTGGTCAATTTGTTGATTTTTTTCCCAATGCCTCAGAAACAGATAAGAGAAGTAAGAAAAGGCAAATTATATATCAAAATAACGAGTAAAGTGCATAGAGAAGGTACATATAATTTTTTTCAGGAAAAAAGTGAATTTTATGATTTTGAAGAAGATTAATTTGCCAATGGCGTAAGTAACGAACCGGTAAAACTACAACCACGGTAATTCGAAAGCCTTGTCCTCAATATAATGATAACATACTACAAACTCGGAGAAAGCATGTTTTTGACACACACTCTGGTGGGTTTTGATGTTTGAATGTAATAATACCAACACAAATTTTTGATGTTCCGGATGTGGCCATGTTTCAATGATGTTTATTCCGGTCATGTGATTACGATGTGGTTCTTGCAGAAATACTCAATTTGGTCAATCGTAAGAATGCAAGGACGTGATCACGCCCTTTATTTGTTCGAGACAGTGCATGAGCGGATTTGCAAACAGGTGACAGCAAATACTTGAGCTGTTAATGTCATAACTGCAAAATATGGTTCGAAATTCCCTCTCGTGTTTACAGGCCGTCTGAACTTTTTTGTTGACAAAAAATCCGAATTATTGCGCACTAGAAAGACAGCATGAACCACTTGTAAAAAAATAACCGAGTGTATAAAACTGGGACGATACACATAGAATAAGGCAATATTCATAACAAAGTAAGCAGAATGCTTCAGAAATCACTTTTTCACGAAGTATATTCCAAGTGACCTGGAACTATATTGAGCGTGTTGATTTCCCCCGATGTTGTGAAGTTATTTACTTCCTAGTAACCATGGAATTTGTCGCGGCTCTGTTTGAAGTCTACAAAGGACCGATTCAAGATGGGTTGAAAATGATGCATTTGCGCTTTTAAATAAGGTGCGTTTGGACGATGCTGAGAATTTAGTTTTTTCTTGCAACCAACCATACTAACACAAGCGTCGATCATTGTCTTTTGTCAACGTTCTACACTGACAAATGTGACAAATCTCCTTCAACGGAAACTATCTCCCAATTTGCATATCACAATAAACATAACCGCTGTCGGCGTGACCGTGTGGTCAAAACCGAAACGAATTATCGAATCCACGGTCAAAATTAGCTGCAGTTGGCTTTAAAACAAATGAAATACACGAAATATTCGCAATTTCTTCATTATCCATGCCGAGTTACTTTTTAACCAGACCACATGCGTTCAGTTTCGTTTGTCGGCATCAAACTGATATTGTTTGTGGTAATTAATAGTAGTGTAAGAAAAAAAAGGGACATATATATAAGAAATTACCATACATAGGATATGTGCACACAAGCCTATATATATAATATATATATATATATATATATATATTGTTGCGTGCCACCCCCACAATGAGGGGGTTAACAACCCTTGAAAGACGAGTGTCTGAAATATGAACTTATTTCACTTTTCACACCCTGGTGTGCATACAAGACTTGTTCAAAACAGCACAGACCCTCATTTCTCAAGAGCTGGTGGCATTTGGAATTTTAATGAATTTGCTCTTTCCAGCAACATGTGATTGGGTTCGCCTGGTGCGAGATTTAGGTTTGACTTATAGGTTTGTCAGGTAATTGGAATTCAACAATAATACTTGTATAAAGTTCCACAAAATAATTTATTTATAACATTTCCATAACAGTAATTTAATATTGTGCAGCTATAATAATAGCTAGATTTTCTGGATACAAATATTGTATAAATAATGGAGAGTTGATATCGCTCAGGATGATTCAGAAGTTGGTTTATAAATTAGTTCACCAAGTTGGCCTTCAACCGATTGTCAGGTGTATTGTGGCTATGTAATTCATCATTTTCACAACTGTCGTGCATTTGGGTGACTGGCCATAAAACAATGTCAAACAGAATATCCCCAAAGAGAGTTAACACCAGATCTGGAGAAATAGTTGAGCTCCCAGATCTGGAGTCGGGCGAATACGTTTGGACGTTATTGGAAAGCTCCCCCAGATCTGGGGCGACGGACTGACAGTGACGCTTCCAGATCTGGAGTTTAAATTAAGCAGTTCTAATCTCGTCAATACCACCAGATCTGTCGCAATCAGCTTTATAATGCTAATAGCTCATGACAAATTGATTCGGGTTTAATTAGATTAATATTTCAAAGTGCTTTAATTGCTTAAGTGTTTTGACAGGGGAAAACTCCCTATCAAGACACGGAAGAAATGAAAACAATCTGAAGGCACACAGAAATAAATAGTGAGGCTACCGGAAGGTGCTCTCAGCGACAGATCTGGTGCATCTATTTGACAAACACAATACTTTGGTCACACTTCTGGTGAACCTACCATTCCAACTTGTGATTTAAGTGATGCAGTACTCATTATTTAGTTTTTGCAATCACCATATCTGGAGTTATGGTTTTATTGTGTTTAATATTGGCAGAATGTTTTTAGCGTTACGCTCTGACGTCTGCGTATCAATGGCTCAGAGACAGCACACCATTGCGGGCCCCGCTGGCTTTTATACCCTCTGGAGTCTGGATTGACCAATCAGATTCCAGTATTACATTACGTCACATAGCCTTGAAAACATTTCGAAAAATGTTTAACATGGAGACGAACAATTCGTGATGCTTGCGAGTTGCAAATAATCAAAATATAAACATATTCGATGGATGACAACACTGGAGGGTTATCAGCCATAGAATACTGGTGTTCGATGATTGAAAATATCTTTGAATTAGGCTACAAAAATGTGATAGTTGTTGGAACGAAGCAGTTGAAGTGGGTGACGGTGACCGCAAAATTCGACCAGAATGGACGAGATTGCAATTCTCAACGAAAGAAAATAGATTGATACAGGTGAACTGTTCGTTCTAATGTTTACGCATATATACAAATGAGGAAACGATGATACGTTGATTTTGGAAATGACAGTAAAATGTTGCAGGTAATTCATTAATTTCGGCGATTTGAATTTATATGTTGTTGTTTCCCAATTTCGTGTGGTGAGTTGCCGAGTCGATTTTTATGTACTGTAGGCTGTAGGCCTACAGTTGCGACAAAAAAGGTCGTCGCAGCACTGCCCCCGCCTTAAAAGAATTTGGTCTCCAAATTTATTATTATTATTTTTAATTTAATGATTTTAGGAATTACAGTTGGCTAACAAAAACGAAATAAATATAAGTTTATGAAATTAATTGGGTGGCATGTACTAATGTGATTGGTCATATTTTGTGTACTACCTGGGCAACATTACTCTGGAGGCATGAGTTATGTCCCCAGAAATAAAATTGCCCAAGCCATACTTTTATTATTATCTGGGTTCAACTGAATCTCTAAAGGTTCGGAATTCGGACTGCAATTCACCATTCATCCGGGAAAATTGATTGGCTTGTTTGGAATAAAAATAATTCCATTTGGTAATGGTACTAGTAACTAATCTCATGGAGATTAAGTATTTCAGGGTTGCAACGATACACATGATAATGATATGTATAATGATACATGAGGACCATATTCGGCTGGGATTTTTTTTTTTTTTTTTTTTTTTTTTTTTTTTTTTAAAACTCCAGTGCATGCATATTTATAATGCAGAGATGGGTTAGTAACTTAGTTTTAACTTGTGTGCCGCAGATTTGACCCTGGTCCAGAATATGTTAGAGAAAGGCAGAATAAAATCCTAGGCTCTGGGCTATAATCGGTTTGGTCTATTTTATGTGTATGAGGTAATTTGTATCATGATCCACTCCACCAGATAAGCATGTTAGGCATTGAATTTGTGATGAATCGTTGCAACACAAGAAAATTTACTCAATATGAGTAGGTAATGAGGCTGATTTTTTTTTTTTTTTTTTTTTTTTTTAACCTCCCTGTCTTCACAGAAGACGAGAATAACTCCCTCCTGTAGATTTTTGTATTACTGCAAATTTGTAAGAAATTTAAAAAAATTAGTCTGTGATTGAAATGTGCCTCACTGCATTCTGATGGAGATTTCTTCTTGAGATTACTTCATCAAAATGATGTGAGGGCCATTTTTTTATATATATATATACCAGTATATATATATTTTTTTTTCTTTTCTACAGGAAAAAAGTAAATTTATGCAAATCCACAGGACTGGAAAAGGAGAGACTAGAATTTTGAAATTTGTTTTGTTTTTAAATTTTATGAGTAATTACTCCTCTGAAAGCTGTGCTATTCGTTTCTCAACCAAAATTACCAAATCTTTCAGCCAATAATACTCAGCTTCCCGCTTTACTTCATCTAAAAATCGTCTCTCCTTTGGGAGGGTGGACATTATGATTAAGCCACCGTTCCTCAGGTAGTTCAGAATGTGGCGAAAGTGAACTGGGTCACGATCGATGAAATAGGCGGCAGAACCGCCTTCTTTCATGGGTCGAACCCCAGCCACCTTACTGGTAATAACCGCCAAGAGCGAGGACGGGTCAGTGGCCAATGACACGCGACTCGTCTCAAACCTCTGGCCTCCCACATTCAGAACTACCCTCTCGTCCTGCGTATACTGCATGGCATCCACATATTTTGCAATGGGGTCAGCCCCCGACATAATTTGAGAGTCCTTCTCAACAAGTGGTGGTGTGGATGGTCTGGGCGATGTGGAATTCTTCTCTTCCTGCACGTCATATAGGCTGGCTACATCACAGTCGGATAACTTATCCATATTCTCAGAGAGAGTTTTCTGGCTGCTGGTAGAGGATTTGCTAGTGAAGGTATTGCTGGAACTACTGCTGTCCGACTCTGCCTCTGAGGATAATGGCGATATCAATGGAGGTGGAGCTGATACCTCAGGGAGGTGAAGGCGCTCAGGCTTTTGTAGAATGCTTTTTCGCACAGTTGGCACCTCCACCTCTGGTTTGCTAAATTTAACACTTTTCTTATTTGTTTTACATGCTCCTCCAGCTTGTTCAAAGCCAGCTGAGGAGACTTTTGTACCAGTATCATTATTACTGGGCTTCTGTGAGATACAGTCTTTGGGCTTCTTACTCACGTGTCTCACAGGACTTCTAGAGATGCTTCGACGTGTACTCAGGGTAGGGCTTCTTGACCTACCACGACTATGTGTTTCTTGTTCTGTTGTGTCTTCTGTATGTTTCCTTTTATTTGAATATGGTTTCTTTATCACCTGTATTTTGTTGCTGACATATCGCTTACTTTCCTCAAATTCACGTTCTGCCTCTCTGCCTGAGGTCCCTGTCAATCGGTTAAAAACTGGCATTTCCTGCCCACTGTTACCTTGAGGACATCTTTGGTGCTTTTGAACACTCCGACTGAAGATTTTTCCACACCCAGGACAACGATATCCAAAGCCCGAGTGTTGTTCCATGACGTGTCGGTCAATGGCGTATCTCGCTTTTGCCGTATAGTCCTGGCATACTTTACAACTATATACACTGATCTGGAAATAAAAATATCAGTATCTTGAGTACTCGGCATTCAGTTCCAGAATAATAATTAAGTTTTATTTTCATTTTATTTACATTTAGTTATTTTAATATTATTTGTTTGTTTACACAACTGTGTAAATGAACAGCAACAGTCGCATTTACTGTTGCGGTTTGTTTGCATTATTCTCAAACCAGGTGGGTATTTTCTCACCTTCATAACGTTTAAGTCGATCATGATGAACAACTTTTGGAGCTGCCTTTGCAGACTCCTGTATTTTATATATCACGTCATTCAGTTTAGAAATGACGATGAAGGGGCCTTTCCAGGGTTTCAGAAACTTCGAGCAATTCCCCTTCCTTCTTTGTGGATTATAGTACCATACTGGGTCCCCGCAGTTGTACGCATTATGTTTGACATTGTGGTTATACTGACGCTTCATTTTCTCACTATTCAGACTCAAATGCTCTCTAGCAAACTCGTGGACAGATTCCAATCTAGCAGATAGTTCATATGCAAATTCTGTGGAATATTCCTTATTAGTTACTGGTTTTCCCAGTATCAAGTCAAGTGGGAGATTTATCTCCCTCCCAAAAGTCATTTGACAAGGGGAGAAGCCTGTGGCTTCATGTTTTGATGACCTGTATGCCATCATCAATAATGGAATATCCCTGTCCCATTCATTTTGATTAGTTTTAATGAATGACGATATCATATTCTCTATTGTTCGGTTCGCTCTCTCAATCATGCCATCTGATTGAGGGCGCATAGCAGTTGTTCGAGTTTTCTCGATGCCTAATATTCCACACATTGACTGGAAAACAGCTGACTCAAAGTTGCTTCCTTGGTCTGAATGCAATTGTAAGGGTATGCCATGGATTGATATAAATCTCTCAATCAATTTTGAGGCTACAGTCATTGCCTCCTGATCCCTAATTGGAAATGTGTCTATCCACTTAGTGAAGTAGTCCCCCACTACCATTAAGTATTTATTTCCCTTCTTACTTCGGGGAAGAGGTCCCATAATATCGATGGCGATTCTCTCCATTGGAGCACCAACATTGTACTGTTTCATGTGTGCCTTCGGCTTCTTGATTGGCTGCTTCCTTGCAGCACAAATGTCACATACCCTGCACCAATGCTCCACATCTGACCTCATATTGTGCCAGAAAAATCTTTGCTTGGCTTTTTCCAGGGTTTTTCTAACTCCTAAATGACCTCCTGTCTTATCATTGTGAAGTTGGTGAAGTACCATATTCTTCAGCTCTAATGGCAAAACAACTTGCCACTCAAAAGAGTCGCCTTTGGCTGACTCAAATTTTCTCTGGAGCACATTTTCATGTATTTCTAAGGAATCCCAGCGGGACCAGAAATATTTCAGTGTGGTGTTACTTGAAGATATTTGTGCCCATTCTGGCCTTTTATTTTCAAGTTTCCATTGAATAAGTTTGCTGATATTTGGATCACTTCTTTGTGCCTTACTTAGCATATTATTGGACATAATATTTATTTCCGCAGCTGTTGATTGACTCTTAAACCTTGTGTTCACTGCAGTGCATGGGAAGCTGATTCTAGGTTCTCCGGAATCAGTGCCGACCATAGAATCATGGGACAAAGTTTCTGCAGTTGATGAAGTTTTTACATGGCACTCTGATTTAATGCCTTGATGTCCTTCAGTGAGACTAGAATTACAGATTTGGTCACTTGGATCTCCATCATCCATTTGACAGGAGCATGCTTTTCGGAAAGCATCTCTGCTACCAGTCACTTGGGAATTTTGGTTCCACTTCAAATCTGTTTCATTAGGCTCTACATCATGCAGATTGCATGTTTTGTCCTGCTCCTCAACTTTAGTGCAGTGAGCACATTCATTCTCATAACAGGGCCTCCGAGACAGAGCATCAGCATTTGAATGAACTCTTCCAGCTCTGTGTTCAATTTCAAAATCATATGCTGCCAGAGTTTCTAGCCATCTGGCTGTTTGTCCTTCCGGCTTTTTAAAGTTTAAAAGCCACCTTAAGGCACCATGATCAGTTCTTACTCTGTAGTGTCGGCCATAGAGATAATGGTGAAAATGGCGAACTGAACTGACAATAGCCAGTAGTTCTCGTCTAGTGACACAGTAACGCCGTTCAGGTTTACTGAGAGTTTTACTATAATATCCAATGACCTTTTCGGTACCATTCTGAACTTGAGACAGTACACATCCTAATGCAAACCCACTGCAGTCGGTATCTAGTACAAACATTTCATCCCTAGTTGGGTATGCAAGTATAGGTGCAGTGATAAGGGATTGCTTTAGTGTATCGATGCTGCTTGACAAGCGTCTGTCCACACAAACTTTGAATTGAGTTCTGTGAGTTTGTGTAGGGGTCTTGCTATCTCAGCAAAATGACAGACATATTTTCGATAATAACTGCATAAACCAAGAAAACTTCTTACGTCTTTGACATTTCGTGGTTTTGGCCAGTCCTTCACAGCTGCCACTTTTTCAGGATCAGTAGAAACACCCTGATCACTTACTATGTGCCCCAGAAAAGCCACTTGTTTTTGAAAGAGACTGCATTTCTTGGGACTTAATTTGAGTTTGGCTTGTTGAAGTCTAAGAAAGATGTCTTGCAAGTTTTGTATCTGTTCTGAGAAAGTTTTGGAGTGACACACAATATCATCCAAATAAACAAGGCATTTCTTCCAGGATAATCCTGACAAAACCTTTTCCATCAGTCTTTCAAAACTGGCAGGCCCGTTTGAAAGGCCGAACGGCATGACAGTAAATTGCCAGAGGCCGCTTCCAGGTATGGAGAAGGCTGTTTTTGGTCTGTCTTCCTTTTTGACTTTCAATTGCCAAAAACCACTTTTGAGGTCCATGGTGGAAAACCACTTGGCGCCAGATAACGCGTCAATGGTATCATCTATTCTAGGAAGAGGATGGGAGTCTTTTATAGTCACATTATTCAGTTTGCGATAATCAATACAGAATCGCGTACTTCCATCCTTCTTAGTGACAAGTACTACAGGCGAGCACCATGGGCTATCTGAGGGCTCAATGACCCCCTTCTCAGCCATTTCTTGTATTTCCTGGTCAGCTTCATCCATTTTTGCCAGGGGTATCCTCCTGGGATTTTGTTTAATTGGTCTTGCCGACCCAGTTTCAATTCTGTGCTCGACCAGGGAAGTTCTCCCGATGTCATGTGAATTTTTAGAAAATACATTCTGATTCCTTATCAAGAAAGAGCTCAGCAAGCTCTTTTGCTCTTCATTCAGATGTTCAGAGCTCTTTCTGAAAAGTTCTATCAAGTAATCTGGCATTGTGTCAGATTTGTCAGATTGGGTAATAATGTTTACACCTTTAGTTTCAGTATTATCCTCTAAAACATGAACTTCATCAGCTAAATCTAAAATACCTAAAACTGTATTTTTATGAACAGTTAGCATTTTCTTGTTCATATTTAATAACCGAACTGGTATCATCTCAGTGCTAAGGCTGACAAGAGTTTTGGCAACTAAAATACTGTTTTGTTCAACAAAACTCTCTGTGGGTTCTACTATTCCACAGCCTGTGTGGTATATTGTATTCATAGCTCTCCCAGGAACTATCATTTCACATTCTGGGGGCACTTGAATATCTTCTGTTACCACCACTTTACAACACTGAGCTTCGAGGTCAGTAAGGGTTCTGTGGCAGAGCACTTTACTGCCTTTAACTAACAAATGATTCTTGCTTAGTAAAAGGTCACAGTTATAACTTTTTAGGAAATCCATTCCCAGAATTCCTTCATTGTTAATATCTGCCACAAGTACTGCATGTTCAAACTTTTGGTCAGCCAGTGTAATGGTCACTGTTGCCTGTCCAACAAAAGGTGAAGTTTCACCAGTAGCAGTAATTAAGTTAACCTTCACAGGTTGAATTTCAGGGTGTGCTTGAGGTGAAAGAGCATCAACAAACTTGGTGCTCAGAATGCTAACATTTGCACCTGTGTCCACTAACCATATAATCGGTGTATCTTGGACTCTTGATGTGATAAAGCACCCCTCAGCATTTACTCCATTTAAATTATTTAATTTGATCATGGGCCACTCGGCTTCTGCTGACCTTTGGCCCCTGAGGTCAACTTCCATCCATTTCCCTTCTCAATAGCAATAGAAGGGGAAGGTTTTTTCCATTCTTGGGCACCATCTTGCCTGTTACTTTGACTGGCTTGCCCATTGTACTGCCATTTCATACCTTTTTGATTACTATTCCATTTCGGCTTGCCATAAGCCTTTTGCTTGTCAATTTTTCTCCCATAGTCATTTGACCATTTTGGTTTACTATTGAACCTCTGACCATAATCAGACTTGTGCAGAAAATTTCCAGAATCACTTCTGCTGGAATTTATTTTCTGTATTTCTTTGGTAAGGAAATTGATGGTGTTACCAAAGTCACTCAGCTGTGATTGAATGTCACAATTATCATTACTTGTTCTAGAGGAAGAAGCTTTAGTATGATTCTCGAAGCATAACTCATTTGGGTTCACACTTCTCACCGCTTTTCCTCGTTGGCGATCAGCTAGTCTGTGAGTTTCCAGTCTCACAGCTATGTTCTCGGCTTCATTGATATTTTTAGGTCTAGATTCACGTAGGCGAAGCCTCATGTCCCCATCGGGAATGGCATCGATAAAATGATCTAGAGCCAAAACATCAGTTAAACTGGCAGAGGCCTCAGGATAGGCTTGCCTTGTGAGTTTTTTTATGGCCTGAGCCAAATCTGGTAGTGGCTCATCCTTGCCCCTTATCCTAGACTGCAACTGAGCTCTATACAACTCTGCTCGGTTCACAGAACCATATCTAGAATTTAAAGCATGAACAAGACAATTGAAGTCTCTTCTTTGTCCAGCTGACAGCTCACTGAGCAAAGCTCGTGCTCCTCCTTTTAGGCTGCCTGCTAGGTATAGAGACTTAGTTCTATAACCCCACTTGTTAATCTCAGCCAGAATATCAAATTGAGACAAGTATTCCTCTAGGTCTTCTGACCCATCGTAAGGCTGTGGTCTCATTGCTACTCCACTGACACCTCTGTCAGCATTCTGTTGGTTAAAGTAATAAGGGTTTTTCCTATCTATAGGGAAATGAGGTGATTCATTCACAGACACATAATTTATTGGAGGGTTGTGATCCCTGCTTGTGATATTGTGAAGATCATAGGCTTGATCTGCTGAATTGTTTACCCATCCCTGTTTTGGAGGGAAGTTCATTTCCTCTGAAGGCCCCCACCTTAGCCCTTTGGTAATGGAAGGTGGAGTAGTACTGTCAGAATTGACAGGGCTGTACTCTGAAACATTAGATGGACTTGTCACTTCAACTTTAGAATCTTTCACTTGTCCACTAGAGTTGTGAATGGATTCATTCTTTCCAGATAAGAATCCATCCATTTGAGTCTGAAGTTTTTGCCAAAAGTGTTCAAACTTTTTGTCCATCTCGCCCTCAAATTTGTTCATTTGAGAAGCCAGCCAGGCATCAAATTCACCAGAACATTCAGTATTTTGGGGTGGATGTTTTCCTTTGTTTTCACTCATTTTGGGATATTCATATTCAATTGTATCGTCAAGATCTTCAGATTCAATTGAATTTTTACCTAAAGTAATTTCCCCAGAATCATCCATCCTAAGCTATTTAATTTATTCAATTATTTAGTCTTTATTTATTTCAATAAATTATTTGAAGTCAAAACCACTCAAACCAGGTTTTCCTATATATATATTTTAAATTCTGACTCCAAAAATTCAACTGAAATTTATCCCACTTCTGACACCAAATGTTGCGTGCCACCCCCACAATGAGGGGGTTAACAACCCTTGAAAGACGAGTGTCTGAAATATGAACTTATTTCACTTTTCACACCCTGGTGTGCATACAAGACTTGTTCAAAACAGCACAGACCCTCATTTCTCAAGAGCTGGTGGCATTTGGAATTTTAATGAATTTGCTCTTTCCAGCAACATGTGATTGGGTTCGCCTGGTGCGAGATTTAGGTTTGACTTATAGGTTTGTCAGGTAATTGGAATTCAACAATAATAATTGTATAATGTTCCACAAAATAATTTATTTATAACATTTCCATAACAGTAATTTAATATTGTGCAGCTATAATAATAGCTAGATTTTCTGGATACAAATATTGTATAAATAATGGAGAGTTGATATCGCTCAGGATGATTCAGAAGTTGGTTTATAAATTAGTTCACCAAGTTGGCCTTCAACCGATTGTCAGGTGTATTGTGGCTATGTAATTCATCATTTTCACAACTGTCGTGCATTTGGGTGACTGGCCATAAAACAATGTCAAACAGAATATCCCCAAAGAGAGTTAACACCAGATCTGGAGAAATAGTTGAGCTCCCAGATCTGGAGTCGGGCGAATACGTTTGGACGTTATTGGAAAGCTCCCCCAGATCTGGGGCGACGGACTGACAGTGACGCTTCCAGATCTGGAGTTTAAATTAAGCAGTTCTAATCTCGTCAATACCACCAGATCTGTCGCAATCAGCTTTATAATGCTAATAGCTCATGACAAATTGATTCGGGTTTAATTAGATTAATATTTCAAAGTGCTTTAATTGCTTAAGTGTTTTGACAGGGGAAAACTCCCTATCAAGACACGGAAGAAATGAAAACAATCTGAAGGCACACAGAAATAAATAGTGAGGCTACCGGAAGGTGCTCTCAGCGACAGATCTGGTGCATCTATTTGACAAACACAATACTTTGGTCACACTTCTGGTGAACCTACCATTCCAACTTGTGATTTAAGTGATGCAGTACTCATTATTTAGTTTTTGCAATCACCAGATCTGGAGTTATGGTTTTATTGTGTTTAATATTGGCAGAATGTTTTTAGCGTTACGCTCTGACGTCTGCGTATCAATGGCTCAGAGACAGCACACCATTGCGGGCCCCGCTGGCTTTTATACCCTCTGGAGTCTGGATTGACCAATCAGATTCCAGTATTACATTACGTCACATAGCCTTGAAAACATTTCGAAAAATGTTTAACATGGAGACGAACAATTCGTGATGCTTGCGAGTTGCAAATAATCAAAATATAAACATATTCGATGGATGACAACACTGGAGGGTTATCAGCCATAGAATACTGGTGTTCGATGATTGAAAATATCTTTGAATTAGGCTACAAAAATGTGATAATTGTTGGAACGAAGCAGTTGAAGTGGGTGACGGTGACCGCAAAATTCGACCAGAATGGACGAGATTGCAATTCTCAACGAAAGAAAATAGATTGATACAGGTGAACTGTTCGTTCTAATGTTTACGCATATATACAAATGAGGAAACGATGATACGTTGATTTTGGAAATGACAGTAAAATGTTGCAGGTAATTCATTAATTTCGGCGATTTGAATTTATATGTTGTTGTTTCCCAATTTCGTGTGGTGAGTTGCCGAGTCGATTTTTATGTACTGTAGGCTGTAGGCCTACAGTTGCGACAAAAAAGGTCGTCGCAGCAATATGTGTGTGTGTGTGTGTGTGTGTGTGTGTGTGTGGGGGGGGGGGGGGGGGGTTTGTGTGTGTGTGTATGTGTGTGTGTGTGTGTGTGTGTGTGTGTAGGTGTGTGTGCATGAATCTGGTGTATGAAGGCGAATTGGTCGCTTCGATATTGAAGGTGTTAAATCACTTTGTGGTGGCCTTAAGTTTTCGCACACATTAGTGAGAGATAGAAAAATGGGTTAATTTCCACGTCGCCTGATTGTCTTTTGTTAATCGTCGAGGTGAAAGCAGCTCGTGTGTGATCGGTGTGAACACGCACGGATTTTTGGTGATCTGGAAGTCGAAGTGATTGGGTTGACTCCCAATACTTTGGGAGAACACATCGGGACTTCATAGAGGTAGGTTGTACTTTTGTACTCTCCTCCAGATTAACTCCCCATCGGGGCCGGTCACTATAACATGAAATTCTGATCCTCGTCCTACGCCGAATTCCCAATGACGGCTCTATTAATTTAGAAAAAGACAAGTTTATTCACGATTAGCCCGATGCATCTTATTTAGTTGTGACATGCCTCGGTCTAATCGATGAAATTCGGCGTACGACGAGTTTCGGAGGGTCGATAGATTTGAAACCCTGCCCCTCCCATTTGGCAACTTTACGGAATTTTATGGTCGCATTCATTGGCACGATTCAACCCTTTGAAATGCGTATTTTTATTTAAGGGGGAAGAAGGTGAGATACGACGGGCAGGCTGTTTGGTGTAACGGCCTAAATTTTTGATGTGTAGACAAAATTTGTGAGCGCTAGGGATTCAGATTGAACAGCTCTTGATATGAAAATTCGTAGTTTTATACGATTGATGGCGTTACCCTTCCGCCGGTAGAGAGTTTCGGGTGTTGGAACTTTTGGTTCTGACCTGTGTAGCGCTCCCCTTCTTTAGCCAAGGGTGGTAGCAGCCTGAGCGCTCCCCTTCTTTACCCAAGGGTGGTAGCAGCCGTAATATTTATAAGAATCATCGATGTTTGGTATGTAACTCTTTTGCCGGGGAAGTGGGATTTGGTGATCGAAACAGTGGTTATGGCCTGAAAAGTGAATACCTAATAGACGGTAGAATAAATTTGTTTACACCTATAGAGTGGAGATGTAGTTGTACATGCCAATTGGAATATGAAAAATGTAAATCCAAAATTCCATGTGACTTCCTCCGAAGTTGTATTAGTAATTGGGGGAATTGTAATAAATGTTGAATCAATATATATATTTAAATCTTTCGTCATTTGTTGTTGATTATTTTTTCCTGCTTATAGCCCTTTCATTGAGCCTTGACCGGATATTATTATTATTTTTTTATCATTAAACGCGGTTCAATAGTGGATTTGAAACATGTCCTTTCAATTCACCTATGTGTATGATTACCCTTGGTTGGCTTTTGCGACGGGGCTGTCGGCTGGAACTCATTGTGGGTTCGAGCCGAGAGCAACGGCGCGAGAGTGGTGCCAAGGCAGCGTTAAACGTTTGTGATAGTCCTAGGTGACTGAGAAAGGAAACTAATCACTATTTAGGAACGAACCTGCAGAAACCCCAGACAACAAATTAGTGTACGACTAGATCTTGCTTGACTTCTTTGCGAGGCTGTCTGCTGGAACTCACTTCTTGTAAGTGAGTTGGGGCCGAGAGTATCGGCGCAGAGGAAGGGTCTAGGCGGGGTTAGATCAGTGTCGTTACAGATTTTTGGCGACGCCGACAGGATTTACAATTGATCCTTTTGGCGTCGCCGACAGGATTAATTGTAAATTGACACTTTTGATAAAAGAATTTATTATTTTAGTTCGGTTCTTTGGTGTTTGAGGACAGGGTTGTTATAGGGCTGTAATTGAAGTCGTGGTGGTGAATTGATATGTTTGTTGAGACATAATCCTTATAAAAAAAATGGCTAGTGGAATTAGTCAAGAGTTGGAAGGTTATATGTATACCTCGGAGGCCCTGGCCGCTGAAATAACGGCCAGAGGTGCTAGACCTAAGGAATTTCGGAATGTTCCCCTTACTCCTGATCCTACCCCTGGGAGAAAGATTAGTAAGGTTGATGCGACTATTTTGAAATGTCAACAGTTGAGTGACGAATTGCAGAATTCTATTGTTGATTTATGTAACCAAACGGAGGATTACACTGGAGTGATTGACACGCCTGAGGCAATTTCGGCCAATTCAACTACTCGTCGAGCTCTTGCTGGGCGCCCGGTTGATTCGGCGAAAGTGCCCAGGGTGGTCCAAAATAATACGATTTTTGGGGAGAATCAGAAAGTATCGAGTTTGCCCAGACCTCAGAGTGGGGTAACAGTCTTGCAGCCGGATGGTAGATATAGTGATCAAGATTATCCGCGTAAACCGATTGTTACGCCGGATACTTTTAATGGAACCACCAGTGTAGCTGATTGGTTATCCCATTTTCAGAAATGTGTTGGAATTAACCAGTGGTCTAAAGACCGGGCTCGTCAATTTCTAGTGGTGTCTTTAAGGGGCGTCGCGTTGCAGTTTCATGAAGATTTGGACCCAGAAATTAAAGCTAATTCTCATAGAGTTATGCAGAGTTTGCGAGATCGTTTTGATCCATTTAAGGGTACTGCAATATATAGGGCCCAATTAAGATCCAGACGTACGTCACAGCGGGAGACCTTGCCTGAGTTAGCGCAAAGTATTAGGCGTCTAGTAAGAAAGGCGTATCCAGGGGTTCCCCTAGATGTTAGGGATGATCTGGCCAAGGATAGCTTTATTTCCGCATTGACGGATAATGAAGTCAGAATGCAAGTGTTGAGGGCTAAGCCCGAGACCATTGATGTGGCAGTGCGAGCTGCTTTAGATGAGGAATCATACAAGAAGGCAGAGGTACCTTCTTCGGTTGGTGTAGTTGGGGAATCGGAGGTTTCGAGTGAAATCGGCGCATTAACCCAGATGGTGAAAAACTTGCAGGAGCAATTGAGAGAGATGCAGCTTGAGCAAAATAATTTGCGGGAAGAAGTTTTCAGACAGGGCCGAGGTCGGAACGATAATAATTTTTATAGAGATCGTCGTGGCCGAGGTGGTTATAGAAATAGAGGTAGAGGTAAAGGTGATTGGTCACACGGGCCTAATTTGAATAATAATCAGGATTTAAACGAGTAAAGACTGGGGTAGGGGTCGCACCTCAGTCTTGGAACGAAAGGACCCTCCCACCTGAGAGAACCGGTCATAGTTATCTGACTCTTAAAGTCTTGAACGAAAATGTTAAGTTCCTATTGGATACTGGTTCGGCGGTGAGTTTAATTAGTACCAAAGTATTACATGATATTTTGGGTATCGAGCAGTCTCGCGTAAGAGAGGCTCCTCGTAGTGTTGTGGGGGCTAATGGGCAGCTCCTTGATTTAAAAGGGTTAATTGATTTACCTGTTACTGTTGGTAAGTATCAATGTGTACAAACTTTTTTTTGTGACTGACTTTGCATTTGATGCAATCCTGGGAATTGATTTTATGAATATTACTAATTCAGTGATCTCCTTGCCAGACAAAACTATTACGATTTTAGGGGTTAAATTTTCCCATGAGTTTTTGAAAGAAAATAATCAAATTCATGTATTGCTGATTGAGGGATTGACAGTACCTCCCTTTTCGGAAGTTGTCGTGAAGGGTCGTATTGACAGTCCACCAACTGGACAGAGTTTGTGTGAACCCGACCCAGGGTTTATGAAAAATCATCGTGGATTAATGCTGGGGCGAAGTATTGTTGATAATAGTCAACCGGAAGTTCCTGTCAGATTAATAAATGTTTCTCAGACCCCACAAAAGTTAAAAGTTGGTGAGCCGGTGTCTGTTCTTGAGAATATTGAAATTTTAGATGAACAACCTAACGAGACCTCCCCTTCAGATGATGGGAAGTTCTCCTTGTCACAAACTTATGACAGAGAGGCATTGACCAGTGCTCAAGCGGAACGGGCCAATGAGTTTTTAGAAAAGAACCGCGACGTATTTATTCAGTTCGAAGGTGACTTGGGCCGCACTGATCTCATCCAGCATGATATTTGTACGGGCGACCACCCTCCTATTAAACAGCGGGCTTTTCGGCTCCCCTTCCATAAAAGGCGCGAGGTAGAACAGCAGATAGATGCTATGCTAAAGCAGGGGGTAATTCAGCCCTCTTCTAGTCCGTGGGCGGCCCCCATAGTTTTAGTTAAAAAGAAAGACAATAGTTTTCGTTTTTGTGTGGACTACCGTAAGTTAAATGCCATTACAAAAAAAGATGCCTATCCCCTGCCTCGTATAGATGAGAGTTTAGAGGGTATGGCGGGGGCACAGTGGTTTTCCACCCTAGATTTGGCTTCGGGGTACTGGCAAATGGAACTGACTCCTGACGCCCAAGAGAAAACGGCTTTTACTACCGGTGTTGGGCTTTATCAGTTCACGGTCCTCCCATTTGGGCTCTGTGGGGCCCCTGGGTCCTTCGAGAGGCTCGTGGAGCTCGTGCTAAAAGGGTTACACTGGAAGACATGCCTTATCTATCTTGATGACGTCATTATTTATGCCCGAACATTCCAGGAGCATATTAAACGATTGCAAGAGGTTTTTAGTAGAATAAGGTCCGCAGGGTTAAAATTGAAACCCTCCAAGTGTGCGTTGTTCAGACGTCAGGTTTCATATTTAGGTCACATTGTTTCCGCGTCGGGTGTGTCAGCTGACCCGGAGAAAATTGCGCGTGTAAAAGATTGGCCTGTTCCGACTTGTCTGAAAGATTTACGGAGTTTTGTCGGGTTATCTGCATATTATCGGAAATTTGTGCCTCATTTTTCCACTTTAGCTAGTCCCTTAAAAAGGTTAACTCGTAAGAACGAGAAGTTTGTCTGGGGCGAGGCCCAGCAAGAAGCTTTTGATGTGTTAAAAGGCAAATTGTGTCAAAGCCCAATTTTGGCTTACCCGAATTTTGAGCATGAATTTATTCTCGACACAGATTCGAGTGATTTTGCCTCTGGCTCAGTTTTGTCTCAAATTATAGAGGGCAGGGAGCGAGTAATAGCATATTTTAGTAAAACCCATTCCCAGCAGGAGAAAAACTATAAGGTTACTCGGAAAGAATTATTAGCCGTGGTTAAAAGTGTCAAACATTTTAGACATTTTCTCATTGGTAAGCATTTTACGCTGCGAACCGACCATGGGTCCTTGCAGTGGTTGTTCAGTTTTAAGGAACCTGTTGGGCAGGTGGCGCGTTGGCTGGAATACCTCAGTGGGTTCGTTTTTACGGCGGTTCATCATCGCGGCGAACAGCATAAAAATGCGGATGCACTGAGTAGGATTCCTTCCTGTAATAAAAATGATATTAACACTGTAGAGTTTGAGTCTGGAATTAAATTGACTAAAGAAAATCAGCGGGCTGATCCCGTTATTAAAAGATTTCTCGAAATTAAGCTAAAAAGAGAAAAACCTAGTCTTGAAAAGTTAAAAGGAGAGCCCTCAGAACTTAAAAGGTATGTGAGTCAATGGGAACAATTTTCTGTGGAAGATGGCATTCTTTTTCGAGAATGGACACAAATAGGGGCCCCCAGTAAATTTTTGTGTGTGGTCCCAAAAGACTTAAGAAGTCAGGTGTGTAAGGAGCATCATGACTCTTTAGTGGGTGCACATTTGGGCGTCCATAAAACATATTCAAAAATTCGAGAGCGTTTTTTTTTGGATAGGCATGCATCGTGACATAGAACTTTGGGTTCAGTCTTGTCCGAGTTGTCAGCGTCGTAAACCGCCTGGCAAGGCCAGTCGAGCTCCTTTGGTAACAGATAAAGTATCGGAGCCTAAGGAACGAATTGCTTTAGACATTTTGGGGCCATTACCCGAGTCCGTTCAGGGTAATATTTATATATTGGTCATATCAGATTATTTCTCCAAATGGACGGAGGCTTTTGCTATCCCGAATCAAAGGGCAAGTACAGTCGCCGATATTGTGATTCGAGAGTGGATCAGTCGGTATGGTATGCCGAAATTTGTTCATTCAGATCAGGGATCGAATTTCGAGTCAGATCTATTTCAAGAAGTTTGTCGCTATTTTGAGATTAAGAAGACTCGTACCTCTCCTTTTATGCCTCAAAGTGACGGCTAAGTTGAGAGGTTTAACAGAACCTTAGCGGCTATGTTAGTCTGCTTTGTAGAAGACAATCACAGCGACTGGGAATATTATCTTCCATTCGCCATGATGGCATATAGGAGCGCCAAACATGAAACTACGGGGTTCACTCCCTTTAGTGTCATGTTTGGTAGAGAAATTACTTTACCTACAGAGTTAATTGCTGGTAAAGGCCCGGTCACACAGCCGACTACGCATGTATCACGTTAAAACATTAGTTAAAATCTGATTGTTCGTGTTTGTCAGTGGAGAATTTGACGATTTCTGTTGATATGCGTAATAAAAAATCACTGATGAATTGCACAAGAACTACGGAAATGTCACGTACTATTCACTCACAAAACACGCATCTCAGCATAAATCAGAAAATTTGCAATATACATGATGAAAACCCAACGCATAAACTGCTCACTATCGCTAATAAATCACGTGCGAACAACATATAACCACGAATAAATTACGCACACTCACGTATAATCTGCGCATATAGAGCGTATGAATCACGCATGTATCACTTATGAAACACTCGTGAGCCAATAATAATGGGCGTAACTATCGCATCTGCCTCACGCATATATAAAGCTGGCACTGACAGGGCTGTGGCATTATTGTCTCAACAGTCTAGAAAAGTAGAAAACTACAACATCCAGAAAGTAGAAACCATGCCCCCCAGGAAAAGTCGTCAGAAATCCAGAACCAGGGCCCCAACTACTCCAAAAGATGTGCCTGTGCCTGTTTGCAGTAAAAATAATGCAACTGAAGATGAAGAGACCGCCAGGTCCGAAAGTCCCACACCACCTGCCAGGTCTCCACCTGCTCATGAGATACAAGTCGAGGTGCACGCTCCCCCTGCTGCTGCTGAATGTAGGACTGAAGATCCCCATCCTGAAACCTCTGCAGACAAGGGTAAGGGCAAATCGAAGAGCAAGTCCAAGGGCAAGATCAAACCCAAGCATGACTACTCCATTGAAGCAGAGAAGGAAGAAAGTCTTCTAGAGTGGATGGCAGAGAATGAAGCAGTCTGGCGTCGTGGCCATAAAAATTACAAGAAACGCAGAGAGATCTGGGTTGCCAAAGCTGCTGAGATTGGTGTATCTGTAGAGCACATCATGGGCTGGTGGAAATCTTTGAAAGACTGGTATGTCCGGCTCAACAAAGTGAAGTCTGGTCAGGCAGTTAAGAGATACACAGACAGGGAGAAATTTGTCATTGACAAGTGCAAGTTTTACAAGACCCAGTTGCCATCTACCAAGTCAGCACCCTTGGTCAGCTTGCAGAGGACCACGTCTACCCAACCAGCCCATGTCAGTGAGTCTGGGTCAGACAGTGAGAAGGACGAAGAACAGACTACCCTCGAGGGCGACCTGGAGGTGGTGGAGAGGCAGGCTGCAGCTGAGGCAGGCCATAGTTCAAGGCTCGTGAGGAAAAGGAAGAAGGCAAACCAGGAAGATGAGTGGATGAAAGAGCTGAGGGACACGATGAAAGCAAACCAACAACTGCTCGCCCAGCTGATCCATGAGAAACCTGCCCAGTCCTCAGACCGTGAAGTCTTCATAAAATATGTGTCTGACAGCCTGCGTGTGGCACCAGCAGAGCAATACCACCAGTTGAAGACCCGCATCTGTAACCTGTTACAAACTGTTTCCCAGGACACCACTTCAGCTCCTCAGCCTCCAAGGCCTGTCCAGGTCACGTCTGCTCCACCTATCCTGTACCAGCAGCAGCCAACTCCTCAGTACCAGCAGCCAGCTCCTCAGTACCAGCAGCAAG